>CM061142.1:524270485-524831511 GCA_030789695.1 Scilla litardierei
TGATGCTACGCATCGGGATGTGCTTTCGCTTGGTCTAACACAAGGTGAACACAATGTGCAGTTGCCTCCTCCTGAGTATCCTTGTGCACAAGCAGGTTCATCAGTTCACTCTCCGTCTGAAGAAGCTCCCCTCGAGGCCATCAGTAACAAACTCCATGTTATGGTTGGGAGGTCTATCTGTCAGGACTTTGTTCTGCACACCCTCCGCATCAAACTCGAGGCGCTTAGTACTTCTGTCTCTGTACTTACCAATGAACAACGTCAGCTTAAGGATATACTCCTAGGCAATGTAAGTCATGCATCTGCTTCATCATCTTCCTCACATCGGCCGATAAACTTATCTCATAGATTAGGAGAATTTGAAACAAATCACTCCAACAACAATCTGACGATCTCACTTCTGTGTAGAAACTTCGACACTATGATGTGCATAATGTTGAATATACAAGAGAAGATGGAGACTCTGGTGCCCTCGCCTAGAGACATCAGTATTGTTGCCCCACCATCACCACCTCCACCACCTCCACCACCTCCAGGTTTTTAATGTTGGAAGGGCCTTCCACCAGCATTTCTCTTGTCTTATAATGTATTTTTATCATTGATGGAGAAGAGCGATTGTGGGTAGATATTCTTTGGTGTTTTGGTTGGTATATTGTTTTAGGTTTAAGGGTGGGATACTTTTTTGTATACGGTTGTCACATTTTTATGTGACCTAACTAGTGATGTATGACACAATTTGTTGTATCTGGCTTATGTAAAATACATTTGTACTATGATTAGTGATGAGCGATACTGTCTTATTTTATATTTTAGCCATCACCATATATAACAAATATCAAGTTTCATAAATATTAATTAGCACGCATAGCCAGCAAAAATATTACCGGTACTGCTCGCTGCTGAGTAATAAAGGGGATATTGGTGAAAAATTACTCTTACGGGGATTGGGCAATTTTTTCATCCAATAGACTTATTGCTCAATGCGCACATTGGTCCAACCATATACCTGTTGTGCGCTTTAAGAAATTTATTTATACATGATAATATTTGATCAACACGCACAACAGACATAATTTTTCCCGTTGTGCACGCTGAGCAATGTTGTTAGAAGGTATCATGTTTGCTCAACGAGCACATTTTACTCGTATCAATCTTTTGTTAGGGGCTATATGTTGTCTTGTATTTTGTTAGAGCATGTGCATGTTATGGTATCACATTATGTTAGCATATACGTATGTCACATTTTGCTCTAAGTGAATGATACTCATGTGTCACACTGTTGGATTTGATGGTGTCCCATTTTGTAACATCACTCGCTTATATGGAATTATGAGTAATATTGTATAAACATAAATAATTTGTTCAACTCGCACAACTGCCAAATTTTTACCCGTTGGGCACGTTGAGTAATTTTGTTAGAGGCTATCAATTTTGCTCAACGCGCACCACAAAGGTCAAACATTCTTGTGAACAACATCTGGCTGGTAACAATCTGCTGTAGATTCACTCGTCGGTATATTCAATATCACTCCTCTGTAGACTCATGGGTTCTCTTCTGTAGACTCACAGTAACTCTACTGTAGTCTCATCGTCATCAATGGGCCAGGTCAATTCGTCTATAAATGGCATCCCTACCCACAAGACCTCATCAACCACTACAGTTCTTGATGATAATATTCTATCTGATTCTTTCTGTTTCTACTTATACAATATTTTTTCTTCAACATGCTAAATTTATCTCGTTGTTCATCACGGCTTCGTCTTCAACACACAAAGATGTCCACTATACTATCGGCAATTGATGTGATGAAGAAATTGAAGCCATCACATGTATATGTACTCGAAGATGTTATTTGCTCATTCATATCTTCTACAGAAGAGGGATACTTCTAAGAAGAAGTAACCTTGATTTATTTTTATTCCGGTGCGATAATGTAAAGTTGCAAGTCTTTTTGGAATATTTTTACTTAATTATGCTTTTTTGCATTCATAACTGATTCTTCTTCAACGCATACAGGGACACGCACTGATGGTGGTGCACTTCTGTATTTGCTCATAGCTGGACGAACAACGTCAAACAATGCAGAATAACCAACTTCTCCTCAAAATCTTTCCTTTTTTCCCATCTCTTCCACCCGAGCTTGATCATTGTTCCCCCTCTCTCTAAGAGTGTTGCGATCTTCCTCCAAAATGTCTTAGAAGTTGACAGTCTCATTGGTACCTTCTACCTTCATAACTTGCGACAGTCTTAAAATTTTCAGCTAATGCATCGACTAGAGAAAGCACCGGATTCGTTAAAGGAGTTATTACTTTTACCATGATGGACGATCTCTCTGTGATGTCAATGTATTCCGCTATATCGAGCATTATGCTGCTGAAACAAGTTTACAAAATTGTTGGTGAAATATTACTCTTACTTACGTTGTTTGAACAATTGTGTTATCCAAAATACCTATTGCTCAATGAACACAATGGTCCAACTATATGACTGTTTTGTGCTTTAAGCAATTTTGATAAACCATATTCGTTTCAATGTTCTCTCTGATTAGTTATGCGTCTACTTATAAAATATATTCGTTTCAATTATGATTTGTGTGTGTTCATCACTGATTCTTCTTCAATGAATACCGGTGATAGAATGTGGTGGCCCATACAGGTAAGCGCTCACTGTGATACACGTAAAGGGAATGCAGGTAAAGCTCCGATATTTCAGTTGATGGTACTAATTCATTTGTTCTTTTCTTCAACTGCAGATGGAGGGTGGGAATGGGACTTTCGGCGGGACCAGAGCTTCTGGTGACAGGGATGGTTCAGCTGGTGACAGGTAGTCCTCGGGTAACAAGACTTCAGAGTCGGCCCTGCTGGCTCAGGTTCTAATAGGCGTTATAGAGCACATAAGTCAGCTAGAGGAGCAGGTAGCGGCACCGAAGCTGCCAAGCTACAAGCAGTTCAGAGGGCTGTGTCTGTGATATTTCTCGGGCAAGGAGAGTAGCCTCGAGGTAGATAAGTGGCTACAGCATACTGAGGATGATCTAACGATGTAGCAGTTTCCCTGAGATATTTGGTGGAGTTGGTGAGGTGCCAGTTGACCCATCAGGCCAAAGACTGGTGGGAGGCCCAGGAGTGGTTACTTTCAGAACATATTATTATTGTCTACATTTCCTCAGCATCGTAGTGGCCTGCGAAATGTTTGGTGTACACATTTACGCTTGGTATTCAATACCGCGGCGTGTTTCACCGACACTCCCTATTTGGGGCAGCGGGGCATGACACAGATGGCCACGATACATGCGGAATGTGACGATGGTGCATGCTATTGGAGCTGATCATAAATGCCATCTTGCTTTAGCTTTTCAACATTACTTTGAAAAGTTTTTTGTATATGGAATCAATGTATCCTTAGGATAGTCCGGTGATTGAATTTCATACCAGTTCCAAAATGTGAAGTTGCAAAATGTTTAGCTGTAATTTCCACTTTTTGTGTTATGTACATTATAATGTATAAATGTTGTACTATGTTAGAATTTAGACCTTAATACAATGTCATTTAATTTGATACAATTGCAAGACATTACAAAATTGATATTGGTGATATCTACATTGATGCTTACTTGAATCACTGTTCGACATTAAAATTACAGAGTAAAAACTATTTACCGAAATATAAATTACCCAACACGCACAACGGGCAAAAGTTGTGATCGTCATGCTATACGTTGTGATAAACTATTTACGTTCACACACAATTACTCAGCACGCACAACAGTCACATCGATTTGTTTGACTGTTATGCTAGCTGAGCAAAACCATATCTGGTTATCCACAATTACTCAGATCACACAGCTGGACGTAATTATGACTGTTTTTCACGCTGAGCCAAACTGTATGCAATTAACCACAATAAATCATCGCACACAATAGTCAGATGCCCTGACCATTGTGCACGATGAGCAAAATTGTATTACATAATCCATTACCTACAATTAATCATTCCGTCCTACTGGCAACAGTAGGGACCGTTGCTAGCACTGAGCAAAAATATATACATTTCTTTTATTTGTTAAAATATGACCCGTTGTGCATGGTGTGTAAAATGGTATACCTTTGCGAAATAAAATTCAGTGCGCACAACTGGTTAAATTACACCCAGCTGTGCACGTTGAGCAAAACTATCATAACGAATAATTACTCAGCGTGCACAATGGTCAATAAAAATCACAATAATTAAGGAAAAACACAAAATTGGGGAAAACTAATGGTGAAAAATGCCAAATAAATCATTCAACATTGCAGCAAATATAATGCGAAGGCGGTGACGGGACTCTTGATGGGTTTTCATTTGGCATGAATATCGGCTTACTTTTGTCCATATCTTTGGTTCGGCAGTTCCAAGACACATAAGACAAGATCAAGACAGCCTGTAACCAAAAATACAAAGTATACAATACAAGTCCATTTCTTGAATTATCTTTGGTTTGTCAGTTCCAAAGTCCAACTTCCAAGACATATAAGTGAAAAGACAACACTAAGTTTACTGTTTACAGACTAAGACAGCCTAAGAGGCTAGGCTGTATAGAATAATACAATACAAGTTTACTCCTTTACACTTCATACGCAACGTGTGAAAAACGGGTCAAACAAGTTATTTCTAGTAATTGCTCAACGTGCAAAAGGGGCATTTATTTGTACCATTGTGCGCATTGAGAAAACACAAATGGTCTAATGCATTAAACGCAAGTGAAACTACTCTGCTGCATTAATTGCAAATGTGTGACTGTGATGGTGACTACTGCATGCAAATGCATTAAACGTGTGCCCTCGGGCCGGGTAAGAGATGGTCAGCTGCGTTTTTCCATACATTATTATTTATTACGAGTTTTCCAACCAAATGTATTCCCCCTCAATACTCTCTCAAAACACGTCTCATCCTTCCATTCCCAAAATCAAATCCAAGCCACTCTTTGCTAATCTTAATCAACCAAAGAATTCAAATCAGTTGACAAATGTAAAATATAGATTTTGCTCTTTGCTAATCCCAATCAAATGTAATTTTGCCTGTTCTGCGTGTTGAGATAATTTTTAGGTGCTAACAATTTTGTCCAAAGCGCACCACAACAGTAAACCATTATTGGGTACAACATCTAGCTGGTATCAATCTGTTGTAGATTCACGAGCAATCTTCTGTATATTCACGAGCTCTCATCTGTAGACTAACGGTTTCTCTTCTGTAGAATCACAGTAACTCTACTATAGTCTCATCTTCATCCATACCCGGTCCAATTCGTCTATATAAATTGATTCCCTATCCACTAGACATTGTCAACCACTACACTTCTTGATGATAGTATTCTATATGATTCTATATGATTCTACTTATACAATATTTTTTTTCTTTAACATGCTATTTTTTGTTCTTAATGAATGCTTCGTCTACGACACACAAAGATGGCCAATATACTAGTGGTACATGACGTGATGCAGAAATTGAATACATCACATTTATATTAAATTGAAGATATTGTATGCTACTTCAGAAGAAGCACCCGATGTACTGGAATGCTTCATAACATTGCTAGTAGCCTGAAGGTGCCACCAAGGAATCATCTCTCAAACTGTGCACTCACCTTACATAGTCGCTGCTCGGAAACTGTGCAGCCTCATTTCTCTCTATGCTCAGAAGAATTTCTTACGAGTGCCATTATTGAATTTCATCCCAGTGCCAAAAAGTGAAGTTGAAATATTCTTTATGATACTAACTGCTCTATCTGATTATTTCTTCTTCTAAATATAAAATATATTTGTTTTTATTATGATTTTTTGTGTTCATCACTGACTCTTCTTTAACGAATACAGGGGGCAGATGGCCAAGATACATGCGGCACGTGACGATGGTGCGTGCTAATGGAGCTGCTCATAACTGCATTGTTTGTGGAGAAAAGGTTCACGACATGAGAACTTGTCGTATGAACAAAACTGTATTCCATTACTCAAAGTTAACCAACCCGTCCTTCGGTCAAAAGTAGTGACCTTTGGGAGCACTAAGCAAAAATATTTACAATTCTGTGATTTGTTACAATATGACCCGTTGTGCACGGTGAGTAAAAAGGTATACGTTTGAGAAATATTACTATTTGCTAATATAGATTTTCCTCTTTGCTAATCCCAACCAGATGTAATTTTGCCCCGTGTGCGCGTTGAGTAAAAAGGGATACGTTTGAGGAATTTTTCTCATCGTGCAACACTGCAGTCAAACATTCTTGGGAACAACATCTGGCTGGTATCCATCTGCTATAGATTCACGAGCACTATTCTGTATATACACGAGCACTCTGCTGTAGTCTCACAAATTCTCTTCTGTAGCCTCACAGTTACTCTAGTGTGGTCTCATCCTCATCCATGGTCAGGCCAACTCGTTTGTAAATGGCTTCCATACAATGTGATGATAGTTCCATTATCTGATTCTCTCTGATTCTTCTTATAAATGTTTTTTCTTCAACCTTGTATTTTTTGTTGTTCATGAATGCTTCGTCTACAACACACAAAGTTGGCCAATATAGTAGCGACAAGTAACGTGATATAGAAATTGAATACATCACATTTATATGGATGCGAAGATGTTCTTTGCTCCTTCATATGTTTTGTTCATCTTCATTGCAGATATCTCTACTTGAAGATGTTCTTGCATCCACAATAGCTTCATTCTCGTCCATCACATCTTGTAGATACTCGTTGACCCTTCGTATGTTCTGTTCAGCTTCATTGCATACATAACTGCTTGATGATAACAAATGTTCTATCTTAATCTATCTAAGTCTAATTATACAATATTTTTACTTATTGATGCTATTTTTTTTGTCAATCACGGATTCTTCTTCAACGCATACATTCCAACACAGATGATAGATGGCCAAGATAATTGTAGCAAGTGACGCTAATGGATCTGATGGAGCTACTCATACATGGAATCGTGCTTGACATTTTTTTCATGGTGGGAATCCATGTATCCCTAGGATAGTCCCTTGCATGAATTTCATACCAGTTCCAAAATATGATGTTGCAAAATATTTAGATGTGTATCTACTTTGTTGTGTTATGTACATTTGAATGCATAAATGTTATAGTTTGATGGAATACATACCTTAATACAATGTCATTATATTCGATACTATTGCAGCACATTACAAAATTTCGTGATGCTACTTAAAGTAAGCATAATTACTCAGCACGTACAACGGTCCCCATAAATGAACGTTGTGGGCGCTGATCAAAACTGTCTACAATTACCAACAATAACTCAACATGCACAACTGGAAAAAGTATATATAACAGCTTGCATTTACACCTGGACGCTAATTACCCACCACCCAAAATTGCTCAACGCACACAACGGCATATATTTGGACCGTTGTGCACGTTGGGCAAACACAATTGGTCTAATGCATTAAATGCAAGTGAACCTACTCTGCTGCATTAAGTACAAATGTGTGAGGGTGACTACTGCATGCAAAAGCATTAAACAAGCCCTCGAGCCGAGGTAAAATAGGGTCAGCTGCATTTTTCCATGCAGTATTATTTATAAGGAGTTTCCAACCAAATGTATTTTTGCATGTTCTTCACGTTGAGAAATTTTTTTAGAGGCTAATAACAATTTTGCCCAACTCGCACCACAAAGGTCAACCATTCTTGGGTACATCAACTGGCTAGTATCAATTTGCTATAGATTCACAAGCACTATTCTAATTTTTGTAGATACACGAGCACTCTGCTGTTGACACATGGGTTCTCTTATGTAGCCTGACAGTAACTCTTATGTAGTCTCATCCTCATCCATGGGCCTATCCAAGTAGTCTATAAAAATCGCTTCCCTACCCACAAGATCTCATCAACCACTACACTTCGTTATGATATTTCCATTATCTGATTCAATCTGATTCAACTTATACAATATTTTTTCTTCAACTTGCTATTTTGTTGTCGTTCATGAATGATTCCTCTATAACACACAAAGATGGCCAATATACTAGCAGCAAGTGATATGATGCAGAAATTAATTACATCACATATATATGGACTCGAAGATGTTCTTTGCTCCTTCAGAAGCACTCGATGTACTCGAATGCTTCATTACATTGCCAATTATCTTGGTAGGTTCGATTTTGGGACCTTCTCGCAAACTGTGCAGACAACTTCCCTTGGCTGCTCGAAAACTGTTCAGCCACCTTGAGCTCTATGCTCTGAAGAATTTCATACCTATGCGCCATTATTGAATTTCATACCAGTGCCATAAGGTGATGTTGCAATATTCATTATGATACAATATATTTACTCAATTATGTTTTGTATGTGTTCATCACGGATTCTTCTTCAACACATACAGCCTACAGGTGACATATGGCCAAGATACTAGTGAGTAGTGGCATGATAAGCCAAGAAGATCCCAAATTCATTAATTAAAGGAAGTATTGCTCACGTGTGCAAGCGGCTTATGCAAGCTTTCAGTAAGAATAGGTCAAGTTGTTAGCTAGTCTTTTGCATTCTGTTATTTGAATTATTGTTGGTAACTAGTTTCCATTAGTTATTGAAGTCTGTGGGATTTGGAAAAGTTGTTTAGTCTTTTGTATTTAAACACTATCATTTGGCAGCAGTGGGGAAATCAATCAACCAATTTTAAAGTTATCCAGTTTTGTTCTCACCTCAAGTAGAATTCAATAACCAACAATTGACGTGTGAATAAATTGGAGACATCACATATATACGGCCTCGAAGATGTTCTTTGCTCCTTTAGATGTTCTCGAATGCTTCACTACATTGTAATAGGTCCAGTTTCCATCCAGAAGTGCTCAAACTGGCATCTGAAGACCCTTGTTACACTTCTCACTTTTGCCAATCTGCTTAGAAACTGTGCAGACACATTTCTCTCTGTGATCAGAAGAAGGATCCCATGAGTAAATTTCATACCCCTGCCAAAATTTGATTTTGCAATATTCTTTATGATACGACCTGGTCTATCTGATTATATAATATATTTACTTAATTATGAATTTTTTCTTTTCACACTGATTATTCTTCAATGGATACAGGGGACAGAAGGCCAAGATACTAGTGGCAAGTGGCGATGGTGCGCGTGGATGAAGCTGTTGATGAATGCCATTTTGCTTGAGCGGTTCAAAATGACTTTGAACCGTTTTTCGTATTAGGAATCCATGTATCCATATGAAAGACCCGTGATTGAATTTCAAACCAGTTCCAAAATATGAAGTTGCAAAATTTTTAGATGTACTTTCTAGTTTGTTGGGTCATTTACATTAGAATGCATAAATGTTGTAGTATGTTGGAATTCAGACCTTAATACAATGTCAATTAATTTGATACAATTGCAGCACATTACAAAATTGTGATAGGTGATATATACATTGATGTTAACTTGAATCAAATTCCAACATTGAAATTTCTTAGTAAAAATTGTTGTACGTAATATACATTACTCAGTGTACACAAAGGGCAAAAGGTGTGACCGTTGTGCGCATTTAGAAATTTTGATCAAGGCCAACACTTTTGCTCATCGCTTACCACGTCAGTCGGTCATTATTGGGAACATCTGTCTAATATCATTCTGCTTTAGATTCACGAGGACTCTTCTGTATATTCCCGAGACATCCTCTGTTGGCTCCCAGATTAAATGGAGAAACGGGTATAATCACAGGTATGGAGTGACCATTGTGGGAACTGAGCAAAAATATATACAATTATGTGATTTGTTAAAATATGACCCGTTGTGCATGGTATGAAATATTACTCAGATCGAATACGGGTCAAATTATAACCATTTGTGTGTGTTAAGAAAAAATGTCTACATAAATGAATAATTACTCAGAGCGCACAACGTGCAAATTTATAAGCCGTTGTGCGCGTTGAGTAATTATTAAGACTGGCTTTATTTTACTCAGAGCGTGATTGCGATCCGTAACCCGTACAAAAGATCGAAAAGGTACAGACCTAGGATTTATTCGCTTCATATGGTTTATAAGATTCTTTGTCGATACTAGTTTAAGGTTTATGATTTATCCATGCTTCCCTGAAAACGAGGGGTTTAATGTACTGTTGGTTGCATTTATGCCATAGTAAAACACATGTATCACTATGCAATTTCATTTCTTTATTCAGTAGAAGTGATACTTTTATTTATATCAGCTTGCATTTACACCTGGACACTAATTAATCACCACACAAAATTTCTCAGCGTGCACAACGAGCAACAGAAATAAACGTTATGCACGCTGAGTAAAACTTTCTACAATTACCCAGTTTTGCTCATCGCGCACAACCGGGTTATTTAACAATCTATTGTTCTCTCGGAGGAAAACTGTATACAATTACACACAATTACTCATCGTGAACATATACGGAAGATCATTCTCTTCATTCGCTTCAGCTCTTATGCTACTTCTTCTTAATCGTTAAGCACATTAAATTTCTTGACAAGTGGCAGGATCTGCATCAACAGAGAAATTATAAGATATAAGATCGGTAACAATAGAAAGATTTTTCGAATGATAGGCATCTTCTTAATATGATCATAATTAAAATTTTAGGTTTTATGGTACAATTTGGGCTGGGACCTAATTCGGACAATGCCCATGGGCTTGGATCAGGGAATTGACCTATTTCATCTTAGCCCATTTTGGGTGTGTTGTATCACCTACCCCCCATCGCCCGCGCCGTTCGGATTTTGACGGTTCGGTCCGAGGAATGTGATTCATGTGGATTTGATGGGCACATCAGTGTAGGCAATCACATTGAATGAAGGCCAGTAGCATGAAGTTGGAATTCCCCTGCCCTTAGGGAGTGGGATTCAAAGTGCTGCCTTCTGTGAGATGTTGCTACGCGTCCCCCTCTGACAGCTTGGATTCGAATTTACCTTCCGTATAAAGCCGTTGGCCTTTTAAATTCTGCTTTCCCCATTGCTTGTTACCCTGATTTTCATCGTTTTTTGTAGAGATGGTGGGTTGGAAGTTCAGTCAAGACGTTCAGCAACTCAACCATCGGCGTCGAGGATCTTCGGGTTGTCGGGGGAGTTCATCTGGCCATGGGCTGTGTCACATTGTGAGGGAGGAGAGTCTTTCGGCCGACCCACCGATTGGGGTGTTAAGGCAGGTGGGCATTCCTCCCCCTCCGCCTTTGGTCACGGCCGGACCTTATTCCTTCGTGGCGGAGCCGATTGATGCTCCCACCGGTCTCGTCCTCGGAGAGGGGGCCGTGACGGCCGTTAAACAGGGTTCTCTTGTGTCGATTGGGAATTAGTGGGAGAGGAAGAGATGCTCTCACTCAGGGTCTGAAGGGCCTGAGGGGAAGAAGAAGAAGAGTGAGAGTGGTCCCCCGGCAGCGCGCGACCCGACGGTTGCCTCTGGGGGGAACCCCCAGGTTTTGGTGGAGTTCTCTCCTACCCATCAAGAAGAGTGTACCCCGTCGATGCGGGCGGAGCCTTCTCTGTGATTGGGGCCGGTCTGAATGTCCCTGCTGGGGGTCATTTTTCATCGACCGCGACGTGGCCGTCCAACTGGCGCAGGTTGATGTCCTTTCGAGGGACCGCTCCTTGTTAGAGGGGGTTCCATCCAGGAGACTAGTAGACTCTCTGATATGGCAGATCCAGTAGGTTGGTCCCTTTCTTTTCTACTTCTATTTTGTTGTGGGCGACATTCCCCCCTTCCGTCTCGTAGGTGTCCACGATTGCTGTAGAGGCGCATCGCCGCTCAGAGCAGGTAAATGGGCTTGAGGAGGCATTGGGACATGAGCACCTGAGGGCTGAGGCAGATAAGTAATTAGTCGAGGAGGCCCACAGGGAGGCCCACCAGTTCCAATGGAGAGTTGCAGAGCTCACCTCGGAGGTGGGAAGTTTGATGAAGGCTCTGGCGGCCGTTGAGAGACCGGCCAATGATTCTGAGGATACATTGTCCCTCGCCCGGGAGGTGCATAGTAAGGAGAAAGCTGATCTTTGGGACGATATAGGTGCCCTGCGGTAAGTTGACTCCACTCGGCTCATATACGAGGTCCAGAGGGGTTATGGAGATGTCCTGGCTCTGAGGATCGTGGAGTCTCTTCGGGAGGGATTACAGGCGTACAAGGACATTTTAGCTCTGAAGATTGTGAGGTCCTTCTGGGACGGGTTCCTAGCGTTCGAGGAGCGGGTCCAAAGAATGCTTCCCCATCCTCCGGTTGTCCCTGGGCACTCTACTGGTTCAGGAGAAGATGAAGCGCCTGGGGATGCCTCTTCGCGAGCTCCTGCATCATAGGTAGAGCGAACCCTTTTTTGTTTCTCCTTTTTTTCGGTGTAAAATGAGATATTTTTGTTGGATGGAAATATTTTCTCAAATGATTTCTTGGAAAGTGGCAGGATCGGCAACAACAAATAAATAATAAGATATGAGATTGGCAGCAGCAAATAGATTCTCGAATGTTAGACATCATCCTCATATGCTTATAATTAAAACTTTTGGTATTAAATTTCAATTTGTACCTGCAGACCTATGAATTCAAAGCCACAATGGCTGCATTTGAACTAAAATATAAGATAAATCAGTTTTCGTATATACAGTTTTAAAGAGATCCAGTTTCAGCATATTTATACTGATATCTCCAAGACAGATGCAAGTAGTATATTTCATCCAATATATTACAAAATTATTTTATATAGTATATAAAAATTTCATGCTTCATATCAAAGCCTTGTTAACACATCGGTCAATATTATTATCAAATAAGCCAATTGCTCAAAGCACACATTGGTCCAAATTTTTCGCCGGGCCAAATTTCCAAATTCATATCAAAGCTCGTGTATCTACATCAGATTGATACCAGACAGATGTTGTTTCCAAGAATTTTTCACTGTTGTGGTGCGCGTTGATCAAAATTGTTAGCCTCTAACAAAATTTCTTAATGAGTATAACATGCAAAATTAAGGCATTTGTGTGCGGTGAGCAAATTTTTTATGGTTTAACTAAATTGCTCATAGCGCACAATAGGTATTTATTTGGATCGTGAGTCTACATATGAGATCTTGGGAGTCTACAGAGCAGTGATGTGAACATACAGAAGAGTTCTCGTGAATATACAGCAGATTGATACCAGCCAGATGTTCTACGCAATAATGATTGACTGTTGTGGTACGCGTTGAGATAAATTGTTTGCCACGAAAAAAAAATTTCTCAACAAGCACAACTGGCAAAATTATGTCCGGTGTGCTCGGTGACATTTCCTTATGGGAAAACAAATTTCCTCACCTCGTAAAACCGCTAATGAAGCCAGTCCTACGCATTTAGCAATTTTCTATGACTTAACACAATTTTCTATGCTATAGCAATGACCGGAGTGTTCGCGTTGACCATTTATGGTAGTTTATAGACAATTTTTAAACGCTCACACCTAGCATACTTATGCCGTTGTACGCGTTGAGCAAAATTTGAGGTGATAACAAAATTGCTCAGCGCGTCCCATGGGAATAATTTTGCCAGTTGTGTGCTTTGATCATATTTATTAGATGCTATCAATTTTGTTCAATGCACAACACACCAGTCAATAATTCTCATTCCAATTTGCATCATACTTAATCTGATTCAGAAACATGCCTACATGCAAACTGTTAGATTAATTTTGATACATATTCAATCTTAGGACATATTCAAACAAAACCATTCAAATATTTTCATGTACATACTGATACAGAACCAAACTGATACATATTCAAAATGAAGCAAACTACAAATGTATACTGTAACATACATATCCATTCTGATGACATATTCAAAAATGAACCATTCAAATATATTGGTGTACATACTGATATAGATCCAAACTGATACATTTGCCTTCACTCTTACAAACTGATACATATGATTGTCTTCGTAGATGTTTGCAATAAAGTGGCACTTTATAGGATATATTGTCGGCATGATCTGCATGCTTCCCCCTTCTACTTCCGCGAGTTCATCGGGCGACCATCTTTGTTGCGTTTATTAACGTCGTTGCTGATTTTCTACCATCATAAACTGGATATAAGTGTTGTTTGCAATGAAGTGGCTATCTGCGGGATATATTGTCGCAAGTATCTGGTTGCATAACGTGCTAAATTTGGACGATGAGATCTTGATGCAACCCGAAATAGGAGAGAGAAGTGAGAGTAGATTCGGGGAAAAGAGACCGGTGGATAACCTTTCTTTTCCCTCATAGCTACTCGGTTATACGATCAATGGCCACACCCTCACGAGCCGAGCTAACTATACGATTGGAAATGACCTTACCTTGCCCTCATGGGCTACTCGGCTATACGGTCGGGGGGCCACCCTCTTGCAGGGGCGAGCCAGCTATAACGTCAGGGATGATTTAGAAGACTTCGCGGGCTGTCCAGTTATACGGTTGAGGGCTACTCCTCGTGTGAGCCAACACAACTATCTGCCTAGGGTTACTTCCTCCCCGTGCCTTTCACATCAATCGAAGTGTAGTGGTTGAAGTGGGCTTTTGGGTAAGGAAGCCATTTATAGACGAATTGGAGTGCCTATGAGGATGAGTCTACAGTAGAGTGTAGGGTTACTTCTTCCTCATGCCTATCACATCACTCGAAGTGTAGAGATTGAAGAAGGCTTGTGGGTAGGGACACCATTTATAGACGAATTGGACTGCCCTTGGATGAGGATGAGTCTACAGTAGAGTGACTGTGAGTCTACAGAAGAGACCCCGTGAGTCTACAAAGCAGTGCTCGTGAAGAAACATAAGATTTTAGTCAACGCACACAACTTTCTAAATTATAACGCGTTATGCACAGTATTAAAACAGTTTAGAGGAGAGTATTATTACTCAGCGTGCCTTATGGATTGTGCACGTGGGGTAACAGATTTTATTTTTAAAGTAATATTAATCATCGTGCACAACAGGTAAAATTATACCCAGTTGTGCGCGTCGAGGAAAAACGGGTTACTTTCGAATAAAATTACTCCAAGCGCACAACGTCATCTAAAATTTATCTAGATTTTAACCATTGTGCGCATCGAGCAAAAACCATGCTACGAGAAAAATTCTCAGCTAATGAATCGACTAGAGAAAGCACTAGATTTGTTAAAGCATTTGTTACTTTTACAGTGATGGATGATCTGTCTGTGATGTCAATGTATTCCACTATATCAAGCATTATGCTACTGAAACAAGTTTACAAAATTGTTGGTGAAATATTACTCTTACTTCTATTGAACAATTATGTTATCCAAAATACCTAATGCTCAATGCGCACAACGGTCCAACTATATTCTGGTTTTGCGTGATGAGCAGTTTTGATAAAACATAAATAATTTGCTCATCGTGCACACCTGCCATATTTTTACCGGTTGTGCGCATTGAGCAATTTTGTTAGAGGCTATCAATTTTGCTTAATGTGCACCTCAACGGTCATACATTATTGGGAACAACATCTGGCTGCTATCAATCTGCTGTAGATTCACGAGCATTCTTTTGTATAATCATGAGCATAGACTCATGTGGTCTCTTGTGTTGCCTCCCAGTAACTCTACTGTAGCCTCATCCTCATCTATGGCCAGTCTAATTCGTCTATAAATGGCTTCCCTACCAACAAGCCCTCATCAACCACTACACTTCTTGATGATATTATTCTATCTTATTCGATCTTATTCTAATTATATGAGATTTTTTCTACAACATTCTATTTTTTTTCCTTCATCACTGCTGCGTCTTCAACACTCAAAGATGGACAATATACTAGTGGCAAGTGACGTGATGCCGAAATTGAATGCATCACCTATATATTGATTCGAAGATGTTCTTTGCTCCTTCATATATTCTGTACGTCATTATTGAAGCTATCACTGTTGAATATGTTCTTCCAGCCACAGCTGCTTCATTGCAGACTTGACTGCTTGCATATGTTCTTTGATCCTTAGTTGCAGACATCACTCCTTGATGATAATAAATATTCTATATTATTCTAAGTCTACATGTACAATATTTTTACTTAATTATGCTCTGTTTGTGTTCATCAATGATTCTTCTTCAACGCATACAGGGGACAGATTGACACAATACGTGCAGCAAGTGTCGTTGATGGAGCTGATAGAGAAGCTCATAAATGGAAACAAAGTTGAAATTTTTTTCATGTTGGGAATCCAAGTATCCCTAGTATAGTCCAGTGCATGAATTGCTTACCGGTTCCAAATTGTAAAGTTGCAAAATGCTTAGATGTAGTTTCTACTTTGTTGTGTTATATACATTTGAATGCATACATGTTGTAGTATGTTGGAATACAGACCTTAAAACAATGCCATTAAATTTGATACAATTGCAGCACATTACAAAATTACGTGACGCTAACTTAAAGTACCCACAATTACTCAGCTCGCACAAACGGCAACAGAATTGAACGTTCTGCGAGCTGAGCACAGCTGTCTATAATTACCAACATTTACTCAACGAGCATAACCGTCAAAGTTAATGAACGAAGTCTCCAGGTTTGAAGTGGAGTAATTTGATTTGGACTCACTCCGTGTACAATGCTAGTCGAAGAGGCCTCAAGACTCATGATGCTATGTCTTGCATTTAGAGTCCACCTTGGTAAAATATATCTCTCAGGGATAGCTTGCATATCAAACTTTTGCTTCATGATATATAAAATTTGCATGCATAGCAAACATTCAGTCTCAACCCTTGCACACGTACACCTGAACATTCACGTTGATATATTGCATTAAACATTATGCAAGTAGCTCTTTCCGTCAATCTGCATAGTTACTTTATATGTGGTCGCATCCCCATCCATGCTCACCCTTTCATGCCGACAGTATAATGTATTTTTGAACCGAATTTGAAAAATAGAAAATATGTTTCGAGTATATACCTTTGCGACATGAACCTCTAACTCATGCATGCCGCTGAATTCTGGTTTGTTCATCATACAAAAAGTATCTTCTCTCTTCTCTTTGTCTCGCTGAAATTTTATCGCTTTATCATATTGATCAATGAACTCGTATAATGGAGTCATACATTTTACGCATCCATCAAAATACGCGTTTATACTTTCACTCTTTTGGCTGGACGCCATGCCTACACACAGAACAAGAAATGAATACCATATGATTAGTTTATTTTGATCATATATTTTTACAAGAATCTCTATCGTATTAACATTTTCATACCTGCAAAGAAAGTATCCAGTAGGTACGCCTTAATCCAATGCTGTACTTTCTCATGCATCGTATATAACCACTTTCATGCTTTCATTTCATTTTTTTGTTTTTCTATCAATGGCTCCAGAAATTCCTTTTTGATACTTCTCCTTTAAGATGCCCCAACAATTCTCAGCTTCTTCAACATTCTGACTATTCTTACACAAATTTGCATAGTCTTCATCAAATTCAGGGTTATAAGAAGACCGCAATGAACGTAGATGCTCATTTTCATGCAGACTGATATACCATATGCAATACATGTGGTTTGTTTTTAGATAAACTCTTTTGATTGCATTACATATTGTTGTGTCTTGATCAGTAATGATAGCTCCTGGTGCTTTATCCCATATACATGTTAACCACTATCTAAATAACCACACAAAGGATTCTTCATTCTCATCAGCAAGTAGAGCACATCCAAGTAAAATAGATTGTTTATGATGATTGACACCTGTAAAAGGTGAAAAAGGAAACATGAATCTATTTGTCTTATAAGTGACATCAAATACAACATCATCTCCAAACTGGCTGTATGATATCATCGCCCTTCCATCAGCCTAAAATATACTCCTACATACATTATCTTCATCATGCTCAATAGAATAATAGAACTGAGAGTCTGTAGCTTGCCTTTTAATAAATTGTTCTACTAAAAGGCAAGATATAGACTCTCAGTTCTATTATGCTATTAAGCATGATGAAGATAATGTATGTAGGAGTATATTTTGGGCTGATGGAAGGGCGAGGACATCATACAGCCAGTTTGGAGATGTTGGTGTATTTGATTTCACTTATAAGACAAATAGATTCATATTGCCTTTTGCACTTTTTACAGGTGTCAATCATCATAAACATTCTATTTTATTTGGATGTGCTCTGCTTGTTGATGAGAAGAGATAATCCTTTGTGTGGTTATTTGGACAGCGGTTAACATGTATATGGGATAAAGCACCAGGAGCTATCATCACTGATCAAGACCCGGCAATATGCAACGCAATCAAAAGAGTTTATCCAAACACAAAGCACAGGTATTGCATTTGGCACATCAGTCTGCATGAAGATGAGCATTTATGTTTATTGTGGTCTTCTTATAACCCTGGATTTGATGAAGACTATGCAAATTGGTGTAAGAACAGTCAAAATGTTGAAGAAGCTGAGAATTGTTGGGGCATCTTAAAGGAGAAGTACCAAAAGGAATTTCTGGAGCCATTGACAGAAAAACAAAAAAATGAAAATGAAAGCATGGAAGTGATTACAAACGATGGCATACCTGCTGGATACTTTCTTTGCAGGTATGAAAATGTTAATACGATAGAGATTGTAGTAAAAATATATGATCAAAATAAACTAATCATATGGTATTCATTTCTTGTTCTTTGTGTAGTCATGGCGTCCAACCAAAAGAGTGAAAGAATGAACGTGTATTTTGATGGATACGTAAACTGTATGACTCCATTATACGAGTTCATTGATCAATATGATAAAGCGGTAAAATTTCAGCGAGACAAAGAGGAGAGAAGTTACTTTTTGTATGAGGAACAAACCAGAATTTAGCGGCATGCATGAGTTAGAGGTTCATGTCGCAAAGGATATACTACAAACATATTTTCCATTTTTCAAATTCGGTTCAAAAATACATTATATTGTCGGCATGAAAGGGTGAGCATGGATGGGGATACAACCACATATAAAGTAACTATGCGGATTGATGGAAAGAGCTACTTGCATAATGTTCAATGCAATATATCTACGAGAATGTTCAGGTGTACGTGTGCAAGGGCTGAGACTGAAGCTTTGCTATACACGCAAATTTTATATTTCATGAAGCGAAAGTTTGATATGCAAGCCATCCCTGAGAGATATATTTTACCAAGGTGGACTATAAATGCAAGACGTAGCATCATGTGTCTTGGGGCCTCTTCGACTAGCACAGTACACGGAGTGCGTCCAAATCACATTACTCCACTTCAAACCTAGAGACTTCGTTCATCATTCGATAAAGTCGTTAAGGCGGTTACAAGAGATCCCCTTCTGTTTAATGACGTCTTTGGGTGGGCAAACAGTTTTTTAGACAAACATAATATGAATGATAAAGCTCAAACTGCTTCTTAAGATCCAAGTACGCAGGTGGGGGTCCAATGCACCTATCAAACAAGAAGTGGGAGTAAATGATGTTATTATGCATGATCCTAAAAAAGCAAGAACTAAAGGCTGACCACGAGTAGTGTCAAGGATTCCTTTTGGAATACAAGTCTCACAAGAACAAAGTCTCACAAGAACAAGGACTTGCAGTGTTTGTGCAGAAAAGGGTCATGACATGAGAACTTGTCGTATGAGTACATCTGGTAGAAAGAAGGTAAATTTGCTCAAACGTTTACTATTTTATATACTAGTATAAATTATTTTAACCTCACTGCTCCATATTTTCTATAGGAAAAATCTGCGACCGATGACTTAACAAGACTTTGATATGAAGGTTGATATTTTTATATACTATCTGCAACAATTTTGTATTAGCTTGGAAGAAATATACTACATGCATCTGTCATGGAGATATCGGTATAAATGTGATGAAACTAAACTGGTTCTCTTTAAAAATGGTTATCTGAAAACGACAGCCTCCTATATTTTAGTCCAAAATGCAGCCATTGTGTCGTTGAATTCATAGGGCTGGGCGTCCAAATTGAATCTTAAAACACAAAGTCTTAATTATAAACGTATGAGGATGATGCATATCATTCGAGAACTATATCTTCTGCTGCCGATCTCATATCTTATAATTTCTCTGTTGTTACAGATCCTGATAATTGTCAAGAAAATTAAAGTTCTTAAGGAGTAGTAAGAAGAAAGCAGAAGAGCTGAAGAGAATGAAGATAATGAGGCATGTAGCTATGCGCGATGAGTAATTGTGGGTAAGTGTATATATTTTTGCTCTGCGTGCACAACGGTTACAACTTTTGCCAGTTGTGCACGCTGAGCAAAACTTGGTAATTGTACAGTTTTGCTAAGTGCACGCAACGTTCAATAATTTTGCCGGATGTGCACGCTGAGTAATTTGGGCAATTGTAAACAGTAATGCTCCACCCGCATAATGGTTACTACCTTTGACGGTTATGCTCGTTGAGTAAATGTTGGTAATTGTAGACAGTTGTGCTCAGCTCGCACAACGTTCAATTCTGTTACCGTTTGTGCGAGCTGAGTAATTGTGGGTACTTCAATTTAGCATCACGTAATTTTGTAATGTGCTGCAATTGTATAAAATTTAATGATATTGTATTAAGGTCTGTATTCCAACATACTACAATATTTATGCATTCAAATATACATAACACAACAAAGTAGAAACCACATCTAAACATTTTGCAACATCACACTATGGAACTGGTAAACAATTCAAGCACTGGCTTATACTAGGTATACATGGATTCCCACTATAAAAAAATTTCATCGTTGTTGCCATTTATGGGCTGCTCCATCAGCTCCATCAGCGTCACTTGCTGCAAGTATCTTAGCCATCTGTCCCCTGTATGCATTGAAGAAGAATCAGTGATGAACATAAAACAAAGTATAATTAGTAAAAATATTGTACAGGTAGACTTAGAATAAGATTGTACATTTATTATCATCAAGGAGTGATGTCTACAACTAAGGATCAAAGAACATATGCAAGCAGTGAAGTCTGCAATGAAGCAGCTGTGGCAGGAAGAACATATTCAACAGTGATAGCTTCAATGACGACGAACAGAACATATGAAGGAGAAAAGAACATATTCAAATCAATATATTTGTGATGTATTCAATTTCGACATCACATCACTTGCCGCTAGTATATTGTCCATCTTTGAGTGTTGATGACACAGCAGTGATGAAAGAAAAAATAGAATGTTGTAGAAAAAATATCATATAATTAGAATCAGATAGAATCAGATAGAATAATATCATCAAGAAGTGTAGTGGTTAATGAGGGCTTGTGGATAGGAAATCCATTTATTGACGAATTAGACTGTCCATGGATGAGGATGAGACTACAGTAGAGTTACTGGGAGGCAACACAGGAGACACTGTGAGTCTACAGTAAATTGCTCATGATTATATAGAAGAATGCTCATGAATCTATAGCAGATTGATAACAGCCAGATGTTGTTTCCAGTAATGTATGACCGTTGTGGTGCGCGTTGAGCAAAACTGATAGCCTCTAACAAAATTGCTCAACGTGCACAACCGGCAAAAATATGGCCGGTGTGGGCGGTGAGCAAATTATTTATGGTTTATCAAAACTGTTCAAAGCGCAAAACGGGCGTATAGTTGAACCATTGTGCGCATTGATCAATAGGTAATTTGGATAACACAATTGTTCAATCGACGCAAGTAAGAGTAATATTTCACCAACAATTTTGTAAACTTGTTTTAGCAGCGTAATGCTCGATATAGCTGAATACATTGACATCACAGAGAGATCATCCATCATGGTAAAAGTAACAACTCCTTTAACGAATCCGGTGATTTCTCTAGTCGATGCATTAGCTGAAATTTTTTCTCGTAGCATGGTTTTTGTTCAACGCGCACAATGGTTAAAATTTGGATAAATTTTACATGACGTTGTGTGCTTGGAGTAATTTTATGCGAAAATAACCCGTTTTTCCTCGACACGCACAACGGTGTATAATTTTACTCGTTGTGTGCGATGATTAATATTACTTCAAAAATAAAATTTGTTACCCCATGTGCACAATCCATAGGGCGTGCCGAGTAATAATACTCTCCTCTAAACTGTTTTAATACCGCGCACAATGCGTTATAATTTAGAAAGTTGTGAGCGCTGACTAAAATCTTATGTATATTCACGAGCACTGCTTTGTAGACTCACAGGTCCTCTTCTGTAGACTCATGGTCACTCTACTATAAACTTATCCTCATCCAAGGGCAGTCCAATTCGTCTATAAATGGCTTCCCTACCCACAAGCCCTCTTCAACCTCTACACTTCGAGTGATGTGATAGGCATGAGGAAGAAGTAACACTACACTCTACTGTAGACTCATTCTCTTCTAAGGGCAATCCAATTCGTCTATAAATGGCTTCCATACCCACAAGCCCACTTCAACCACAACACTTCGATTGATGTGAAAGGCATGAGAAAGAAGTAACCCTGGTCAGATAGTTGTGTTGGCTCACACGAGGTGTTGCCCCCCGACCATAACTGGCCAGCCCGCGAAGTTTTCTAAATCTTCCCCGTTGGTATAGCTGGCTCGCCCCGCAAGGGGGTGGCCCCCGACCGTATAGCAGTGTAGCCCACGAGGGCAAATTAAGGTCATTTCCGATCGTATAGTTAGCTTGGGTCACGAGGGTGTGGCCACCGATCATATAACCGAGTAGCTGTGAGGGAAAAGTAAGGTCATTTCTGATCGTATAGTTAGCTCGGCTCACGAGGGTGTGGCCACCGATCGTATAACCGAGTAGGTGTGAGGGCAAAGAAAGGTTATCCATCGGTCTCTTTTCCTCAAATCTACTCTCACTTCTCTCTCCTATTTCGGGTCGCATCAAGATCTCATCGTCCAAATTTAGCACGTTGTGCAACCAGATATTGGCGAAAATATATCCCGCAGATAGACACTTCATTGCAAATGACACTCATATCCAGCTTATAATGGCAGAAAATCGGCAACGACATTAATAAACGCAACAAAGATGGTCGCCCGATGAACTCGCAGAAGTTGAAGGGGGAAGCACGTAGATCATGCCGACAATATATCCCGTAAAGCGCCACTTCATTGCAAACATCTACGAAGACGATCATATGTATCAGTTTGTAAAAGTGAAGGCAAATGTATCAATTTGCATCTGTATTAGTATGTACACCAATATATTTGAATGGTTCATTTTTGAATATGTCATCAGAATGAATGTGTATGTTACAGTATGAATGTGTTGTTTTCTTCATTTTGAATATGCATCAGTTTGATTCTGTATCAGTATGTACATGAAAATATTTGAATGGTTCTTTTCGAATATGTCCTAAGATTGATTATGTATCGGAATTAATCTAAAAGTTTGCAAGTAGGCATGTTTCTGAATCAGATTAAGTATGATGCAAATTGGAATGAGAATGATTGACTATTGTGTTGCGCATTGAACAAAATTGATGGCCTCTAACAAATATGCTCAAAGCGCACAACCGGCAAAATTATTCCCGTGTGGCGCGTTGAGCAATTTTGTTATCGCCTCAAATTTTGCTCAACGCGTACAACGAGCATAATTATGCTAGGTGTGAGAGTTTAACAATTGTTTATAAACTACCATAAATGGTCAACACGAACACTCCGGTCATTGCTATTGCATAGAAAATGTGTTAACGCATAGAAAATTGCTAAATGCACAGGACTGGCTTGATTTGCGGTTTTGCGAGGTGAGGAAATTTGTATTCCCATAAGGAAATGTCACCGATCACACCGGACATAATTTTGCCAGTTGTGCGCGTTGAGAAATTTTTTTCGTGGCAAACAATTTATCTCAATGTGTACCACAACAGTCAGTCATTATTGTGCAGAACATCTGGCTGGTATCAATCTGCTATATACTCACGAGAACTCTTCTATATATTCACGATCACTGCTCTGTAGACTCCCGAGGTCTCTTATGTAGACTCACGGTCCAAATATATACCCATTGTGCGCTATGAGCAATTTAGTTAAACCATAAAAAATGTGCTCACCGCGCACAAATGCCATAATTTTGCCCGTTGTGCTCATTGAGAAATTTTGTTAGAGGCTAACAATTTTTATCAACACACACCACAACGGTGAAACATTCTTAGGAACACCATCTGTCTGGTATCAATCTGCTGTAGATACACGAGCTTTGATATGAATTTGGATATTTGGACCAGTGAAAAATTTGGACCGTTGTGTGCTATGAGCAATATGCATATTTGATAATATTATTGACCGATAAGTTAATAAGGCTTTGAAATGAAGCATGAAATATTTATATACTATATGTAACAATTTTGTAATACATTGAATTAAATAAACTACATGCATCTGTCTTGGAGATATCAGTATAAATGTGCTGAAACTGGATCTTTTTAAAACTGTATCTACGAAAACTGATTTATCTTATATTTTAGTTCAAAATGCAGCCATCGTGGCTTTGAATTCATAGGTCTGTGGGTCCAAATTGAAACTTAATACCCAAATTTTTAATTAAGAGCGTATGAGGATGATGCCTATCATTCGAGAAATCTATCTACTGCTGCTGATTTCATATCTTATAATTTCTTTGTTGCTGCAGATCCTGCCACTTGTCAAGAAATCATTCGAGAAATGTTTCCATTCAACAAAAATATCTCCTTTTACACCCAAACAAAAAGGAGAAACAAAAAAGGGTTCGCTATACTTATGATGCAGGAGCTCGCAAAGAGGCGTCCCCAGGCGCTTCGTCTTCTCCCGAACCAGTAGGGTGCCCAGGGACAACTGGAGGACGGGGAAGCATTCTTCGGACCCTCTCCTCGGACGCTAGGAAACCCTCCCAAAAAGACCTCGCAATCTTCGGAGCTAAAATGTCCTCGTACTCCCGAAATCCCTCCCGGAGAGACTCCACAATCCTTGGAGCCAGGACATTCCCATAACCCCTCTGGACCTCGTCGAGCAAGATCAACTTACCGTAGGGTGCATATATCGGCCCAAAGATCAGTTTTCTCCTTACTATGCACCTCCCTGGCGAGGGACAATGCATCCTCAGCATCCTTGGCCGATCTCTCAACGACTGCCAGAGCCTCCATCAAACTTCCCACCTCCGAGGTGAGCTCTGTAACTCTCCGTTGGAACTGGTGGGCCGCCCTGTGGGTCTCCTCGGTTGATTGCTCGGCTGCACTGTGCCAAGGCCGCCTCATGCACATCTACAGCAAGCGTGGACACCTACGAGACAGAAGGGGTGAATGTTGCCTGCAACAAAACAGAAGTAGAAGAAGAAGGGACCAACTTGCTAGATCTGCCATATCAGAGAGTCTGCCAGTCTACTAGACGGAACCCCCTCTAACAAGGAGCGGTCCATCGAAAGGACAGCACCCTGCACCAGCTGGACGGCCATGTCACGGTCGATGAAAACCGACCCCCCAGCCGGGACATCCGGACCAGCCCCAAGCACAGAGAAGGCTCTGCCCGCACCGACCGGGATACGCTCTTTTTTATGGGTAGGAGAGAACTCCACCAAAACCTAAGGGTTCCCCCAGAGGCAACCAGCAGGTCGCGCGTCGCCGTGGGACCACTGTCACTCTTCTTCTTCTTCCCCTCGGGTCCTTCAGACCTTGAGTGAGAGCATCTCTTCCTCTCCCCCTGATTCCCATTCGACACAAAGTAACCCTGCTCGACAGCCACCATGGCCCCCTCTTCGAGGACAAGACCGACGGGAGCATCAATCGGCTCTGCCATGAAGGGAGAAGGTTCGGCCGTGACCAAAGGCGGAGGGGGAGGAACGCCCACCTGCATTAACACCCCAATCGGTGGGTCGGCCGCAAGACTCTCCTCCCCCACAGTGCGACCCGGCCCATGGCCAGATGAACTCCCTCAACCACCCAAAGATCCTCGACGCCGATGGTTGAGTTGCTGAACGTCTTGACTAAACTCCCGACCTGCCATCTCTGCAAAAAAGATGCAATTCAGGGTAACAAGCAATGGGGAAAGAAAATTTTAAAGCCCAAAAGCTTTATATGGAAGGTAACTTCAAATCCATACCGTCAGAGGGGGACGCGTGGCAATGTCTCATAGAAGGCGGCACTTCAAATCCCGCTCCCTAAGGGCGGGAAAATTCCAACTTCGTGCTACTGGCCTTCATTCAATGTGATTTCCTAGACTGACGTGCCAGTCAAATCCACACGAATCACATTCCTCGGACCGAATCGTCAAAATCCGAACGACGCATGCGATGGGGGGCAGTTGATACAACACACCCAAAATGGGCTTAGACGGAACGAGTCAATTCCCTGATCCAAGCCCATGGGCATTGTCCGAATTAGGTCCCAGCCCAAATTGTACCATAAAACCCAAATTTTTAATTATGATCGTATTAGGAAGATGCCTATCATTCGAGAAATCTTTCTGCTGATGCCGATCTCACATCTCATAATTTCTCTGTTGATGCAGATTCTGCCATTTGTCAAGAAATTTAATGTGCTTACCGATTAAGAAGAAGTAGCATAGGAGCCGAAGAGAATAAAGAGAATGATCTTCGGTATGTGTTCGTGATGAGTAATTGTTTGTAATTGTATACAGTTTTCCTCCGAGCGAACAACAAAATGTTACTTAACCTGGTTGTGTGCGATGAGCAAAACTGGGTAATTGTAGAAAGTTTTGCTCAGCGTGCACAACGTTCATTTCTGTTGCTCGTTGTGCACGCTGAACAATTTTGTGTGGTGATTAATTAGTGTCCAGGTATAAATGCAAGCTGATATAAATAAAAGTATCACCTCTACTGAATAAAGAAATGAATTTGCATAGTGATACATGTGTTTTACTATATCATAAATGCAACCAACAGTACATTAAACCCCTCGTTTTCAGGAAAGCATGGATAAATCATAAACCTTAAACTAGTATCGACAAAGAATTTTGTAAACCACATGAAGGAATAAACCTTAGGTCTGTACCTTTTCGATCTTTTGTACGGGTTACAGATCGCAATCACGCTCTGAGTAAAATAAAGACAGTGTTAATAATTACTCAACGTGCACAACAGCTTATAAATTTTCATGTTGTGCACTCTGAGTAATTATTCGTTTATGTAGACAGTTTTTCTCAATGTGCCCAAATGGTTATAATTTGACCCGTATTCGAACTGAGTAATATTTCATACCGCGCACAACGGGTCATATTTTAACAAATCACATAATTGTATATATTTTTGCTCAGTTCCCACAATGATCACTCTATACCTGTGATTATACTCGTATCTCCATTTAATATGGGAGCCAACAGAGGAGATCTCTGGAATATACAGAAGAGTCCTCGTGAATCTAAAGCAGATTGATATTAGACAAATGATGTTCCCAATAATGATCGACTAACATGGTGAGCGATGAGCAAAATTGTTGGACTCGATCAAAATTTATAAACGCACACAACGATCACACCTTTTGCCCTTGGTGCATGCTGAGTAATGTATATTACGTTCAACAATTTTTACTAAGAAATTTCAATGTTGGAATTTGATTCAAGTTAGCATCAATGTATATATCACCTATCACAATTTTTTAATGTGTTGCAATTGTATCAAATTAATTGACATTGTATTAAGGTCTGAAATCCAACATACTACAACATTTATGCATTCTATTGTACATGACAAAACAAACTAGAAAGTACATCTAAATTTTTTTTCAACTTTACATTTTAGAACTGGTTTGAAATTCAATCACAGGTCTTTTATTTGGATACATGGGTTCCTAATACGACAAATGGTTCAAAGTCATTTTGAACCGCTCAAGCAAAATGGCATTCATCAACAGCTCGATCCACGTGCACCATCGCCACTTGCCACTAGTATCTTGGCCTTCTGTCCTATGTATGCGTTGAAGAATAATCAGTGATGAAAAGAAAAAATTCATAATTAAGTAAATATATTGTATAATCAGATAGTCCAGGGCGTATCATAAAGAATATTGCAAAATCACATTTTGGTAGGGGTATGAAATTTACTCATGGGTTCCTTCTTCTGAGCACAGAGATAAATGTGTCTGCACAGTTTCTAAGCAGTTTGAGAAAAGTGAGAAGTGCATCAAGGGACTTAAGATGCCAGTTTGAGTACTTCCGGATGGAAACTGGAACTACTGGCAATGTAATGAAGCATTCGAGAACATCTGAAGGAGCAAAGAACATCTTCGAGGCCGTATATATGTGATGTCTCCAATTTATGCATCACGTCAATTGCAGGAATTGATTGATTGAATTCTACTTGAGGTGAGAACAAAACTAGATAACTTTAAACTTCTTTGATTGATTTGCCCACTACTGCCAAATGATAGTGTTTAAATACAAAAGACTAAACAACTTTTCCAAATCCTACAGACTTCAACAACTAGTGGCAACTAATTAACAACAATAATTCAAATAACAGAATGCAAAAGACTAGCTAACAACTTGACCTATTCTTACTAAAAGCATGCATAAGCCACTTGCACACGTGAGCAGCACTTCCTTTAATTAATGAACTTGGGATCTTCTTGGCTTATCATACCACTACTCACTAGTATCTTGGGCATATGTCACCTGTAGGTTGTATGCATTGAAGAAGAATCAGTGATGAACACATACAAAACATAATTAAGTAAATATATTGTATCATAATGAATATTGCAACATCACCTTGTGGCACTGGTATGAAATTCAATAATGACGCACAGGTATGAAATTCTTCAGAGCATAAAGCGCAAGGTGGCTGAATAGTTTCCGAGCAGCCAGAGGAAGGTATCTGCACAGTTTGCGAGAAGGTCCCAAAATCGAAACCTACCAAGATAACTGGCAATGTATATCGAGTGCTTCTGAAGGAGCAAAGAACATCTTCAAGTCCATATATATGTGATGTATTCAATTTCTGTATCATGTCACTTGCCGCTAGTATATTGGCCATCTTTGTGTGTTGTAGAGGAAGCATTCATGAACAAACAACAAAATAGCAAGTTGAAAAAAAAATATTGTATAAGTAGAATCAGATAGAATCAGATAGAATCAGATAGAATCAGATAATGAAACTATCATCACAAAGTGTAGTGGTTGATGAGATCTTGTGGGTAGGGAAGCCATTTTTATAGACTACTTGGACAGGCCCATTGATTCGGGTTGATTATTGCGTATTTAACCCCCTAATTAGTCCTATGATGTGCCTATATAATACTTAATTGCTCTCTAATATGTGCGTATTTTGTACACCATGATTTATTAGAGAAATCACATTATTTGTGCACAAAACATGAATTCTATTGAGTATTTCTGCAGTTTTATATTTTTCTTAGCATCGTCTCGATCTCACGATTCCAACGACTATTTATTTGTATTTTTCTGAGATCTGTGCTAATTTCTATGAATTTTTGAATGCAGAATACCAATTAAATGAAGAAATACGGAAGAAATACGTTGAAAATACGTAAATACGGTCGCCGCACGATTTTTGGCGCGACATGTGGCATCATCACGACCGCTCACGCCTCATCCGACGGCTCACGAGCGCTGACAGTAAGCGGGCGACGTGGCCTCAAATGCACCGCTCGATCGTGATCTGACGGCTACGTTTCGAAGATCAGCAAGCGGCGACGCGGCATTCGGAGGACCGTTGGATCTCGATCCAACGGCCCTCACTCGAGTTGAACGGAGCAGCGGGCGAGATTTGAAGTGGCGACGTGGCCTTTTCTTGGTCGTCCGATGAGGATCCAACGGCGAGGATCGATGCGGGTTTTGATTTCGAAGTCGAAGCGGGCGAGATCGCGTCCGTTCGATCTCGCGATCGAACGGTCCACATTCATCCCAAGGCGGATTCGAAGTCGAAGCGGGCGTTGATCGAGCGAACGGGCGGAGCGCGAATCTTGGAGCGCACGTGTCGCTTCCTGGGGCGATCCCGCTTTGATGAGCGGCTGAGAATTGCGCCGGTCGGATTATTGGGTGCGGGTGCGAAAAAATAGCGGGTTTAGATCCGATAAGCCCCCAAACCCGCAATGCTAATATAAAAGCGTATTTCTAGGGTTTTGGGGGGTATTCTGGCGTATTTTGGGACTTTTGGAGCGGCTACTGTGCGTATTTCTCCAGGAGAAAATTCTGAAAATTTCCAGAGGCTGTTCTTCCTATTATCAGAGAGTTTTGGGTTCTAAGGAGGAGATTTGGTGATAATTTCTTGAACTTATACCCCGTATTTGGTGTATTTCTTTGTATTTTGCTATCTAAACGATGTATTTTGCTATCAAAACTGATTTTTATTGCACCATGCGTGGCTAATCTCTTTGTGCTATGGTTGTGATGTAGTTAGGGGTATGTAGTTGCTAAATTTCATGTCTTTAGCCCTATTATCATGTCCAAATTGCTAGTTTTGTTGATTTCTACAACGTATTTGATGGGTATTTGCTTACTATCGATATTGTTGATGTGCCCTATGGCTAGGCCCTGATAAGGTTAGCCAATTTGTGTTCTCTAATCTGAACTTATCGCTGCGATTATTGTTTAATGAAATCAACATTGCTAGTAATACGTTTAAGGCTATTTTGACTAGTTTTCATCGATTTATCTTCCGACGCCTTCACGCCTTGACCGGGTGAAGCGTTGTGTGACATTAAAAGACGTGAAATTTCAGCGACTATAAACTCCTAATGAACTCACAACCGTAGCATATTTGTCTCATTGGATACCAAACTTTCGTGATACCGTAATACTTTTAGGAACCACTTTCTTTGCTACAAATCCGTACACTATTTTTCACCTTCACAAAGGTGGTCGTTTTCTTAACCGTATATTATATTTGATTAGTTGAATTTGTGTTATCTCAGGTCGACTTGTCCCGAGGATTTGACTCTGGACTCTCCAGGTACTACTTGCACGATCTCCTGCGCTTGGGAGTAAAGCTCACATTGTTTTGAGAGAGGCAAGTTTTTGGCGCCGTTGCCGGGGACAACGGTATCTTTGATGCACATTTTCAGCTTTTCAGAGGAGTACTCGGTGAGATCCTTCCACTTTATAGCTTAGTTTTATTATTGAAAACAACAACAACAAAAAATATCGCTTTGCTAGTTTATGTGGCATAGGACCTCCACTTCACACAGATTGATAAGAATTGAAAATATGGCTAATAATAACGAACAACCTCTTGTACACCCACAAGAACTACCATTGAGTGCTACTTATATGCCCACTAGAGTTGCTTCTGAGTCATGCATTGTTTTGCCTGAGGGTGCTCATTCTTTTTCGCTTAAAGCTGGGGTGATCCAGATCCTTCCCTCTTACCATGGAGAGGATAGGGAAAACCCGTACTTGCATATTAAAACGTTTGAAGAAGCATGCTCTACTCAGTTGGATGGAAAAGTTAGTAATGATGTTGTTTATCTTAAACTTTTTCCATTCTCATTGAAAGACAAGGCAAAGAATTGGTTCAATGCATTGCCTCCTAGATCTATTACTTCTTGGCTTACCATGCAAACTGAGTTTCTGAAAAAATTCTTTTCTTTGGCCAGGACTCAAGCTTTAAAGAGGCATATCATGTCTTTTTCGCAAAAGGAAACTGAAGCATACGACCAAACTTTGGAAAGATTTAAGGAGCTTCTGTTGGCGTGCCCACATCACGGTTTTGACAAGGGACGAACCATTGGATTCTTTTACGATGGATTGCAGCCGAATACGAAGCAATATGTAGAGATGATGTGCAATGGAGCTTTCTTTGAGAAGACCCCGACGGAGGCCTGGGCATACTTGGAGAACATTGCAGAGAATGCAAGAAGATGGGAGCCACCTTCAGAATTTGACAGGTCCATGTCTACACATCAAACAAAAGGTGGCTTGCAGACTTTGAAGCCTGAAGATGCATTGATGGCACAAGTGGAGGCATTGGTGACGCAAAAGCTACAAAATATTGATCTCAGAGCAGCAAAGGCAGTCACATCAGAGCCATACTGCGTCATATGCGAGAAGCCAGTTCATGATACTACCGTCTGCCCACTGATCCCAGCAATTAAAGAATTGGGCAGAAATCCAGAATCTGAGGTGAATTGGGTGGCAAATCAAGGCTACAACAACAATTGGAAGAACCCATCAAACCAAGGAGGTGCTTCATATCAGCAGAAGCAGCAGACATCCACTCCCTATTACCATCCCAACCACTCCAATTATCAAGGAAAAAGGGAGCAGAACAATGAAATTCAGAGTCTCACTGCTGCAGTTCAACAGATGGCTCAGATGCAACAACAGCTCACAGAGAATTTTTCAAGATTTATAGCGTCACAAGACAAAGGTAAATTACCTGCTCAGCCTATTGCAAATCCTAATACGAATCCCTCTTCTTCTTTTTCAGGAAACAATGTCAAACCATGCCAGGCAGTGACTACATTGCGTAGCGGACGTGAAATTGAAAAACCAGAGATGCCTAGACATGAACAACCAGCTGAGGAGAAAGAGGAGGCACAAGCACCTGAAAGTTTGCAGGTTGAGGAAGAGGTAGCAGAAAAAGAGCCAGAACCATATGTACCTCCAGCTCCATTCCCACACAGACTTGCTCCACCATCAAAAGACAGGTATCAGGCAAAGATAAGAGATATCTTCAAGCAGTTAAAAATTAATATCCCATTACTTGATGCAATCAACCAAGTGCCTGCATATGCTAAATTTCTGAAGGAGCTATGCACTGTAAAGCGGAGTCTAAATGTGAAAAAGAAAGCATTCTTAACACAACAGGTAAGTGCAATGGTACAACATGACACTCCTCCTAAGTATAAGGATCCAGGTTCTCCTACTATCCCATGCATCATAGGAACTAAGAAATTTGGAGATGCTTTACTTGATTTGGGATCTAGTGTTAATATTTTACCTTATTCTGTTTATGTGCAGCTTGGATTGGGGGAACTGAAGACGACACCTGTGGTTTTACAGTTAGCAGACAGGTCGGTAAAAATCCCACGAGGATGCGTGGAGGATGTGTTGGTCCAGGTTGACAAATTCTATTATCCCGTGGACTTTATCGTCCTTGATATTCATGGGCCACAATCAGGTAATTGCACTCCGATTATATTAGGACGTCCATTCCTAGCAACTTGCAATGCTATGATAAACTGTAGGGATGGACAATTGAAGATAAGCTTTGGTAACATGAAACTTGAGCTAAACATTTTTAAATCATGTAAGTTACCTGCGAATGTTGATGACGTGAAAGAGGTATGTTTTATTGAGAGTTTAATTGAAGATTATTTTGAGGCAAAGTATGAATGCCCGTCAAATTTTATTGATTATAATTTCGAAGATATTGATGAATCCTATTTTGTGCAGGGCAAAAATGAAAGATCAAGGGATGCATGGGTGCCAAAGTTCGAGACATTGCCAGTGGAATTGCCACCACAACAACCTTCAGAGATTGAGCATCCAAAGTTGGAATTGAAGCCTCTGCCAGACTATTTGAAATACGCTTTTCTTGGAAAGGAGGAGACCTTCCCAGTGGTAATATCCTCTAAACTCAAACCTGAACAAGAAAGTGCTTTGCTTGATGTGCTTAGGGAACACAAAGGGGCCATTGGATGGTCTATTGCGGACATTACTGGTATAAATCCCTTAATTTGCACTCATCATATTTATCTTGAGGATGATGCCAAACCAACATGTGAGATGCAACGCCGATTAAATCCTACTTTGAAAGAAGTTGTTAAGGGGGAGATTCTTAAGCTACTTGCTGCAGGTATAATATATCCTATTTCAGACAGCAGATGGGTTAGCCCCATACAGGTGGTTCCGAAGAAATCAGGCCTCACAGTGGTAAGAAATGATAGCAATGAGCTTATACCGATGCGGACCACCACAGGTTGGAGGATGTGTGTTGATTACAGAAAATTAAATGCTAAAACACGAAAAGATCACTTTCCATTACCTTTTATTGACCAAATCTGGGAAAGAGTAGCAGGTAACGAATTTTATTGTTTTCTAGATGGTTATTCTGGCTATTATCAGATAGAGATTGCTCCAGAGGATCAAGAGAAGACTACCTTCACTTGCCCCTTTGGAACTTTCGCTTTTAGGAGAATGCCTTTTGGATTATGCAATGCACCTGCTACTTTTCAGCGTTGCATGTTGAGTATCTTTAGCGATATGGTTGAGAGGATTATGGAAGTGTTTATGGATGACTTTTCTGTATATGGCACTTCATTTGAAAATTGTTTATCTAACTTAGCTCTTGTCTTGCACAGGTGCCAGGAAAAGAACCTATTGTTAAACTGGGAAAAGTGTCATTTCATGACAACTGAGGGTTTGGTTCTTGGACACCTAATCTCCAAAGCAGGTATTCAGGTAGACAGAGCAAAAGTTGAGGTGATTGAGAAGTTGCCTACACCAAAGTGCGTCAAGGACATACGATCCTTTCTAGGCCATGCAGGATTTTATCGAAGATTCATAAAGGATTTCAGCGCCATCTCCCGCCCCCTCTGCCACTTATTAACTTTAAATACTGATTTCATATGGACACAAGAGTGTCAAGTTTCATTTGATAAATTGAAGAACTCACTTGTTTCCTCCCCTATTTTGCAGGTTCCAGACTGGAGCATGCCATTTGAAATTATGTGTGATGCAAGTGACTACGCAATGGGGGCAGTGCTTGGGCAAAAGAAAGAGAAAGTTCCTTGTGTTATCTATTATGCCAGTAAAACTTTGAATGAAGCACAACGGAACTATACTACTACGGAGAAGGAGTTGCTGGCGGTGGTGTTTGCATTGGAGAAATTCAGAAGTTATATATTGGGCTCTCCTATTCTCGTCTTTACAGATCATTCTGCACTTAAATATCTTTTATCTAAAAAGGATGCGAAACCTAGACTTATACGATGGATCCTCCTTTTGCAGGAATTCAATATTCAGATCAAGGATAAAAAAGGAGTTGAGAACAATGTTGCAGATCACCTTTCTAGATTGACGGTGGGAACAGAGTCGCCTACCATTCCATTGCGAGATTCCTTCCCAGATGAGCAGCTTTTCGCCATTTCTACCCTACCATGGTATGCAGATATAGCTAATTATTTGGTGACAGGTAGAACCCCTCCACATTGGTCTTCTTTAGATTTCAAACGCTTCAAGCATGAGGTAAAATCGTTCTATTTTGATGATCCTTATCTTTTTAAATACTGTGGAGACCAAATTGTAAGGAGATGTGTACCCGACCATGAGTTTGATAGTGTTTTCAATTTTTGCCATGATGGGGTATGTGGGGGGCACTTTTCAGCTCATAAGACTGTTGCAAAAATTTTACAGAGTGGTTTTTATTGGCCTAGTATGTTTAAAGATGCATATGCTTATTGTAAATCATGTGTGCGCTGTCAACAGTTGGGGGGAATTACAAAAAGAAACATGATGCCGTTGAATCCCATGTTAGAAATAGAATTATTTGATTGTTGGGGTATTGATTTCATGGGGCCTTTTCCACCATCTTTTGGATATATATTTGTGTTGGTTGCCATTGATTATGTCTCTAAATGGGTGGAAGCTATTCCTTGCAGGTCCAATGACGCTTCCATCGTGCTGAAATTTTTGAAAGAAAACATCTTCTCGCGCTTTGGAGTGCCAAAGGCCATTATCAGTGATGGAGGTTCTCATTTCTGCAATAGGCTCTTTGCAAATCTAATGAAGAAATTTGGGGTGACACATAAAGTTTCAACACCTTACCATCCTCAAACAAATGGGCAAGCGGAATTGGCGAACAAGGAAATTAAGAACATTCTTCAGAAAACAGTGAATCCCACACGCAAAGATTGGAGTCTTCGCTTGCCTGAAGCTCTATGGGCCTACAGGACAGCATACAAGACTATCTTAGGGATGTCACCGTTTCGTTTGGTTTATGGAAAAAATTGCCATCTTCCTGTTGAATTAGAGCATAAATCTTTTTGGGCAATTAAAACCCTTAATTTGCTTGATGACTCATCCAATGTTTCTCGTAAATTGCAGATCATGGAGCTTGATGAGATACGACGAGAGGCATATGAAAATGCAAAGCTAGCAAAAGAAAGGATGAAAGCTGTGCACGACAAAATGATCCTACGAAAGGAATTCAAAGTTGGAGACAAGGTTTTGTTGTACAATTCAAGACTCCATATATTTCCAGGAAAGCTGCGCTCAAAATGGACGGGACCATACTTTGTCAAAGAAGTCTTTTCACATGGAGCGGTGGTCCTAGTGAATGAAAAGGATGGCCATGAATTCAAAGTCAACGGACAACGTCTGAAACATTTTCAAGAGCTTTGGGCCAGAGAGGATACCACCATTGATCTCACAGATCCACCTTCGGGTGGTCACTAATCAGGTGTGTTCTTTCCATGATTCCCTCTCCTTATCATTGAGGACAATGCCTATTTTAAGTTGGGGGGAGGGTATAAACTTTTAGGATTTTTATTTTTATTTCTATTTTTATTTTTTTTATTTTATTTTTATTATTTTAGTGGTTCCCTTTTCAAAATTTTTTTTTAAATAAAAAATGGGGTTGAGTCAAGAATTATCACCAATGCTTATTACACCTAGAAATGAACCTCATATGATGACAATTCTCGAAATCCATTCACCACTGTTCACATATGACTTATTTTCCTCCACCGCTATTGTTAGATATTTCATTCTCATTCGATATGAATGCTATTACTCATGGTAAATCTCTCTTGATATATCTCTATGGTAGGATTGAATGATGACTTAATGGATCTTGAAGTTATGAATTAGCAAGTCGTATGCTTTCAATGGAACACACCATCAAAAAATGACTTGAGCATTGCTTTTTATCTCATATTCAGTGCTATTTGCATGCTTTGTGTGATCTTGGGTGGAAAGTCTACACTGTCTTTTGAAATGATTAGGATAACCCATTCTTGTGAAAGAATAAAGAAAAGGAAGCTATCTTGCCAGGTTATTTATGCACGCACAAAAGAAAGAATGAAATAAGATGAATGAAATAAAATGAATGAACGAATAAATGTTTCATTAAAGAAATAACTTGGTTGGCTCGATTAGTACAGTCCGAGGGGTCCTTCTTGGCCTAATGCCCTATTATCGTCTGATTTGGGAGCCATTGACTGGAACCTCAATCATTTGATGGAGCGATCCAAGTTATACATTTTTTCTGCAAATGTTGCTTGATGCGCGTTATGCAGAACTAATAAAATGAGAAAAGAAGAGCAAGAAAAAGTGTGCATCATTAGCAAGGCAAGAGAACTTCCAAAGCTTGAAGAAAGCACAAGATATGGTGTGATTTCCTATGAATGAAAATTGACGTGTGTATGTCTTGATACCAATCTATTTTTGCTTACTTTGCATGATACATCTACGCTCCAAGTTATATACTTTGATTGAAAGGTGTGAGCCATTGACTTTGCATACCATGCGCTATGAAGTAATGGAAAGTGAAGTTAAGTTGACTTAATGGCCATTGTAGAGATACTTGCTTTTCATTGTAAACCCATGAGTACCATTATATAATGAGCATGAAATCTTGGTATTAGTGTGTGGACACTTTCTTTCGTCTCTGTAGTATGGTGATGAATGATTTGAGACCTGATGAGGTGATCTAAGTGTATACTTGATATCGTATTTCGCTCAATTTTGCTAGAGACTAGCAAAACACTAGTTGGGGGGTGTGATTCGGGTTGATTATTGCGTATTTAACCCCCTAATTAGTCCTATGATGTGCCTATATAATACTTAATTGCTCTCTAATATGTGCGTATTTTGTACACCATGATTTATTAGAGAAATCACATTATTTGTGCACAAAACATGAATTCTATTGAGTATTTCTGCAGTTTTATATTTTTCTTAGCATCGTCTCGATCTCACGATTCCAACGACTATTTATTTGTATTTTTCTGAGATCTGTGCTAATTTCTATGAATTTTTGAATGCAGAATACCAATTAAATGAAGAAATACGGAAGAAATACGTTGAAAATACGTAAATACGGTCGCCGCACGATTTTTGGCGCGACACGTGGCATCATCACGACCGCTCACGCCTCATCCGATGGCTCACGAGCGCTGACAGTAAGCGGGCGACGTGGCCTCAAATGCACCGCTCGATCGTGATCTGACGGCTACGTTTCGAAGATCAGCAAGCAGCGACGCGGCATTCGGAGGACCGTTGGATCTCGATCCAACGGCCCTCATTCGAGTTGAACGGAGCAGCGGGCGAGATTTGAAGTGGCGACGTGGCCTTTTCTTGGTCGTCCGATGAGGATCCAACGGCGAGGATCGATGCGGGTTTTGATTTCGAAGTCGAAGCGGGCGAGATCGCGTCCGTTCGATCTCGCGATCGAACGGTCCACATTCATCCCAAGGCGGATTCGAAGTCGAAGCGGGCGTTGATCGAGCGAACGGGCGGAGCGCGAATCTTGGAGCGCACGTGTCGCTTCCTGGGGCGATCCCGCTTTGATGAGCGGCTGAGAATTGCGCCGGTCGGATTATTGGGTGCGGGTGCGAAAAAATAGCGGGTTTAGATCCGATAAGCCCCCAAACCCGCAATGCTAATATAAAAGCGTATTTCTAGGGTTTTGGGGGGTATTCTGGCGTATTTTGGGACTTTTGGAGCGGCTACTGTGCGTATTTCTCCAGGAGAAAATTCTGAAAATTTCCAGAGGCTGTTCTTCCTATTATCAGAGAGTTTTGGGTTCTAAGGAGGAGATTTGGTGATAATTTCTTGAACTTATACCCCGTATTTGGTGTATTTCTTTGTATTTTGCTATCTAAACGATGTATTTTGCTATCAAAACTGATTTTTATTGCACCATGCGTGGCTAATCTCTTTGTGCTATGGTTGTGATGTAGTTAGGGGTATGTAGTTGCTAAATTTCATGTCTTTAGCCCTATTATCATGTCCAAATTGCTAGTTTTGTTGATTTCTACAACGTATTTGATGGGTATTTGCTTACTATCGATATTGTTGATGTGCCCTATGGCTAGGCCCTGATAAGGTTAGCCAATTTGTGTTCTCTAATCTGAACTTATCGCTGCGATTATTGTTTAATGAAATCAACATTGCTAGTAATACGTTTAAGGCTATTTTGACTAGTTTTCATCGATTTATCTTCCGACGCCTTCACGCCTTGACCGGGTGAAGCGTTGTGTGACATTAAAAGACGTGAAATTTCAGCGACTATAAACTCCTAATGAACTCACAACCGTAGCATATTTGTCTCATTGGATACCAAACTTTCGTGATACCGTAATACTTTTAGGAACCACTTTCTTTGCTACAAATCCGTACACTATTTTTCACCTTCACAAAGGTGGTCGTTTTCTTAACCGTATATTATATTTGATTAGTTGAATTTGTGTTATCTCAGGTCGACTTGTCCCGAGGATTCGACTCTGGACTCTCCAGGTACTACTTGCACGATCTCCTGCGCTTGGGAGTAAAGCTCACATTGTTTTGAGAGAGGCACCCATGGATGAGGATGAGACTACAGAAGAGTTACTGTAAGGCTACAGAAGAGAACCTGTGTGTCAACAGCGGAGTGCTCGTGTATCTACAGAAATTAGAATAGTGCTCGTGAATCTACAGCAGATTGATACCAGACAGTTGATGTGCCCAAGAATGGTTGTCCTTTATGGTACAATTGATACCAGAAATTAAAATTGTTATTAGCATCTAAAAAATTTCTCAACGCGAAGAACAGGAAAAAATACATTTGGTTGTAAAACTCCTTATAAATAATACTGTATGGAAAAATGCAGCTGGCCCTATTTTACCTCGGCCCGAGGGCTTGTTTAAAGCTTTTGCATGCAGTAGTCACCCTCACACATTTGCACTTAATGCAGCAGAGTAAGTTCACTTGCATTTAATGCATTAGACCAATTGTGTTTGCCCAACGCACACAATGGTCCAAATATATGCCCGTTGTGCGCGTTGAGAAATTTTGGTTGGTGGGTAATTAACGTTCAGGTGTAAATGCAAGCTGCTATATAAACCTTTCCCAGTTGTGCGCATTGAGTTATTGTTGGTAATTATAGACAGTTTTGATCAGCGCCCACAACGTTCACTTATGTGGACCGTTGTGCGCATTGAGTAATTATTGTTACTTTTGTAATGTGCTGCAATAGTATCGAATTTAATGACATTGTATTAAGATATGTATTCCATCAAACTATAACATTTATGCATTCAAATGTACATAACATAGTCAAGTAGATACTACATCTAAACATTTTGCAACATCACATTTTAGAACTGGCATGAAATTCATGCAAGGGACTATCCTATGGATACATGGATTCCCACCAAGAAAAAATGTCAAGCACGATTCCATGTATGCCCAGCTCCATCAGATCTATTAGCGTCACTTGCCGCAAGTATCTTAGCCATCTGTCATCTATGTTGGCCTGTATACGTTGAAGAAGAATCAGTGATCAACACAAAATATTGCATAAATAAGTAAAAATATTTTATAATTAGACTTAGATAGATTAGGATAGAACAATTGTTTTCATCAAGCAGTTATGTATGCAATGAAGCCGAACAGAACATACAAAGGGTCAAAGAATATCTGCAAGATGTGATGGACGAGAATGAAGCTGGTGTGGCTGCAAGAACATCTTCAAGCAGAGATATTTGCAATGAAAATGAACAGAACATATGAAGGAGAAAAGAACATCTTCGCGTCCATATAAAAGTGATGTATTTAATTTATGCATCACGTCACTTGCCGCTAGTATATTGGCCATCTTTGTGTGTTGTACACGAAGCATTCATGAACAACAAAAAAATATAAGGTTGAAAAAACTTTGTATGAGAAGAATCAGAGAGAATCAGATAATGGAACTATCATCACTTAGGGTAGTGGTTGATGAGGTCTTGTGGGTATGGAAACCATTTACAGACGAGTTGGACTGACCATGGATGAGGATGAGACCACAGTAGAGTAACTGTGAGGCTACAGAAGAGAACCTGTGAGTCTACAGCAGAGTGCTCGTGTATATACAGAATAGTGCTCGTGAATCTATAGCAAATGGATACCAGCTAGATGTTGTTCCTAAGAATGTTTGACTGCAGTGGTGCACGATAAGAAAAATTCCTCAAACGTATACCTTTTTACTCAATGCGCACAACAGGCAAAAATACATCTGGTTGGTATTAGCAAAGAGAAAAATCTATATAAGCAAATAGTAATATTTCTTAAACGTATACCTTTTTACTTACCGCGCACAATGGGTCATATTGTAACAAATCACATAATTGTAAACATTTTTGCTTAGTGCTCACAAAGGTCACTAATTTTGCCCATAGGGCGGGTTGATTAACTTTGAGTAATGGTATACATTTTTGCTCATACAACAAGTTCTCATGTCGTGAACCTTTTCTCCACAAACACTATAGTTATGAGCAGCTCTATTAGCACACACCATCGTCACTTGCTGCATGTATCTTGGCCATCTGTCCCATGTATTCCTCGAAGAAGAGTCAGTGATGAACACAAAAAAAATCATAATAGAAACGAATATATTTTATATTTAGAAGCAGAAATAATCAGATAGATCAGTTAGTATCATAAAGAATATTACAACTTCTCATTTTGGCATTAGTATGAAATTCAGTAATGGCACTCGTATGAAATTCTTCTGAGCATATAGAGAAATGAGGCTACACTGTTTTCGAGCAGCGACTGGGTAAGGTGAGTGCACAGTTTGAGAGATGAGTCCTTGGTGGAACCTTTAGGCTACTGGCAATGTTATGAAGCATTCCAGTACATCGGGTGCTTCTTCTAAATGAGCAAACAACATCTTCGATTCAATATAAATATGATGTATTCAATTTTTGCATCACGTCACTTACCGCTAGTATATTGGCCATCTTTGTGTGTCGTAGAGGAAGCATTCTTTAAGAATAAAAAATAGCATGTTAAAGAAAAAATATTGTATAAGTAGAATCATATAGAATAATATAGAATACTATCATCAAGAAGTGTAGTGGTTGACTATGTCTAGTGGGTAGGGAATCAATTTATATAAACGAATTGGACAAGGTATGGATGATGATGAGACTACAGTAGAGTTACTGTGATGCTACAGAAGAGAAACCGTTAGTCTACAGATGAGAGCTCGTGAATATACAGAAGATTGCTCGTGAATCTACAGCAGATTGATACCAGCCAGATGTTGTACCCAATAATGGTTTACCATTGCGGCACGTGTTGGACAAAATTGTTAGCATCTAAAAATTATCTCAATGTGCAAAATGGGCAAAATTACATTTGGTTGGGATTAGCAAAGTGCAAAATCTATATTTCACATTTGTCAACTGATTTGAATTTTATGGCTGATTAGGACGCATGGCTGGGATTTGATTTTGGGGAATGGAAGGATGAGATGTGTTTTGAGAGAGTATTGATGGGGAATGCATTTGGTTGGAAAACTCGTAATAAATAATACTATATGGAAAAACGCAGCTGACATCTCTTACCTGGCCCGAGGGTACGCACTTAATGCATTTACATATAGTAGTCACCATCACAGTCACACATTTGCACTTAATGTAGCAGAGTAGTTTCACTTGCGTTTAATGCATTAGAACATTTGTGTTTGCTCAACGCGCACAATGGTACAAATAAATGCCTCTTTTGCGCGTTGAGCAATTTTGGTAGTGATTAATCAGTGTCCAGTTGTAAATGCAAGCTGCTATATATATATAATTACTAGAAATAACCTGATTTGACCCGTTTTTCACACATTGCATATGTGTAAAGGAGTAAACTTGTATTGTAAATTATAGCCAAGCCTCTTAGGCTGTCTTAGTCTGTAAACAGTAAACTTAGTGTTGTCTTTTCACTTATATGCCTTGGAAGTTAGACTTTTGAACCGACATACCAAAGATAATTCAAGAAATAGACTTGTATTGTATACTTTGTATTTTTGGTTACAGCCTTTACAGGCTGTTTTGATCTTGTCTTATGTGTCTTGGAACTGTCGAACCGAAGTATAGACAAAAGTAAGCTGATATTCTGCCAACTGAAAACCCATCAAGAGTCTGGTCATAGTCTTCGTATTATATTTGATGCAATGTTGAATGATTTATTTGGCATTTCTGACCATTAATTTCCCCCGATTTTGTGTTTTTTCTTAATTATTATGATTTTTTATTGACCGTTGTGCATGCTGAGTAATTATTCGTTACGACAGTTTTACTCAACGCGCGCAGTTGGGTGTAATTTGACCAGTTGTGCACGCTGAATTATATTTCGTAAAGGTGTACCTTTGTGCAAACCGCACACAACGGGTCATATTTTAACAAATCAAAGAAATGTATATATTTTTGCTCAGTGCTCACAACGGTCACTACTGTTGCCCGTAGGACGGAATGAATAATTGTGGGTAATGGATTATGTAATATAGTTTTACTCAGCGGGCACAACGGTCAGGGCATCTAACTGTTGTGTTTGATGCTTTATTGTGGTTAATTGCATACAGTTTGGCTCAGTGCGCAAAACGGTCACAACTACGTCCAGTTGTGTGATCTGAGTAAGTGTGGATAACCAGATACGGTTTTGCTCAGCCTACACAGTGGTCAAACAAATCGATGTGACCATTGTGCACGCTGAGTAATTATGTGCAAACGCAAATAGTTTATCACAACTTATAGCATGACGGTCACAACTTTTGCCTGTTGTGTGCACTGGGTAATTTATCTTTCAGTAAACCATTTTTACTCAGTAATTTCAATGTTGGACATTTATTCAAGTAAGCATCAATGTATATATCACCTGTATCAATTTTGTAATATCCTGCAATTGTATCAAATTAAATGACATTGTATTAAGGTCTGAATTCTAACATACTACAACATTTATGCATTATAATGTACATAACACAACAAAGTCGAAACTACAACTAAACATTTTGCAACTTCACATTTTGGAACTGGTATGAAATTCAATCAGGGGACTATCCTAAGGATACATTGATTCCCTAAACAAAAAAATTTTCAAAGTAATGCTGAACAGCTCAAGCAAGAAGGCAATTATGATCAGCTCCAATATCGCACACCATCGTCACTTGTCGCACGAATCGTGGCCATCTGTGTCACGCCCCATTGCCCCAAATAGGGAGTGTCGACGCGACAAGCCGCGGTATTGAATACCAAGCGTAAATGTGCACACCAAACATTTCACAGGCCACTGCAACGCTGAGGAAACACATGCAATAATAATATGTTCTGAAAGTAACCTCTCCTGGGCCTCCCACCAGTCTCTGGCCTGATGGGTCAACTGGCGACTCACCAACTCCACCCAATCGTCTCAGGGAAACTGAAACATCGTCAAATCATCCTCAGTATGTCGTAGCCACTCATCTACCTCGAGGCTGCTCTCTTTGCCCGGGAAATATCGCAAACGCCGCCCTCTGAACTCCTTGTAGCTTGGCGGCTTCGACGCCACTACCCTCTCCAGCTGAACTCCTCATAGCCACTCATGGGCTCTATAACGCCCATCAGAACCTTAGCCAGCGGGGCCAACTCTGAAGTCATGTAACCTAAGGACTGCCCATCACCAGCTGAACCAACCCCATCACCAGAAGCTTCGGTCCTACCGGAAGTCCCATTCCCACCCTCCATCTGCGGACAGAACAAATGAATTAGTACCAAGTACTGAAATATCGGAGCTTTACCTACATTCCCTTTGCCTATCGCAGTGAGCGCTGACCTACATGGGCCACCACAATGTGTCACCTGTATTCGTTGAAGAAGAATCAGTGATGAACACACAAAAATCATAAATGAAACGAATATATTTTATAAGTAGACGCAGAACTAATCAGAGAGAGCATTGAAAGGAATATGGTTTATCAAAACTGCTCAAAGCACAAAACGGGCATAGAGTTGGACCGTTGTGTGCATTGAGCAATAGGTGTTTTGGATAACACAATTGTTCAATCGACGTAAGTAAGAGTAATATTTCACCAACAATTTTGTAAACTTGTTTTAGAACCGTAATGCTCGATATTGCGGAATACATTAACATCACAGAGAGATCGTCCATCACGGTAAAAGTAACAACTCCTTTAACAAATCCAGTGCTTTCTCTAGTCGATGCATTAGCTGAAAATTTTAAGATTGTCACAAGCCAGGAAGGTAGAAGGTACCAATGAGACTGTCAACTTCTAAGACATTTTGGAGCGAGATCGCAACACTCTTAGAAAGAGGGGGATCAATGATCAAGCTCGAGTGGAGGAGATGGGGAAAAAGGAGAGATTTTGAGAAGAAGTTGGTTGATCTGCATTGTTTGACGTTGTTCGTCTAGCTACGAGCAGATACAGAAGCTTACCACCATCAGCGTGTGTCCCTATATGCGTTGAAGAAGAATCAGTTATGAACGCAAAAAAGCATAATTAAGTAAAAATATTCTATAAAGACTTGCAACTTTACATTATCACACTGGAATAAAAATAAATCAAGGTTACTTCTTCTTAGAAGTATACCGCTTCTATAGAACATATGAAGGAGCAAATAACATTTTCGAGTATATATACATGCGATGGCTTCAATTTCTTCATCACGTCAATTGCCGGTAGTATATTGGACATCTTTGTATGTTGAAGATGAAGCAATGATGAACAATGGCATAAATGTAGCATGTTGAAGAAAAAATATTGTATAAGTAGAAACAAATAGAATCAGATAGAATACTACCATCGAGAAGTATAGTGGTTGATGAGGTATTGTGGGTAGGGATGGCATTTATAGACGAATTGGCCTGGCTCATTGATGAGGATGAGACTACAGTATAGTTACTGTGAGTCTACAGAAGAGAACCCATGAGTCTACAGAGGAGTGATATTGAATAAACCGACGAGTGAATCTACAGCAGATTGTTACCAGCCAGATGTTGTTCACAAGAATGTTTGACCTTTGTGGTGCGCGTTGAGCAAAATTGATAGCCTCTAACAAAATTACTCAACGTGCCCAACGGGTAAAAATTTGGCAGTTGTGCGAGTTGAACAAATTGTTACCAGCCAGTTGTTCCCAAGAATGTTTGACCTTTGTGGTGCGCGTTGAGCAAAATTGATAGCCTCTAACAAAATTGCTCAATGCGCATAACGTGTAAAAATTTGGCAATTGTGCGAGTTGAGAAAATTATTTATGTGTATACGATATTACTCATAATTCCATATAAGCGAGTGATGTTACAAAATGGGACACCATCAAATCCAACAGTGTGACACATGAGTATCATTCACATAGACCAAATTTGACATACGCTAACATAATGTGACACCGTAACATGCACACGCTCTAACAAAATATAAGACTACATATAGCCCCTAACAAAAGATTGATACAAGCAAAATGTGCTCGTTGAGAAAAAATGATACCTTCTAACAACATTGATCAGCGTGCACAACGGAAAAAATTATGTCTATTGTGCGCGCTGATCAAATATTATCATGTTTAAATAAATTTCTCATAGCACACAACGAGTATATGGTTGGACCGATGTGCGCATTGAGCAATAAGTCTATTGGATGACAAAATTTCCCAATCCCCGTAAGAGTAATTTTTCACCAACATGCCCTTTATTACTCAACAACGGGCTGTACCGGTAATATTTTTGCCGATGTACGTGCTGAGTAATATTTATGAAACTTAATATTTGTTATATATGGTGATGGCAAAATACAAAATTATACAGTATCACTCATCACTAATCATAGTACAAATGTATTTTATATAAGCCAGATACAACAAATTGTGTCATACATCACAAGTAAGGTCACATAAAAATGTGACAACCGTATACATAAAAGTATACCACCCTTAAACCCAAAACAATATACCAACCAAAAACACTAAAGAATATCTACCCACAATCACTCTTCTCCATCAATGATCAAAAATACATTATAAGACAAAAGAAATGCTGGTGGAAGGCCCTTCCAACATTAAAAACCTGGAGGTGGAGGAGGTTGTGGAAGTGGTGGAGGTGGTGATGGTGGGGCAACAGTACGGATGTCTCTAGGCGAGGGCACCAGAGTCTCCATCTTGTCTTGTATGTTCAACATTATGCCCATCATAGTGCGAAGTCGCTATGCAGAAGTGAGATCGACAGATTGGTGTTGAAGAGATTTGTTTCAAATTCTCCTAATCTATGAGATAAGTTCATCAGCCAATGTGAGGAAGATGATGGAGCATATGCGGGACTTACATTGCCTAGGAGTATATCCTTAAGCTGACATTGTTCATTGGTAAGTACAGAGACAGAAGTACTAAGCACCACGAGTTTGATACGGAGGGTATGCAGAACAGAGTCCTGACGGAGAGACCTCCCAACCATAATGCGCAGTCTGTTACTGATGGCCTCGAGGGGAGCTTCTTTGGATGGAGAGTGAACTGGTGAACCTGCCTGTGCACGAGGATACTCAGGAGGAGGCAAGTGCACATTATCTTCACCTTGTGTTAGACCAAGCAAAAGCACATCCCGATGGGTAGCATCACGAAGAATGGTTCTATTGGCCGACCGAGATAAGTGAAGGGGCTCATCGTGTTAAGGTGACGTTGAATCATCATCACTTAGCCAATTTTCAGAGGAACCCGACTCACGATCTCGTTTTGGAGGCATGACAATACCCTAGAACGAAATGCGAAAGTGTCGAGATGATGAAGAAAACAGAACGATAGACAAAATGGCAGAGGAATGAAATTTTTTGCATAAACCACTGTTCTAGTGAATCTGTATATATATAACGATTGGTTATTTTAATCTCAGCCGCTGGATTACATAAGGATCTGACTAAAATGATTTCATCATACGGCTGGAGTAAAGCATCCATGCGACTGGCGAAACAATCGTAAGAGCTTACACAGAAACCGAGGTTCTACTTGAATCAGTCTCCACAAGTGAACATAGGTGAGAAGAAAGAAGAAAGAATTTAGAGTGTCTGATGTTTCGTACTTCCGAATTAAGATTGTCTGATGTGGGGCTTGTACTTTTCAACTTTTGGCATACCGGTTGTGTCTTGCACCTGATCTATTATATCAGTTGCCACCTGATAAACATGACTCTCTATGGATATGAATTCATGTTTATCAGGTGGCAACTGATATAATAATTCAGGTGTAAGACATAAACGGTATGTAAACCACATGGAAAGTAAATGACCATGTGGGGCTTCTTCTTTCCAACTTTGCGTGGCTTGGCACCCGATCTATTAGATCGGGTGCCACATTTTCTCCATCATTCTCTATGGATATGGATTCATGTTTTTCAGGTGGCAACGGATACAATAGATTAGATACAAGACACAATCGGTATGTAAACCACATGGAAAGTAAATGACCATGTGGGGCTTGTTCTTTCCAACTTTATGTGGCTTGACAAACGATCTATTAGATTAGGTGCCACCTTTTCTACATCATTCTCTATGGATAGGGATTCAGGTTTATCAAGTGGCAACGGATATAATAGATCAGATGCACGACACAATCGGTATGTAAACCCCATGAAAAGTAAATACTCATGTGAGGCTTGTTCTTTCCAACTTTATGTGGCTTGGAATCCGATCTATTAGATCAGGTGCCACCTTTTCTACATTATTTTATATAGTAGTGAATCATGTTTATCAGGTGGTAACTGATATAATAGATCATGTGCAAGACACAAACGGTGTGTAAACCACATGGAAAGTAAATGCCCATATGTGGCTTATTCTTTCCAACTTTATGTGGCTTGGCACCCGATCTATTAGATCGGGTGCCACATTTTCTACATAATTCTCTATGGATATGGATTCATGTTTATCAGGTGACAACTGATATAATAGATCAGGTGCAAGACACAATCTGTATATAAATCACATGGAAAGTAAATGATCAAGTGAGGCTTGTTTTTTCCAACTTTACGTGTCTTGGCACCCGATCTATTAGATCAGGTGCCACCTTTTCTACAGCATTCTCTATAAATAGGTATTCATGTTTACCAGGTGGCAACTGATATAATGGATCAGGTGCAAGAAACAATCGGTATGTAAACCACATGGAAAGTAAATTACCATGTGTGGCTTGTTCTTTCCAACTTTACGTGGCTTGGCACCCGATCTATTAGATCGGGTGCCACCTTTTCTACATCATTCTTTATGGATAGGGATTCATGTTTATCAAGTGGCAACTGATATAATAAACCAGGTGCATGACACAATCGGTATGTAAACCACATGGAAAGTAAATGCCCATGTGGGCCTTGTTCTTTCCAACTTTACGTGGCTTGGCACCCGATTTATTAAATCGGGTGCCACCTTTTCTACATTATTTTCTATGGATAGAGAATCATGTTTATCAGGTGGCAACTGATATAATAGATCAAGTGCATGACACAATCGGTATGTAAACCCCATGGAAAGTTAATGCCCATGTGGGGCTTGTTCTTTCCAACTTTACGTGGCTTGGCATTCGATCTTTTAGATCGGGTCCCACCTTTTTTACATCATTCTCTATGGATAGGTATTCATGTTTATCAAGTGGCAACTGATATAATAGATCAGGTGCATGACACAATCGGTATGTAAACCACATGAAAAGTAAATGCCCATGTGAGGCTTGTTCTTTCCAACTTTACGTGGCTTAATACCCAAACTATTAGATTGGGTGCCTCCTTTTCAACATCAATCTCTTTGGATAGATAATCTTGTTTATCAGGTGGCAACTGATATAATAGATCAGGTGCAAGACACAATCGGTATGTAAACCGCATGGAAAGTAAATGCACATGTGGGTCTTGTTCTTTCCAACTTTACGTGGCTTTGCACCCGATCTATTAGATCGGGTGCCACCTTTTCTACATCATTCTCTATGGAAAGGGATTCATGTTTATCAGGTGGCAACTGATATAATAGATCAGATACATGACACAATCGGTATGTAAACCACATGGAAAGTAAATGTCCATATGGGGCTTGTTCTTTCCAACTTTACGTGGCTTAGCGTCCGATCTATTAGATCGAGTGCCACCTTTATACATCGTTCACTATGGATAGAGAATTTATCAGGTGGCAACTGATATAATAGATCAGGTGGAAGACACAATCGGTATATAAACCACATGAAAAGTAAATTCACATGTGGGGCTTGTTCTTTCCAACTTTACGTGGCTTGACACCCGATCTATTAGATCGGATGCCACTATTGCTACATCATTCTCTATGGATAGGGATTCATGTTTATCAGGTGGCAACTGATATAATAGATCAGGTGCTCAACAAAATCGACATGTAAACCACATGAAAAGTAAATGCCCATGTGGGGCTTGTTCTTTCTAACTTTACGTGGCTTGGCACCGGATCTATTAATCGGGTGCCACCTTTTCTATATTATTCTCTATGGATATGGAATCATGTTTATCAGGTGGAAACTGATATAATAGATCATGTGCAAGACACAATCAGTATGTAAACCACATGGAAAGTAAATGCCCATGTGGGGCTTGTTCTTTCCGACTTTACGTGGCTTGGTACTCGATCTATTAGATCGGGTGTCACCTTTTCTTCATCATTCTTTATGGATATGGATTCATGTTTATCAGATGGCAACATATATAATTAATGAGGTGCACGACATAATCGGTTTGTAAACCACATGGAAAGTAAATGCCCATATGGGGCTTGTTCTTTCCAACTTTAGGTGGCTTGGCACCCGATCTATTAGATCGGGTTCCACCTTTTCTACATCATTCTATATGGATAGGGATTCATGTTTATCAGGTGGAAACCGATATAATAGATTAGGTGCAAGCCACAATCGGTAGGTAGGCCCCATGGAAAGTAAATGCATATGTGGGGCTTGTACTTTCCAACTATATGTGGCTTGGTACGGTACCCGATCTGTTAGATCGGGTGCCACCTTTTTTACATCATTATTTTCTTGAAATTAACATAACCAAATTGTTGATGCCAAAGAAGTTGTACATTAGAATGAGCAACCAATCATCTTCACTGCATGATTGCGGTGCAGACCCTGTTTTTTCCATCATTGGTGTAAAACAATTTTTTGATGTAACTGAACGTCACATCAATGTCATGTTTAACATAAATAGAAAAATCAGTGCTTCTGCACCTACCCAATATATAGACCTGTACGGTTGTACTGTGTACTTTTCGTGGAAAGTGGGATTGTCTCATATTAAAGGGTTTTGGAATCATGAGAGACATGTAATTGGTGGTGTTTTTTGGGTAAGAGAATTGCTATATACCCCAGATATCCGGTGTAGCTGTGTAGGGAGTTGTTGGCTTGCAAATATGGGAAAAAATATCAAATTAACTGTCACATCATATACCATATTTAGTTATAATATCACCTACCTACGCCATTCAACGGGGATGGAAAGTGGAGTTAGGAATATCTTGGGGGGCCCACTAAACCATCTTGTGTGGCTTCGTGTTGGAATGTTGGTATGAACTGGGCAAGTTGGCCGTAGTTGGTTTGCACTTTGCAGTGAGGACAAATAAATAGAAAGAAAAATTCTATCGTCATTCCTCTGTGGTGTCCACTTTCACTTATCAATAGGAAAAAATCTTTGTGTGGTGTCCACGTCCATTTCAAGGCTTAAACTAATGAATTGAGTGGGGTTGAAGTTTCCTTAACTTCGTGAAAAAAATTAATTACATAACAGTTTAACACACTGTTTAATTATCAACAAAACGACAAAATCCATCGTGTTGCCATTAATACGAAGAAAATTTATAAATAAATAAATTGGATATTGCCTTATTGGTTTAACGAGACGAATGAGCTGAGATGTTGGTGGGCCGACAAACCAGAATTCGACAGATCATCCGCGGAATTTGCAGGGAATGTGATTGAGAAAATTTTGATTCCACGTAAGCGCCATATCAGCGAATATTTGTATCCACTGTGACAACTAGTAGAACATTGATGGCTCGTTATACGCATTGACAAATATTTCTATGTGAAGCTAAAATTGATCACCGCACACAACTGCATACAGTTATGCCTTTTGTGCGCGATGAGTAAAATTCGTATTATAAAACAAAATCGGTCATAGCGCACAATGATCCACATTTACGTACATTGTGCACGTTGAGAAATTATGTTTACTCACCGTGCACAACGGTTCAAATATAGGCCCGTTTTGCGTGTTGAGTAATTAAGTCTCAATTTATTTATACGTTTAGTAACAACCGGAAGAGATAGAGATGGCCACCCAAAATGCCGGCCTCAGCAAAAATTTGAGTTACCGCCAAATTCGGAGTGTTGCTGTAGCAGACCGCAAAAAAACCCCTCGAAGGCCTCAAAACACCCCTCCATCCGTCTGTTCGAGTAGGGGATATATATACTGCCAAATTTGGGGTTTACTGTCGGTTGGAGTTGCTTATTAAAGATCAAATAACCATTCGTGTTGATTTGTGCCTTTACTGCAGATATGGCTGAGAAATCATGTCAGCGGGACGAAGAAAGTTTGCAAGGTCAGTCTTCAGGGGGGGAAGAAAAGATGGTGACGTAGATGTTTCCCATTCCCTTCATGACATGGGGGATGTGCGGCCGCAGTTGCCTGAGACTCATCTCAGGGATACGTGGCCTTAGGGAGGTCTCGTTCCGGCAGGCTATGTCCCCCCGGAATACGAGGGGGCATTGCTATTGAATCCGCCCACTGACATTCCCTCGGAAGGTACTAGGTGGAACCGTCACCAACCCTTCTTCCCTGTTTAGGACGTCGAGTTTACCTTGGTGGATAGGGGGTGGCCAGTCAGATGGTGGAGAACTACATCCTTCCTACTGACCAAAGTGTCTTGTGTCAAATTGACATTGAAAGGCTCGCTAACTCAATCGTTAATGGAAGTTACCAGGTTAGATACTAATGTCTTCTATTTGTGATGTTGTCTCACTCTTACTGATCCTTGATTCCCCGCAGACATCATTGGTTGGGGTGGAATTACGTCGCGAGTGGTACAATTGTTGATGGCCGAGAAGAAAACAGCGACTACATTCGAATCTCAAGTTAAGGATTTGGAGGAGCAACTAATGAAAGAGAGGGACTGCAGATCTCATGTGGAGTGGAAGGTTGCGAAAGCAAAGATCAGGCGGTCGCAATTTCAGCAGTTCAGAAGAGCTCTGAAGAGCGATGGTACATAGAGAATAGCAGTCTACTGGCTCGTATAGCCGAGTTGGAGAGAAATGCTCTTCCTCCAATCTCAATTGAAGATGTGAGTCAGGAGGCTAAGGCGAGGAAGCATCAGTGATCTGGTCGGGAGTCCGGTGGAGGATCGGCCCAAACTTACGATGGTTTGGCTACCAACGAGCCCTTCGGTGATGCGTCTGTGTGAATCATGGCATCTTAGTACACCAATTATTTTTGGTAGTTTTATATTTTGAGATGTGAACATGTGATGGTGTATGTGTTGGTAATGAACCCCAAACATTCAATTGGTAATGAACACCGTCTGGTGCAGTCTTTTACCGCTTGTTAGTATAAATAGCTGTTTGCCAACAATTAGCAATCTTAGTACACTGATTGCTTAATTTCTGGTGTCTATTAAAACTATTAGCATAACTCCATCACAGAAATGGACATGGAGGGTGTGAAATGTTGAAGGTGCCTGGGAATATACATAATGCACATGAATGTGTGTAGGAATTGAGGTGAGCATCACAATGTACAAGATATACAATTTTTTCTCAGTGCGCACAACGGTTACACCTTTTGTCTGATGTGTATGTATGAATCTGATTTGTCAGTGTGTTCGTTGACATTTTGCATGATTTCATTGGAGTCATTTTCTACCGCATTCACATAGCCTATACATGCATTGACATTGTTACGTATAGAATTTTCCTTTAAACGAACTTGGGCTATTGAACTTCTGCCATAAATTCAAGAAGACCAAGAGTCAAGGAGACTAAGAGTTAAGGAGACCAAGCGGTAGAAATCACTTCATGCAACATAAATACTACCCTTAATGCAGTATACCATAGGTCTTCATCATCAATAACATACCAAAGGACCCAATTATTCAACCAACTCTTAGCAGTATACATTATGGCCTTTGTGCGCGGTGAGAAAATTTTTAATGCTGTAACTAAATTGATCAAAGCGCACAACTGGCAAAATTAATCTAGTTGTGCGAATTTAGTAATTTTGTATCCCATAACATAAATGCTCAACACGCAAAACAAGTAAAGCCATTATGGCACGTTGAGTTCCTGTTGTGCACAAATCCCAAAAAATTTGGACACAAATCCCAAAAATTTCAGTATATACTTACATTATAAACACAAACACGACATTAACACAAAACTATACATTCAATCACTTGATGATACATTATGTACAGTGGGATATTTGGCTACATCTTTACCGATTAATTTCACGAATTGTCGCATCCTCTCTTCAAGGCCTTCCACCCATCCTTTTGCCGCAGGAAAGTGGTATTTCGTCCAATGCCATATTACTGGTGGGACCGGACTTCCATCTTTAAGTTGAATCTTTACAAAGTGATTATTATTTACAAAACCTATGGTGAAGGGTCCACGTTTCTTACCTTGGTTAGGTCCTGATCTTAAAGGAAAACATGAATGACATTGTTCCATTGGCAGCAGATTTAATACCCAGTTATAACAACTTCAGATTATATGTCCAACTTCTGGGAAGGTCATCCAATATTGCATTGGGGGTGGTCATCCATATAATTAATCGCCTCTTTCTGTTTTTGTGCAATTTACTCACCCATCACCCTACTGTACAGATCAAAGTGGTCAAGCAGCTCTACAAGCAATGCTGATCTGACCATCATCCAATTGTCCTCTTCCATGCCCAGATGAGAAGATAAAGCCATGTAACCACAGTTCTCATCACATCTGTGACGTTCCATATATATTTGGTGATTGCAGCGGGAAATTGCTCAATAAAAGGTATGACTGCTTCAACGGCTCTGGTGTCATTAGCTGCATAATTTGTTGCTGTAAATGAAGCTGTAACAGAAAAAGCAGAAAAGCTGCTCGATGGCACGGGTATGATAGTTGGTTTCTTTCTAGCACGTTGAGGTGTATTATGAGCATATGTATTTTTGAGCCTTTGGGACAGTCTCGGCTGGACAAGGCCGACGCTTTCTTGTTTTAATGAGACTTCAAGTGGAGTTGGAGCGGAGCAACTAACCTCATCGGCTAAGACATGATCAAAATGAGCTAGTTCAATGGTGGTGGATGTATCTGCAGTTTTCAAATTATTCCCATTTTATCCACTGTGGAGTAAAATTTAATCCACGTGGATTAAAATTTTACATGCCATTGTGCGCGTGGTATAATTTAATCCACTGCCACTGTTTTTGCACGACGTGCACAACAGGGTATAATTTTACCCGTTGTGTGCGCGAAATAATATTATTTCTTATCAATGTCTTTAACCCACGCGCACAACGGATTGTGCGCTCTGAGTAATAATACTCCACACCCACCTTTTTTAATACCGTGCACAACTCGCTATTGTTTAGCACGTTGTGCGCGATGAGTAAATTTTTCTCGTAGCCAAGTTTTTATTCGATGCGCACAACGTTCTAAATCTGGAGAAATTTTACATGCGTCGTATAATCTTAATCCACGTGGTGTAAAATTTAATCCACTGTGGAGTAAAATTTAATCCACGTTATTGTTGCATGTAGTTTAATGTAGCATAGTGTAGCATAATGTATCAGATATGTAATACAGATGTTAGAAGAATTAAATTTAGTAAGTTATGACGTTGTATCAATGAAATATGAATTTTTATATGAATTTGACTTATATCATGTATGTCCAAAAGGGGACAGTTTGGAGATTGTTTTGCGCGATGAGTAAAACCATATGTTCATAATAAATTACACTGAGGTTTGCGTGTTTATTAAATATTTCCGTACAGACAAAATTACCCAAAGCACAAAATGGAAAAAATTACACATTATCTATAAAAAATTATTTGAATGATATGCTAAATATTACTAAAAATTATTTTTTTTCCAAACTCAAAGTAGTAAAAATACACATTGTATAAAGAGTCAAATGATTATAACCTCAAAGTAGTTAAATTACTCCACGCGCACCACGGCATGCAAAATTACTCCTGATGTGAACCGTTGTGCGCATGTGGTAAACCACTGCATTCGTGTAAGATTACTCAGCTTGCAAAACGGTTCAATTCCTGTAAAATTATAACCGTTGTGCGCGTTGAGTAATATTATTTCAAACTAAGTTTTTTTTCTCCACTCCCACGACGGGTAAAAAAGGGCCCAATAAGACCCGATATTACCCCTTGATAAAGTCTGCTCACAGCGCATAGACAGACACTTCACATATTGCTCAAGGTGGAATATCAAACGGAAAGGTTTTCAAAGATTGCTCAAGGCGCACAGCCCGAATTTCCAAAGATTTGATTTTTATTTCTTCGCTCGAAAGATACATCACAGTGTCAACTGCAGTGTTCAAACAAATTGGTGGAGAGAGAGCAATCGATTTAGGGGGTTTTAACCTAAATTTCTCGAAATCGACATTTGGTAAGTATATACTTTTAAGTACATTGTAGTTGAAATTCTTATTCAAATGAGTAGAAAATGATGTAGAAATTTTTTGATTTTACATGCAAGCAGATACGGTTGAGATTGATGGAGAAGGTACAAAAATCCAAGGTACTATTGATTTATCTTTTCGGCAATAATGCAGTAAATTTTTGATTCCAAGTCCAATTAGTTGTATGAATTGTTTGATACAGGAAAATATGGACTTTACAAATGAATTTACTACCGCGCAAATTTTTACGAGTAGAGACGAGCTGTTTGAGTGGATAAAGAACATCGGGTGAACACATGGCATGTGATTGTTACCAAGTCAACGAGTTTGAGTAAAACGTCCAATAGGATTCCTGCTGTTTACTTTCCATGTGAAGAAGTGGGGTTTATAGGGGACACTAAAAGGAAAAAAGACCGACAGGCCAGTTAAAATCAAGAAGTGTCAATGTCCGTTCTCATTACGTGGTAATATGGTGGTCGTCGATATTGGCGTTGAGGAGTGGAAGTTAACTGTCGTTTTGGCAAGCACAACCATCAAGCTACTAATTATGTCGAGGGCCATTCCAATGAAGGGAAGTTAAAGGGAATGAAGATGGAATCATTGAGAGATTTGGCAAATAGCAAGGTGCGGCCGGCTGAAATTTTGAAAGTCCTGAAGGAAAATCCAACCGTCAATGCAACCTCCATCAAATCAATTTATAATGCACTTAACCGATTAAAAAGGGATAAGAATGTTGATATTGTAAAAAATTTGAAGGAATTAGCATCGCCGTATAAAATTGTGGGTGATGAGCATGTGAAGGAAGTGGAGAATGTGGATGAGGAGCAGAAGGTAGATGAGGAGAAGGTAGATGAAGCGGAGCTGGAGAATGCAGTGTCTACAGATTTGCTGGAGCTGGAGCATACTAGGGAATTGGTTGGGGAGGAGGATAAGGTGGTTCGTAATAAGGATGACCAGAATGCTGAGGAGGAGGAGGAGGAGGATAATGTAGCGGATGAGAATGTGGAGCCGAAAGTGCATGAGGTGAATGGGGAGGAGGAGGAGCCTGAGAAGGCAGTGGCAGCTGAGTTGAATGTAGAGGATTCTGTTATTGGGGAGTTGGTGGAGACGGTTGCTCTTAATGTGGAGGTGCAAAACGCTGAGGAGGAGGAGGAGGATAATGCAGTGGAGGAGAATATGGAGCCGAAGGTGCATGAGGTGAATGGGGAGGAGGAGGAGGCTGAGAAGGCTGTGGCTATGGCTGCTAAGTTGAATGTAGAGGATTTTGTTATTGGAAAGTTTGTGGAGACGGTTGCTCTTAATGTGGAGGAGCAAAATGCTGAGGAGGAGGAGGAGGATAATGCAGCGGATGAGACTGTGGATCCAAATGTTTATGCGGAGAAGGCGAAGGAGGAGGAGAATGAGAAGGCGTTGGATGCTGAGTTGAATACTGAGAAGCATACTGGGAAGTTGGTGGAGACGGTGGAGACAGTGGAATGTAATGTGGATGAGCAGACTGCTGAGATGGATGAGGCAGAGAATGTAGCTGAGGTGAATATGGAGTCGAAGGTGGATGAGGTGAATATGGAGGATGTGGAGGATTAGAATATAGTGGATGCTGAGTTGATGGAAGCAGAGCTTACGTGGGAGTTGGGGGCGACGGTGGAGACGGTTGATCATAATGTGGATGATCAGACTGCTCAGAGGGAGGAGGAGAAGGCAGTGGCTGTGTATTTTGATGAGCATGCGGGGCATAAGATGGATGACATGCTTAAGCAAATTGCTCCACTGGTTGATGTGATTTCTGAGCAGCTTTTGGATGAGACGGTGAAGCCTACAGTGAAGAGGAAGCTTGTTAAGGCTCCATGGGTGCATTCGATTGCTGAGCAGAAGGCGGATGTGACGGAGAAGCCTAAATTGAAGAGGATGCCTGTGAAGGAAAGTAGTAGGGGTGTGAAACGTCAAATAAAGAGGACGAACCCTTCAATTTCCCATGATGATTATGATGATGAAGTGTCTGTCGAATTCAGAATACCATTATGGTTGGATTTTCTTGAGTGTATACAACCCCTTATAGTTGGCATTGTAGATTGGTCGCGCCCCGGATACACGTCCCGGAGCGGCGATTGTAGTTTTACCGCAAGCGCACGGCAAAGTGGCAAGCGGGTATCGAACACAGGGAGGTGGTGTTGGTTCCAATCTATCCTAGGTTGGTTTGACTACGAACGTTTTATTGGTGGAGATGGTTATGGAATAATGTAATGGCAATGGTGATGGATGTCGGTGTCGGAGATAGAGAAATCGGTCAAATATCAATTCAAATACAATACACTAAAAGTGTCTAGGGCTAGGGAATCCCCACTACGGACCGTCATTCGTCGTTGTGAATAGTGAATCTCAATATTACAAGACTTGCGTTGAGGTGAACTAGTCGTAACTGAATAGAGAACCAAGCTCACGCTCTCGTGCTATTGCAGGTCTATAGCGAACCTAGGATATGGCCCAATCTCTTGCAAACCCTAGCCTAAGCCACTAGCATTAGGATCGACATCATTGTCCAATCGCTTCTCGAGCCCACTCTCGTGCAAACTCGAGTCACGATCTAGGTTGTGATAGTTCGTATTCGTCCAATCTCTTGCAAACGAATATTGGTATAGATTTACAATTAAAAATCCTAGATTTGGTCCAATCTCTTGCAAACCAAAACTAGAGAAATCCAATTGTAAATTTAAATCGAATATCTAGGCCTTCCCATCGATTAGAATCCAATCTCTTGCAAATCCCAAATCGATGGAAATCCCTAGCTATCCGTAGTAAATCAATCACAACCTAACCTCCTAGCAATTCTAGCAATTTAGAAATTCATTCATCACAAATATGAAATTAGATCCATAGGGTTCATCCCCAAACCCTAGAACAACAAATCTACTCTAGCATAGCAATAAGGATATGAGAATCAATAGAAATCATTGCTTGCATACAAAAAGATAGAAAAACAAAGATTCAAATAAAAAGAAGAAAATACTTAGCTTGATGAAGATCTTCAATCCAAAATACAAGCTTTTAGATCCAAGAGGGGGCCTAGGGCATGGCCTAACCTCTAAAACAATCACTAATAAAACATATGGGAACTAAGAAAACATAATGGGGGATCCCCCTCTAATGGTGGCTACAAAACCCTTAAATACTCCTCCAAAACCCTAGCAAGAAACCCTAGAAAACCCCTCAAATTCGTGCCCAAAAACAGCCCAAACCGCAACTTAAAATCTGGGCCCGTCGCCGACTCGGCCGAGTGGAAAATGTGACTCGGCCGAGTGGAAATTCCAGCACTGCAGCATCAACTTGCAGAAATTCTCCAGATTTCATCCGACCTCCGATTTGCGCGTTCTTGGCGGCGTTGGAATCGTCATGAAGTCTACTATCCATAAAAAATATGAGAAAAATACTTTGCTTGCTGGAATGATAGCAGATTTCAAAAGAGTGGGAGGCTGTCTGAAAATCTGGGCGCTGCATGTCCTCGGCATCACTCGGCCGAGTTGACTTCTCTACTCGGTCGAGTGGGCTTCTCTACTCGGCCGAGTGACAGACCCTGTAGAATTCCAGTAAGTCAGGGATCTTGGGGGCCTGTCTTCGGAGGTGACTCGGCCGAGTGGCTTTACTCACTCGGCCGAGGGGCATTCGGTACTCGGCCGAGTCAGAACCGTCAAAAGCATGTACATTTTCAGTAAGTCGGCCTCTTTTGATGGTGGATTTCTCATGCCACTCGGGCGATGCGATCTTCTTACTCGGCCGAGTGGGATATCATCCCTCGGCCGAGTGCACGCCCAATTCCTTCTGTTGGAGCGTGTCCGGTCTGGTCGGCCGAGTGGTCTTCTTGCTCGGCCGAGTGGCTGCTCCACTCGGCCGAGTGGCATGCTGTAGATGCCCAATCTTCTCCGTTTCTCCTCCTCGTCGCTCCTACGGAGTTTCTTCTTCTTCCACCCGTCTCCCATCGCCGAATAGCCCTCAAAAGTGCCTTGGGTGACGCTCCGGAGTGGGTGCAAGTCCCTTAAGCTCATTTTTGCTCCCGATCGCTCTATATTTCCTCAAATCCGACAAAAACAAGAAATAGTGAAAAGTAACGCAATATCGTCGAATACTCGTGAAAATCATAATATGAGCAATCGAAATGGCGTGAAAACATGCAGAAAAAAGGTGTAAAATATGGAGTGATCAAAATCCCCCAAGCTTACCTCTTACTCGTCCTCGAGGAAGATAAGTAGAGAGACGGACTCGGGAGATGAAAATAAAGAAAATGAAATAAAAAAGAAAGAACACGAGGTGGAAGGGGTCGCTAGATTCTTCTCTCAGATCTCAAGCCATAAGCTACACATCACGACAACTTGGAAAATACGAATCACATGCTATAAGGATTTCAAATCTTACATAAACATGGTTCTTGCAAGTTTTTAAGAACAACAAAAGGGATTCTCTAAATTCATACAATCAATTCATATCCACGTCACGCATTTCATAGGATTTAATATACAAATGTTGGCAATGCACTTTTCAATCAAGAGTTATAACTGAAGCATATAAGAATCACACCAAGCATGCAATAGAGAATGGAATAAGAGACATGGCATTCACATATTTATTTCAAATCATGAAAAATCTCCATATCTAATATATTTTGCAAAGTCTAAGCATTATCGAATATCCCCATTCATGCACGTCTCCACTCTAAGGTCATACTCACTCATTTGGTCAAATGAATTCACCCCCCCCCCCCCAAGCTTAGCTTGGGGCATCACATCTAAAGGAATATGATAGTGGAAAATGGGATTTTTGCCTTGGTTTTCCCAAGTATTTTGTGGCTCCAATATTGAGATAGAGAAATATTTTTTTTTTCTTTTGGACTTTGTTTCTCATTTTTCGTTTTGGCTTTTTGTAGGAGCTATATGATTTGTATTTTTGGTTTTTGGCTCCTTTTTGGCTTTTTGGACTTTTTGGAGCTAACTTTTCTTTTGTGGGGATTTTTGGGAAATAGATGCGATATAAGTAGCTTTAGGAGGTGAACTCAAGTGACATGTAGAGAATAAAAAGATATATGTGGAGAAAGAAATAATGTAACACTCGGTTCACTCTAAGATGTGCAAGAACGGTTCAATAAAATAATACTTCAACTAAAACTCATATGTAAGTATGGATATTCTCAATCATCTCAATAAAAAGCGAAGTCAAGCGGTAAAGAGTACTTTCATATCAAGCATGCAACAGAAGGTGAATTAAGACAATAAAACTGATGCTTCAGATATACTAATGATGCGTGAATCTTGGTGCACTTCCAACAAAAGCATACTAAACACTAATCCATACATTCAGTTTCAATTAATATCATGCATTCATATAGAGGAATCATCAAAAGAAATAGATTTGCAAGCACATGTGAATAGCAAGACTATGGAATACTCTAAGTAGCATGGCAAGGAATAATAAGCATCGTGATGGTTGCTAAAGCAATAAGAGACATCATCATAAGGAACGCATCTAGCGAAAGAAGAGAAAGGAAAATAAAGAAATAAAAAATAAAAGAGAGGAAAGAAAAGAAAAACAAGCACACAATATGATGCATGAACACACATAAAAGGAAAATAAGATGGAAAAATCAAAAAGATGATGCAAAAATTTTGAAAAATTTTAAAAGCCCTAAAATAAAGTAAAAATGCAACTAATGCATCTAAATGGCATGGAAATGCACTCCCCCAAGCTTAAACTTCACATTGTCCTCAATGTGATCATAATGAAAGAATATGAGGAACAACGATAATAATAAGGGGGTGAATGAAAAATGATGAAATGAATGACATGAAATCCTAATGCAACTACATGCACATACAATGATGCATGAGAGCGCTTTCCCCCAAGCTTATACCAAACAATCCTATTCAAGTGACTCAATCAAAAATGTCATGGCTTTGCAAAGCGTGATCAAGTCAAATGAATAAGAAAGTGAGCATTCACTTGAAAGAAATGCTCGAATGTGGTGAGCAAAAGGATGTGGCGTATCAAAATATGGAGAGGGGAATTAATATATATAATGGGTTTGGGGTGTAAAAGATTTTTGTTGCCATCATATGAGGTGATATTTATTCAAGCAAATCTATACGGTCCTCTCGCTGTCGAGAGGATTCGTGTTTATTCAAAGCATAAAAATTTCTACACTACTGGATTGATATCACCTATAGCAAAAGGCGGATCCAGTATCTTTGCTGGTGCAGGCAATTGCTCCAACTGCTCCTTCCGTGGCTCTGCCAGGCGCACATGTCCACGGACTCCATCAGATTCCAGCAATGCGGCTCCCAGCATCTCTCCAAGGACTCCACCTGTACCCTGCAAGAGATAAGCCGCATCAATCTGATGTGGATAATTCTTCCCCAAAATAAATGTATTCCAAAGAGGGTCATCAACATAAGTATTTAAAATTAAAAACGGTTGACAACACTTCCCTGGAAATAAATCTCTACTCTCGTGTACCACATCGATCAACTCCACATTGTTCGCCTCAGGTTGTTCAGGTAGCTCGGGCATATAAGCGTAGGTCTCATCAGGCAGCTCCTCATCATCGTCAGACTTATCCCATCGCACCTCCTGATCATAATTAATAGCATCCATGGGTGCTAACTCCTCGCTCTCCTCCTCGTATACGTCCCATCGTACCTCTTGATCGTATGTACATGAATCCTGCAAAAGGTGCAATGAGTCGTCAAAATCTGAATCATAGCAAGCATCATATATGGGAGGGGAATCAAATGTAAAGGGCGAGGGAGTAAAGAGATCCCCCTGAAGGGGAGCCATAAGCTCTGTGGGATTGTCCTCGGCGTCAGTGGAAGGGTGGTCCTCTGAGGGATGCTCAGCCTCTGTAGAAAGTAGAGGCGGCTGCGGTAGCTCGAAAGGAGGAGGGTAATGCTCGGGATCCTCATGAATGGATGTGTCCACGTCCCAATGCACGGCCTCCCCGGTGACAAGCTCTGGCTCCGCATGTAAGGCCTCCTCAACAGCAAGCTCTGGCTCATGTGGGTGACAAGGGGGAGAGACGATGGCACAAGCTGACTCTCCCCCAAGCTGAACGTGGACATCCTCCTCAGGCTCCTCAGGTATAGAAGGCAATGTAAACGTCATCATCTCCTTTTCATGCCTCCTTCTTTGTTTCTTTCCTGGAGCTCGAGTCACCCGATTGCATGGCTTGGCCTCCTCAATAGTAGGTGCAGGTGGCTCTATGGGCTCATGTATCTTGACCGTGGTATAAAAGTGGGTCTTGTGCCCCTCAATTAGAGCATAGACTCCATCATCAATTGTGCCTGTGGAAGAGATACAATGAGTAATAAAGTTTTGAAATTCAAGCTCAAAAGGATCACCTGCCGTTATTGTCAATGGACCGGAAATTCGAACTATGTCGACAATGTTTCTCAATAGGTCCGTGTACGTGTCCTCCTTTGGCAACTCAGATGTCTCTATTTGTGGAGTGTTGATGGTATAAAGGTGGATATGATCACCTTCAAGTGAAGCATACACTCCATCTATGATGGTACCTGCACTAGAGACATTAGCCATAACAAAATCGATGAATACTTGGTCGTATGGTTTACTTACCGTAACGGTTAGTGAACCGGTAGATCGAGCATCATCTATCATTTGCTCCAAGGCTGCTGCCAACTGTAGATCACTGAACTTCCCCACTTGCATCCTCTTCAAAAACTCACGTGAGGGTCCCTTTAGCCTTCTAGTGAAGATATCAAATAGCGTGGAGTCATTCCACTCATGGTCTGACTCCGTCTGGAACATTTCTAACATTCCTTCAAACCTAGACAAGGCTTCCCCGAAGGATTCTCCATCAGCCTGATAGAATGCAGCGAGATATATGTAGGATTGTATAGAGCCCGCTCGCATTTTCTTTGGAAGCACCATCGCTGCAACAACTGTACCTGATCAAGCAAAGTAAACAACCTGGAAAAGACATCAGTGGTACAAAGAGAGATAACGATAATAATAGTAGCAGGTGGTGGGGGAAAAAATCTCTCTCAATGTGTTTTTTTTGTTTTTTAATGTAGTCTAATCAACCTAATTGTGACAAATTGGCACCCAACGGGAAAACACCTCCCCGGCAACGGTGCCAAAAACTTGATCGCTCCAAAATGCAACCCTAGAGCACAACCTAGTATGGCGCAAATGCACGGAGATAAATCCCCGGCAACAGCGCCAAAAACTTGATCGCGCCCCGGATACACGTCCCGGAGCGGCGATTGTAGTTTTACCGCAAGCGCACGGCAAAGTGGCGAGCGGGTATCGAACACGAGGAGGTGGTGTTGGTTCCAATCTATCCTAGGTTGGTTTGACTACGAACGTTTTATTGGTGGAGATGGTTATGGAATAATGTAATGGCAATGGTGATGGATGTCGGTGTCGGAGATAGAGAAATCGGTCAAATATCAATTCAAATACAATACACTAAAAGTGTCTAGGGCTAGGGAATCCCCACTACGGACCGTCATTCGTCATTGTGAATAGTGAATCTCAATATTACAAGACTTGCGTTGAGGTGAACTAGTCGTAACTGAATAGAGAACCAAGCTCACGCTCTCGTGCTATTGCAGGTCTATAGCGAACCTAGGATAGGGCCCAATCTCTTGCAAACCCTAGCCTAAGCCACTAGCATTAGGATCGACATCATTGTCCAATCGCTTCTCGAGCCCACTCTCGTGCAAACTCGAGTCACGATCTAGGTTGTGATAGTTCGTATTCGTCCAATCTCTTGCAAACGAATATTGGTATAGATTTACAATTAAAAATCCTAGATTTGGTCCAATCTCTTGCAAACCAAAACTAGAGAAATCCAATTGTAAATTTAAATCGAATATCTAGGCCTTCCCATCGATTAGAATCCAATCTCTTGCAAATCCCAAATCGATGGAAATCCCTAGCTATCCGTAGTAAATCAATCACAACCTAACCTCCTAGCAATTCTAGCAATTTAGAAATTCATTCATCACAAATATGAAATTAGATCCATAGGGTTCATCCCCAAACCCTAGAACAACAAATCTACTCTAGCATAGCAATAAGGATATGAGAATCAATAGAAATCATTGCTTGCATACAAAAAGATAGAAAAACAAAGATTCAAATAAAAAGAAGAAAATACTTAGCTTGATGAAGATCTTCAATCCAAAATACAAGCTTTTAGATCCAAGAGGGGGCCTAAGGCATGGCCTAACCTCTAAAACAATCACTAATAAAACATATGGGAACTAAGAAAACATAATGGGGGATCCCCCTCTAATGGTGGCTACAAAACCCTTAAATACTCCTCCAAAACCCTAGCAAAAAACCCTAGAAAACCCCTCAAATTTGTGCCCAAAAACAGCCCAAACCGCAACCTAAAATCTGGGCCCGTCGCCGACTCGGCCGAGTGGAAAATGTGACTCGGCCGAGTGGAAATTTCAGCACTGTAGCATCAACTTACAGAAATTCTCCAGATTTCATCCGACCTCCAATTTGCGCGTTCTTGGCGGCGTTGGAATAGTCATGAAGTCTACTATCCATAAAAAATATTAGAAAAATACTTTGCTTGCTGGAATGATAGCAGATTTCAAAAGAGTGGGAGGCTGTCTGAAAATCTGGGCGCTGCATGTCCTCGGCATCACTCGGCCGAGTTGACTTCTCTACTCGGTCGAGTGGGCTTCTCTACTCGGCCGAGTGACAGACCCTGTAGAATTCCAGTAAGTCAGGGATCTTGGGGGCCTGTCTTCGGAGGTGACTCGGCCGAGTGGCTTTACTCACTCGGCCGAGGGGCATTCGGTACTCGGCCGAGTCAGAACCGTCAAAAGCATGTACATTTCCAGTAAGTCGGCCTCTTTTGATGGTGGATTTCTCATGCCACTCGGGCGATGCGATCTTCTTACTCGGCCGAGTGGGATATCATCCCTCGGCCGAGTGCACGCCCAATTCCTTCTGTTGGAGCGTGTCCGGTCTGGTCGGCCGAGTGGTCTTCTTGCTCGGCCGAGTGGCTTCTCCACTCGGCCGAGTGGCATGCTGTAGATGCCCAATCTTCTCCGTTTCTCCTCCTCGTCGCTCCTACGGAGTTTTTTCTTCTTCCACCCGTCTCCCATCGTCGAATAGCCCTCAAAAGTGCCTTGGGTGACGCTCCGGAGTGGGTGCAAGTCCCTTAAGCTCATTTTTGCTCCCGATCGCTCCATATTTCCTGAAATCCGACAAAAACAAGAAATAGTGAAAAGTAACGCAATATCGTCGAATACTCGTGAAAATCGCAATATGAGCAATCGAAATGGCGTGAAAACATGCAGGAAAAAGGTGTAAAATATGGAGTGATCATAGATGTGAAAGCAAATGGAAACTGTGTGTATAGACCAGTGGCAGCTCAATTGGGCCTAGGTGAGGATGCCTGGATGTGGGTCAGAATTGACTTGCGAGAAGAGATGAGGAACTACAGCGTCTATTACCGGCGAGTTATGGGTGCCAATGTATATATTGAGGATTTAGAGGCAGTGGACAATATGAATGACTGTCCAGGACGCAAATGGTGGATGCGCCTGCCAGACATGGGACATGTCATTACCTCATGCTATAACTGTGTAGTTCATACTCTTGGACCTCTTCAGTGTTTGTCATTTTTTCCTTTAAGATATCCTCCAGTACACCTATCCTCGAGACTGCACATAACGTTGAGTTTTGTGCAAAATAATCACTTTGTTTTTGTTAAACTTTACCCAGGTGTTCCTGTCCCTCCGACTTCACTTATTTGGCAAAGAAGCCATTACGATGTGGCAGCACGATGGCCGGTGGGGTAGGAGGTTAGGATGCAAAAATTCAAAGATTTGTTAGTAGGTTAGGATATTGCTACCATTGATGACATTGTTTAATTGTAAGATATAATGTTGTATCAATGTAATATGATTTTTTATCATATTGACCATTTGGTAGCATGAAATTTAATTATGGCTACCGAAATGTGCACATGTATCATCTATATGGCTTGATGTTGTGTATCAAACAAATTATTCAGAGCGCAAAACGAATTTTATATTGCCCATTTTGCACGTTGAGTAAATAAGTCTTTTCTTACAAAATTGCTCAATGCGCACATCAGGCATATATTTAAACCGTTGTGCGCTTTGAGCAATATGTCTATGTTGATAGAACAGTTTACATAAGAGTAATATGGAATATGTCTATGCTGATAGAATATGTCTATGCTGATAAAACCGTTGTGCGCTTTGAGCAATATGGCCGTTGTGCACGGTTAGAAAATTTTTAATGTTTAACCAAATTGCTTAAAGCGCACAACGGGAATATATTTGGACTGGTAGTCTACATTATTACATAAGAGACCCTGTGAGTATACAGAGCATTGTAGGGAATCAAATTTTATAGACGACGTGTCTCGCCCATGGATGAGGATGAGAATAGAGTGGAGTTACTGTAGTCTACATAAGAGACCCCGTGAGTCTACATAGCAGTGCTCGTGAATATACAGTAGATTGATACCAGCTAGATGTTCTGCGCAATAATGACTGACTGTTGTGGTGCACATTGAGATAAATTGATGGCCACTAACAAAACTGATCCACATGCACAACTGGCAAAATAATGCCCGGTGTGCTCGGTGACATTTTTGTAGCCAGTCCTGTGCATTTAGCAATTTTCTATGCCATAACAAAATTGCTCAGTGCGCACATCAAGCATGGCCAGGTGTTCCCGTTGAGAATATATGGTAGTTTATGAACAATTGTTAACTGTGCACACGGCACACCTAGCATAATTAAACCCGTTGTGTGTGTTGAGCATCATTTGGGTGATAACAAAATTGCTCAACGCTCCCTACGGGAATAATTTCGCCTGTTGTTCGCTTTGAGCATTTTTGTTATTGGCTATCAAATTTGTTCTATGCGCAACACACCAGTCAATCAGTCTCATTCCAATTTGCATCATACTTAATCTGATTTAGAAACATGCCTACATGCAAACTTTTAGATTAAATCTGATACATACTCAATCTGATGACATTTTCAAAATGAACCATTCAAATATATTAATGTACATACTAATACAGCTCCAAACTGATACATTTGCCTTCACTCTTACAAACTGATACATATAATTGTCAACGTAAATGTTTGAAATGAAGTGGCACTTTCCGTGATATATTGTCGGTATGATCTGCATGCTTCTCCCTTCAACTTCTGCGAGTACATCGGTGACCACCTTCGTTGCATTTATTAACATCGCTATCGATTTTCTGCCATCATAAGCAGGATATGAGTGGAACGTCGTTGTAACCTGCAGTCAAGTATCTAGCCGGTTCAAACACAACAGCTGGAACGCCAATTCCCCTGAGGCAATGTACCACACGGGCGATGTGCTCAACAGCTACGTTGCAATTATTAACGTCGTTGCTGATTTTCTGCCCTGATAAGTGGAAGATAATTGTCATCGTAGATGTTTGCATTGAAGTGGCACTTTGTCCTATGTAGCAAATGCCTTGAACTGGAGAGTGCTCGGGCACAGACCTTCAGAGAAATATAAACCCATGGATGTCAAATATGTCGTGCTCAGCGTATTTTTCATGCAATCCAAAGGCACTTGCTGATCCCAATAGTCTAGCACTGAAGCTTCCGGGACTAAAAAATCTAACTAATCATCCTGATAACAAAACAGACTGTTTAATGCCAGCTTACGTAGGTTTGAATTATTCGACCCATTGAAGAATTTAGAAGATGTATACTTACGCCAATGACTAGACCTCCAGGTTGTTCTGCCGGGTTCCTGTTTGAGATTGAGTGCTTATCATCTTCGACAAGAGACTGTTACGTGCACAACGTTCACAGTCAGATTTTGCCAAGTTGGCTGCCATGAAATAGATCTAAAAGTAAAGGAGGGAGTGTTTGTGGCTATAGTGAAAAGATGAAGGGTTTGATGGGGGAGATGGAGTGTAAAGAAAGAGCCCTCTATGAGGGTCAAGGACTGGAAGGCGAAATGCTCATAGCTAGATGAATTCTATCATCCATTTCTATCTCAAGCATGCACGACAGAAGAAGACCTACATAGTTTACATACCGATTTTTTGTGTGCAAATATAGAAGACCTATATCGTCCATTTTTATCTCAACATGCACGAACAGAAGAAAGGGGAGGGTTGGAGATGCACATCCTTCAAAATGGAATCTTTAAGGCATATTCCATTTTAAAGGGGCTTTTTTGAAGGGGAGGGTTGGAGATGCTCTAAGATGAAGATGAGAAGAAAGTAAAGTAAGCTGTGAGAAGATGAGGGCTCATTGTCAGCCATTTATAGCCAAATTGGACCAGTCAAATTAAAGAGTATAATAAGTCTGTGATCCTACTGTAATGTAAGGGATCTCAGGAATCAACATTTATTTACTAAACGCGCAAAACCCTTAATCACAAGTATTTTATCTTGTGGTGAACATAGGTAAATTACTCATATGTACACTCACGGTCCATTTATAGCAGAATTGGACCAATCAAATTGAAGAGTATAATAAGTCTGTGATCCTACAGTAATGCAAGGGTTCTCGGGAATCAACATTTATTTACTCAACGAGTAAAATGCTTAATCCCAAGTATTTTAGCATGCGGTGAAAAATAGGTAAATTACTCCATGTACACTCACGGTCCATTTATAGCGGAATTGGACCATTCAAATTGAAGAGTATAATAAGTACATGATCCTACAATAATTAAAGGGATCTCGGGAATCAACATTTATTTACTCAACGCGTAAAACCCTCAATCCCAATTATTTTAGCCTGTGGTGAAAATAGGTAAATTACTCCCATGTGCCTGTGGTGAAAAATAACATTTAATTCTTTAATTCCCAACACAAAATGGACAAGATTGGGCAATTACCCTCAAATTACTCACCGTGCAAACCTAGCGACTGACCTGCAATATCTATGCGTAAAATAGTACTACCCGCACAGGATAATGCGTTATAAATATGGTTAGAGATGTGTATTATTACTCAGCAAATTTCACCATTACACAACTACAAAATTTTACCCGTTGTGTGCATGGAGTAATTTAATCCACTGTAACTGTTTTTACCCGACGTGCCCAACGGGATATAATTTTACCTGTTGTCTGCGCGGATTAATTTTACCCGTTCTCATTCCAATTTACATCATACTTTATCTGATACAGAAACATGCCTTATTTCTGTGTATAAATTGCCTACATTCAAAATTTTACATTCAATCTGATACATATCCATTCTGATGAAATAAACCGTTCAAATATATTCATGTAGAAACTAATACAGATCCATACTGATACAAAATTTAACTCATACTTATACAAACACCACATTCATGCTATACCATTCAAACTGATACATTTGCCTTCTATATTTATACATTCAATTTTCTACAAATACCACATGCATACTGACACAAATTCATCTTGTTTTTGCTATGAACATCGTTTCCACTAAGGCGATGTACCAGACGAGCGATGATCTCAGCAGATCCATTGCGTTTATTATCGTCGTTGCAGATTTATTGCCATGATCTGCGGAATATTATTATCGTCATAGACTGTGGCTACCGTCTTTCTGATGATGTCGTCTCCCAAGCTTGATCCATTGCATTGTCTGCGAAGAGAAGAATGGCCCCCTGGCATTGGGCACTGGGCGGCTTCCCTGGGTGCCCTATGTCAGGGGTCAGGCATGGCTACCGTCTCTGAAGATGCTTATGAATTCAGAGGAGTGCAAGCTGAAGTTGTCGTCTCCTAATCTGGCTCCTTTCCGTGGTCTCCGAAGAGAAGAATGGCCCCCCTAGCCTTTGGGCCCTGGTTGGATGCTCTAGGTCCCCTAGGTTGGCCGGGCATGGCTATTGTCCCTCTGAGGCTAATTCGGGTTGAATATTGCATTTTAAACATCTCATTTAGCCCCATTTTGTGCATAAATGATACGTATTTGGTCTCTAATACAATCGTATTTAGAATATACTTAATTATTAGAGCAAACTCTCATTCTATGCACAAACAGCAATATACTGAGTATTTCTGCACTTTTTATATTTTTCGTGCAAAGATCTCGATCTTACGATTCCAACGACTATTTATTTGTATTTTTCTGAGATCTGTGCTAATTACTATGAATATTGAATGCAGGATACCACTTAAATGGAGAAATACGGCCAAAATACGAATATATGGGCCAATGGCGATGATCGAGCGACTGCCCGCTCAATCGAACGAACGCAGTTAAGGGGCGATGCGACGTGCTATGGACCGTTGGATTCTCATCCAACGATCTGGATTGAAGCGGATCTGATCGAAATCAAAACGATGGGCAACACTGCCACATCATGGCCGTTGCCTTGAGATCCAACGGGGAAGATCGAAAGCGAGTTCGATCCGAACTCGATTATGGAGCGGGCGCAGATCCGCTTAAGATGGACACGTGGCGCGTTTAAGAATGATACCGCATAGATCGTACGGCTGAGGATTGTTGTGCCATGCGGGTGTGAGTTTAAGGTGATATTGGAGCGGGTTTGAACCCGTTAACAATTCTAAAACCCGCAATCTCCCTATATAAATGTATTTTAGGGTTTTGTTGTGAATTCTGGCATATTTGGGGCTCTAGGAGCCGTATTTGGCCGTGAAATTTGGAGGCCCTGGAGACAGAGGCCAGAGCTATCATCTGAAGGAGATTTGAGGCTAATTGGAGAGTTTTGGTGATATACTTCCTTACTTTGTTCTTGTATTTTACATATTTAACGCGTATTTTGAGACTTTGAGCATGTATTTGTCTATGAATATGGTTTATTTTTTCTCTATGCGTGGCTAGTACCTATTTGTGTTGGTTGTGATGTAGTTAGGGTGTTGTAAGCATCGATTTCGATATCTTTTCGCCCTATATTCACGTTATATTGCGTATTTCGTTGATTTCTACATATATGTTATTTAGGTATGTTATACGGAGACGTGGGCATGCTTGAATCAAATATGATCTTTGCAGACTTATTCGTGATGCGATCCAAGAGGATGTATCATGACCCGAGAGGGCACTTGTGCGTATTTTCTTCATGAAATCGATGATATATGTGATTACTTTTTGGCACTATTTTACATGCTTTATCGCCACACCTTCCGACGTTCTCGTGCCCTAACCAGACAAAACATTAAGTTATAGAAAAGATATTAATAATCGTTGATCGCATATACCCTAACGAAATTACAACCCATGCATACTCTCAATATTAGTACCCTAATATCAAATTCGTCGTAGTTGTCGTAGGACTTTCTTTATTATTTTAAACCATCGACTTTCTTTATTATTTTAAACCATCTTTCTTTTATATCTGATAGGTGGTTGTTTATTATCGTTTTAGTACCCTTTATAAACTGAAATTTGTGGGTTTGCAGGTCAGTTGCCCCGTGGTTACGATACTTGGACTCACCGGGATTATTACTTGTTTGATCTCCGACACTTTGGAGTAGCACTCACACATTTTGAGACGAGTCAAGTTTATGGCACCGGTTCCAGGGATAACAGTACTTGTGATCTACGAGTTCAATTCGTATGGAGGAACATTCGGTGAGATCCTTCCACCTTATAGTTTAGGATTTTTATTAGTTTTTTGTTTTGTTTTCTCTTTTTAAAAAAATCAAAAAAAATGGAATACATGAATTTCTATTGCAGAAACAATTGGTATGATGCAGAGTATGACGTTGCACACAAGCATAGCATGGAGCTTAAGATCGTTAATTTTAATCAGAGAGATTGTGAAACTTTCTTTCATGCCTGGAGGAGGTTCACAGACATAGTATTGAGCTATTCGCTGAATGGGTACACAAAGAAAGAGCTTATGGAGTCCTTCTTATTTGGACTACGACCACAGCTGCAGGAATTTTTGGGTGTCATGACGCTGACAGAGGCGTGGAAGTACATGGAGTCCTTACAAGAGAATGATTAGACCATTAATGAGACTTCAGAGCGTGATTCAACGGAGCATTCCTGTCTTGATCAAGGAGAGCAAAGCGTAGACGTACCACTGTAACCCTTGAAAGAGGAAGTCTATTTGCTCATTCAGACACGGGAGGCTACATCCCATCAATTCCAAGAAAACTTTCTTGCTCGGAGTCGGCAAATTTAGCAATCCAGTGAAAATCTTAATATGATTGCCACTTGTTTAGAAGAAATTAATTCTTTTGAAATTCAATTTCAAGAATCTAATATGAGTTCATCTTCTATTGCAGGTATATCGAAAGAGCCATGGCAAGATGAAAGCACAAATCAAAACATTAACATGACTGGAGGCGTGTGCAATAGAGAGGACGAACTAGCAATTTTGGATGAATAGGAGGAGGAGGAAATAGTGAGGGACATGTGTTCAGAGATTATCGAAATGAGGCCTGAACCATTCTCTCCCCCAGTTTTTTTCCAAAATCATTCATCCCTCTTCCCAATGACCGAGCATCATACCAAGAGCAGTGCACATTTTTCAGAGAGTAGTCATCAACATGCTTTATTTTATTTTTACTTACTTTGATGACTGTATTTGGAATGTGTTTATGGCAAAGAATTTTAGACTAAATTGGACTGACATAACTCATCTCTTACAGGACATGCATAATCACTTTATAGAGATGCTTGGAGTTGTGTTGTTGGGGTCCTATTTAGCTAATGGAGGACGAATACTCACCGAGGAGCGCAAGGAACAGATAGAACAACTTCCTCTACCATTAAAGATCCATGAGCCGCCATTTGACCACGGTGTTTTCTTTCCATTAGCGTAGATTTTTATATGATATTAGGATGCTTGCTTTTGAATAAACTCGTACCCTTTTCGACATTGAGGACAATGTCCATATTTAGTTGGGGGGAGTGTATGAGACCTTAGGATTTTTTTTAAAAAATAAAGCGAGAGAAAAGAATAAATCACCAATTCTCATTATTTAAAACTCCTTCACATACCACAAAAGCGGATTATTATGCATTAATTGAGTTCTAAAAATTGTTTATGGCTTGAATTAATTATTTTTCCTTCATGGAATTACTCATTAATATGATATTTATGAAAAATTTCAATTGTCATGATTAATATCTCGAAATAGTTTGAATTTATTTCATGTATGCTGTTGTGATGCAAAAGCTTAAGTATACATGATTTATTAGAACAGTCTTCAAGTTGAAGAGGAATTTGGCATTTGTTACTAATGTTTATGTTCATATTTATGGGTGTTGAGTTGCTTATGAAAAAAGATTTAAAAAGATGAAAAGAAAAAATGCATCGTTCCCTTGAGTTCATTAATTAGCCGAGACTTTGTGCCTCTGGAAGCATTGGAGATTCGCGTCAAAAGATGGATGAATATGGAGTGCATTCAAAAAATAACAGAGAAAATAAAACTTAGATGATTCTAGTTATTACGTTCGAGTGGCTCTTCTAAACCTAATGCCCGAAGGTCGTCTAGCCTAGGAGTCATTAACTGAAAGCTCGTTACATGGATCATTCTAAGTCGTCAAAAAAGAAGAAACAAAAAAAGAAATAGTGAATAAACTAAGCAACTTCAATACCCATGATTTGAACGATCTTTTTGAGATGCCAATTCCTTGGAAATAAGAAAACTAGCATATAACGACGTGGTATACTTTCGCTTGCGCAAAACGATGCTCGCATGTTATTTATTCAAATTAAATTAGAGAAAATATCATGTGATTGATCGTGCTCATGGTTTGTGCATATTGATGGTCAAGATCATGTTGGAAAGCGTATTATTGAGCCATGCCATAAGCGATTGATAGAATTTATTGTTTTACTAATCATTCGATTTAATCGTTCTTTTTGCTAGGGACTAGCAAATCGCTAGTTGGGGGTGTGATTCGGGTTGAATATTGCATTTTAAACACCTCATTTAGCCCCATTTTATGCATATATGATACGTATTTGGTCTCTAATACAATCGTATTTAAAATATCCTTAATTATTATAGCAAACTCTCATTCTATGCACAAACATTAATATACTGAGTATTTCTGCACTTTTTATTTTTTTCGTGCTAAGATCTCGATCTCACGATTCCAACGACTATTTATTTGTATTTTTCTGAGATCTATGCGATTCAATAATTGATCTTGAGTTCAATAATTTCTGAGATCTGAGGTCTCACGATAAAATAATTCCAACGACTATGAATTATTGAATGCATGATACCAATTAAATGGAGAAATACGGCCAAAATATGAATATACGGGCAACGTGGCGATGATCGAGCGGCTACCCGCTCAATCGGACGAAAGCGGCTAAGGGGCGACGCAGCGTGCTATGGGCCATTGGATTCTTATCCAACGATCTGGATTGAAGCGGATCTGATCAAAATCGAAACGATGGGCGACATGGCCGCATCATGGCCGTTGCTTTGAGATCCAATGGTGAAGATCGAAACCGAGTTCGATCCGAACTCGATTGCGAAGCGGGCACAGATCCGTTTAAGATGGACACGTGGCGCGTTTAAGAATGATCCCGCACAAATCGTGCGGCTGATGATTGTTGGGCCATGCGGCTGTGAGTTTAAGGTGATATTGAAGCGGGTTTGGACCCGTTAACAATTCTAAAACCCGCAATCTCCCTATATAAGCGTATTTTAGGGTTTTGTTGCGGATTCTGGCGTATTTAGGGCTCTAAGAGCTGTATTTGGCCGTGAAATTTGGAGGCCTTGGAGACATAGGCCAGAGCTATCATCTGAAGGAGATTTGGGGCTAATTGGAGAGTTTTGGTGATATAATTCCTAACTTTACTCTTGTATTTTGAGTATTTAGCTCGTATTTTGTGACTTTGAGCATATATTTGTCTATGAATATGGTTTATTTTCTCTCCATGCGTGGCTAGTACCTATTTGTGTTGGTAGTGATGTAGTTAGGGTGTTGTAATCATTGATTTCGATATCTTTTTTTCCTATATTCACGTTATATTGCGTATTTCATTGATTTATACATATACTAGTCATTACCCGTGCCCATAGGGCACGGTTTATTTAATGGCAGAGTTTTTCCCCCCACAAATATCAAGTTCCCCCAAATTTAAGTTTTCCTCCAAAATTTAAGTTCCCTCAAAATTGTCATTGCCACCTTGGACAAACTTGCCACGTATGACAAAGCTTTTGTCCTAGTAGGATAAGATTCAAAATCTTCAAAGGACTGGAAAAAATAGATATGTATGTATGTATGTATATGTATGTATGTAAATGTATGTATGTAAATGTATGTATATGTATGTATGTATGTATGTATGTATGTATATACTCTTGTCCAAATTCTTTTATCCAATTTCTCTTGTCCAATTTCTCTTATCCAATTTCTCTAGATAACATCACTATCTTATAGAATAGATATGTATGTATGTATATGTATGTATGTATGTATGTATGTATGTATATATGTATGTATATACTCTTGTCCAAATTCTCTAATCCAATTTCTCTTATCCAATTTCTCTCATCCTATTTCTCTTTATATCTGTATGTATATATGTATGCATGTACGTATATGTATGTAAATGTATGTATATGTATGTATGTATGTATGTATGTATATGTATGTATATACTCTTTTCCAAATTCTCTTATCCAAATTCGCTTGTCCAATTTCGCATAATAACATTTCTATTTTATAAAATAGATATGTTTGTATGTATATGTATGTATGTATATATAAGTATATACATATACATCTATTCTATAAAATAGGGATGTTATCAAGAGAAATTGGATAAGAGAAATTGGACAAGAGAAATTGGATAAAAAAATTTGGACAAGAGTATATACATAAATATATACATATACATACATATACATACATATACATACATACATACATACATATCTATTCTATAAAATAGGGATGTTATCAAGAGAAATTGGATAAGAGAAATTGGATAAGAGAAATTGGACAAGAGAAATTGGATTACAGAATTTGGACAAGATCATATACATACATATATATACATGCATATATACATATACATACATACATATACATACATACATATCTATTCTATAAAATAGGGATGTTATCAAGAGAAATTGGATAAGAGAAATTGGACAAGAGAAATTGGATAAAAGAATTTGGACAAGAATATATACATACATATATATACATGCATATTTACATATGTATGTATATATATATGTATGTATATGTATATCTATATTATAAAACAGGGATGTTATCATGGGTTATTGGATAAGAGTTTTTGGATAAGAGAAATTGGTTAATGGTGATATGTGTATGTGTATTTTTGTATAAGAGAAATTGGTTAAGATATAATAGATAAGAGAAATTGGTTGATATGTGGAATTGGGTGTGTTGGTTATATATAGAATTTGTATCAGATATGAGAAATTGAGGAGGTATGAGATATTGGAATTGAAATCACATCATTTAAAATTTTGAAATCATTCTCGCTCTAGCTGAGGGGTTTTGTTTTAAAATTTTCAAATCAATTGAGGGGGATGTTAAAAGGAGGGAATTAATGGAGGGAAAACAATTTGATCCCATCGCTGATCACATCGTACTTGGGGGAGTTTCATTTGTATATCAGCTTGCGCTGAAGAAAAGCGAAGAAAAGCTTGGGCATTTTGTGCGCCAAGAGCAAGACGAGAATTTTTCTCCTCAAGCTGCGAATAGAGTTCAGCGAAGAGCAAGAAGATCAAGAAGATCAAGAAGATCACCCTCTTCTACCTCCTCACCATCATCTTCTACCTCCACATCAGTGAGCTCTTCCTCTTATCTACAATTTTCTTTCTTTTAATTTATTTCACCCTCTTCTCCACACTCCAATTGCAGAGCTTAGAGATTCATCATGTTGCACCCTCAGCACCTCAACCCTTTGTGAGCTTTGTGAGTTTGAGAGCTTCATCAACCCTTGGTGAGTTTTGTTGAGCTTCATCACAATTGCAAATTTCATTCAAGTTTGTAGTTGCAATTTTTAGGAATGCGAATTGATCTTAAAACTTTCAGTCACGCACTACTACAAAATGGACCTTTAACAGCGCTTAAATAAGGTCTTTAATAGCGCTTTACAAGCGCTGTCTATCTCGCCGCTGCTAAAGGGGGGCTGGTTTTAATAGCGCTTTAGAAGCGCTGTTAAAGGGGGGCCTTTAACAGCGCTTGTTTGTGCAAGCGCTGTTAAAGGGTGGGCTTTAACAGCGCTTCTTTAGTATAAGCGCTGTTAAAGGTGGACCTTTAACAGCGCTTGTACTAAAGAAGCGCTGTTAAAGGTGGACCTTTAACAGCGCTTGTACTAAACAAGCGCTGTCTATTGGGACCTTAGACAGCGCTTCTTTAGTACAAGCGCTGTTAAAGGTCCACCATAGACAGCGCTTGTACTAAACAAACGATGTTAAAGGTCCCAGATAGACAGCGCTTGTTTCAATTCATTTTATTGTTTCTCCCTACGTTTTATATTTAAATAGATCCATTTAATTTTCAAAATGCTTAAATAAACCACCAATAACATTAAATTACAAGAAACAATCAAATTAAATTGCTTTTATTCAACAATCACATAAATTAGACAATATGCATTGATATTGGAAGATGATCCGTAATACAAATAAGAAACATTATCACATATAAAACTTATCAGTCATTATCCATTAAATCACTCCTTGAACAATAAATTTCCTGACAGCAATATATACATTCCAGATCGTTCAACCCACACATGACCAAAATTGTAGAAGATAAAAAAATGGAAAAAAAACACCACTGAGCCCCATCCTACAGGTTGTTGCATCCAGCCTCTTTGCTTCTTTGCTTGATTGCATTCTGCAGATTCAGCAGAACACAAATATATTCTTGTCTGAGGACACCATCCTCTTTGCAGCAGCAGTTCCTACGATCCTCTCCAGCTGCAAGTATTTCCATATGTTAGCATGGTTTCTCCGAAACAACAAACATGGATCAGGTTCAAACATGAAGAAAACACATCATTACAAGGCAAAAAAACAAACCAACGTCAACACAATTAGGTGCTTGATATGATTGAAAGGACCCATTTATGGGATTAGCATACTCGAAGATGATCAAAGCGTTAACACAATTAGGTGCCCTTTCTTGGATGTCTCAAGGCATTGACCATGCAAGCATTAACGGATCGGGAAGCTTACCTCTCAGCTACTTTGGGGAAAGCAAGCTCTTCTAGACCTGCTGTTAGTTGTATTAAGATTGATTTGCCTATTATTCTTCTCTCTTTTCTGGCTTTGAGAGCACGGAATTTTCAATTGAGTCGGAATTCTCATCATTGGGCTCTTCAGTATCATGATCATCAACCATCCTCTCGAGTGAATCGACGTCGCCCGTTTCAGAAAGAGTGTGTATCCGAAGTGTGTCGGCATCCTCACTGGATATAAGAGGTTGATTAGTGCTTGAGAATGTGATACATGGGATGGACAGTAAATGAATCTAACAAAGCTGAATTGGTCGTACTCTGTAACCCCAAAAATCTCTTTAATGATTATAGAGCTGTCCCTTGCGCATAACTGTGGAAGCTGAAAGTAGTAAAAAAAAGGAGAGAATTTGAGATTCGATTAATTTGAGCCAACAAGTGGTGCCTCAGTAATCGAATGAAATACTAAGCACTTGTTGTTCTTTGGATGGAATCATGGTACTTTTGGGGTTTTTATATATATGAAAAATAAAGAAAGAATGGTTTTTATATATATCCGATGAACTAGATCTGACCGATCATGAAATGGCTCTAACATATATTACCTACCTAATTTACACATATTTTTGCAGCTAGATGGGAACAGAACAGTAGATGTAATTGAATGTATTCCTAATGCAACAAACAATAAATTAAGCCTGGTGAGCATACTAACAATATTTTGAACCATATGGAAAACAGAAAAAAGGCTGGCAAGTAGGCTAAATAGTCAACGTCTCAAGCCTACCATTTCTATGGAAAAGCAGTAATCACACCATCTCAATTTTCAACTAAACGAATTTCCAGACACTGAAATTGAGACCATCTCTATCAAAACAGAAAGGGGAACTCAGGCGCTTTTAGGTCTGCTGCAACCAAAATGCAGCATTTGTCATCCAGCTGCTGGCGTTGCAAGTGAACTCCAAATGTTAACAAAATAAAACATGACAAATTATATTTAAAAATATGGCAGAAAAAACTCTGGTTCAACGCTTGCAATTTTTATGCATAAAGTAAAAGAAGTTGTTCAAACTGATGGCATGACTGACCTTACAGAGCTGTATAACTGGTTCAGCATGTCTTCTGTAGCTTTCTCCACTTGGCAAAGCACAACAGCCTGCTCCATCATAATGGAAGAGTTTTAAAATATGCCAAAATTTCAACTAACTTTAAGGGACAGAAGGCAAAAGAGTCCTTTTTATTTACTTTTGGAACATTTGCAGCAAGATTATTCAAAACAGCCTCCACATAACCACACACTTCTTGGGATATCCATCTAAGTTCTTCTTCTAGATTGGCGGGTCTTCTAGCCATTGTGTCCTAAAATATTATGCATGATTAGAAAGAATTCACCATTCTATTAAAAGAATCTAATGATATAGACATAATGGTATGAAGTTACAAAAATAGACAAGATATTCTTGAATTCAACATGATATCCACTCCCAAATTCTCATGTATGATATACATGTAATGTCCCGTGCGAGAAAGATATAGAACAATGGCAAGTACTGCATTGTTCTAATAACATGTTATCCTAATAACATGTTCCCTTCAGGAAAGTAAAAGTATAAAAGCCTTTAACCCCAGGTCGGCTATCCTTTGAACAAGTACTTACACAAAATAACTCATCAAGTGATGGTCATATGGGTGACAACAGGTCGGGTTTGGATCAAGTACCTAATGAATTCATATATAAACCCACTAAGGTTTAAGAATAATCATACACAGTCTAAATCCACTAAATACTAAGCTTATCCAAAGCATATCCATTTGGTTCAATTTTGGGTCAGGTTTTGGGTACCTATTGAGTACATTTAAATATTTCTACAACTATATAATTAATACAAGGGAGAATTAGATGTTGGGTACCTATTGAGTACATTTAAATTAAAACAAAGAGCTTCAAAAAATAATCTAACATGATACATTTAAAAAAAACAAACTAATATAGTCAAATATCCATGAAAGTACATTACCTGACTCTTTCTCATAAGAGTAATGCAGCGCCCACTTTGGTCTGCCCTTGCAGTGCAGCCAGCACGGTGCACGTATGTCTTAGTAAAAGCTGGCATATCATAGTTAATTACATTTCCTACTCCTACAACATCCATTCCTCGTGCAAATGCATCCGTGGAAACAAGCACATCAATTTGTCCTTCCCTAAATGCATTCCGTGTTTTCCTGCAATGTATAATTCTGTTAAAACTAACAGCGTTGATACTCCCATATCTTTGTGTAAAGAATATAGCTACATATATGTAAACCACATAAACATAATATACATGGTTCAACGACCTTGATCCTATCTATTGTAATGCTTGTGTAAAAGTTGAACTAGAGATTAATATCTAGTAGTGTATTAACATTCAGACAAACTGTTCACTTTTAATTTCATGATCCTTCACTTTTCTGTGTATTTGTAGGTGTCGAATACATGCACTCATCCATTTCCTGTTACTAAGGTGGGTTGTCCAGCAAGCAGCATTACTGTCCTCGTATTGGTTGATATCGCTATTTCTTGCAAGCTTAGGTACCTTTGGCTCCTGTGATCTGCACGCCAAGGGCTCGGAGATGCAAGACGTCTATAAACTTTCTGAGCTTCAACGACCACTAGAGAACCGGTAAGTTGCTTCTAGAAATAATACTCCTATCTATTTAGCAGGAAGGTTTGCATTTGGGTTACCCCTAGGGGCTGTATTTGAACTATTGTTTCAGAATAAAATCCAAGGTAAGGTAGATTTCCATTTGTGGTAGCTCCAGATCATATGATGCTCTGCATGTTGCATTATTATGTTTATCCTTTCTGTGCTGATATCTGTGAAGATAACCTAATAAAATTTTAGAGTCCTGAATACTGATTCGTGCCCAATTTTGTATTTCCTATTGATTGAAATGGTTGAAATGTGCCCAATTCTGCACACTAATCATAAAATTGCCATTGTAAATGAAATGTCTATCAACCCAACATGAATTTATGATACAGAAAAAGAATTACAATCTTCTTGTTGTCTTCACCCATAACTGCTAAAACCTTGAAATAAAAACAACTAAAATCATTAAAAAACAATAGAGAAGTGTTCTTCGAGTAATCTAGGATAAGATCGACATGAAGGTGGTGGACCACACTGTCAATGATAGAGCTACGACGAGGTAAGTCCATAGGAAAATCACCGAGCACTCTTCTTGACCAACATCAAACAGTTGAGCCCCTTTGGTTCTCTATTGCCAAAATTTGTACTTAATCAATTTTCAGATAAAAATGCATGTAAAAGAAACTCATGCCGCTAGAATAACAGCCATAGAAGTAAATATATGAACAACAAAACTATTACGAAGAACATAAAATAATAATGATTAGGCAATGTTCCTTTTCTAAAGATTAGCCATAAGGAGAAAGTTGACAAAACAAACCAGTATATATGAATTAAGATTTTCAGGCAACGGGTACTCTTCAACAACAAAGGGTAGTGCAACTCAAATTGAGAAAGCTTGCCAAGATCTTGAGTCAATGTAGCAGACATGATTATTTTTGCAAGCCTTGGGTAAGTTTTACCTTTAAAGCCCCTCTCAATACCATTTCCATCAAGTTCTTCAAGGAAGAGGTGTGACACATAGCACTGCCATAATCCGTGGCACTTCCATGTTGCATCATTAAGAAACATCAACAATTTATCACACACGAAGAGTCAAATCCATGATTAGGTGATGTAAATCGAGAAATTTTAAATGGATCAACATTACCCTTTTCCATTACCGGTGAAGTGTTTGCGCGGCTGATTCTCTGCAACAAATAGGCTGCGCATTTTGTCGGGCCTTTCAGCCTCAGCAAAGACCACATGTTTGTTTTTTCCTGGACGTAATTATGGAGATTGAGCTTCATCTCCATCTAATGCATGCTCATTAAATTGTTAGCTGCGAAATTCATAGCTTTGAAGCATTTGATCGAACAACTGGTGAGTATCGTTGAGATGGAGGGTGATAAGCACAGTTAGCTAATTTGTTATCCTGCAGAGAACATGAACATCAATGATGATGCAAATGAAGTGGGCCTAAGATTATCTCCTGACTTCACAGAAGATACCAAGAAAGAGGACATATCACAATTGTTGATCCAACAGTTACGTAGTCAAGAACATTCACACTTAAAGATCTGTCCAGATGGTGGCCTTGTCCCTGGTGATGACGGCGGTGCCGGCGCTGTCAATGAATCCGGAGAGGAACGCGCGGTGCTGGAAGTAGTCGACGATGAACTCGCTTTGGTGGGCATCCTGGGAGGGGACGATGTAGTGTCGATGCCGATGCTAGGGCGGGAAAAGAGATCCCTCAGGGCCCTCAGCATCTCGTCGACAGCGGTGTTCGAGGAGGCGGAATCAGTCTTTCGGAGGTCGAAGGAGGGGCGAGCGGTGATAGTCACCAAGGGCCAAGAGAGCAGACCCTACAACGGCAGCCCCTATCTTAAGTGCGGATGATGCCGTTGTTCCTTCGTCTTCTTCATCTGAGGTCGACTTCTTCCTTCTTCCTTTGATCTCGGTTGGAGATATTATTGATGGCGCCATTATTATTATTGGAGGGTGGTGGGAATTGAGACGAGCCGACCAAATGGAATGGAGATAGGGATGATTTCGATTTCTTACCCGTAGCAACTTTTGGTAATCCTGCAGAGAATGGAGATGGGTGGAGTGGTCGCAGAGAATGGAGAGGATGGATAGACAACGTTTCGTCCTCGGTGTCTTCTTCTTCGCCTCCGCCCTTTCGGTCGTTGATTGAAGGCTGGTTAAATGTTAGGGTTTAAGACGAAGAGAACAGCAGATGAATGTAGAGGGGGAAAATTTCGGGAAGAGCAGGGGATGAAAATTTTGGAGGAGACTTTTACGGCGCTTTTTTCTAGCGCTGTCTATTATGTGACCTTTAACAGCGTTTGGAGAAAGAAGCGATGTCTATTATCTATGCTCGTAATTAACAGCGCTTGCAAAAAGAAGCGATGTCTATTATCCGACCTTTAACAGCGCTTGCAGAAAGAAGCGATGTCTATTATCGACCTTTAACAGCGCTTGCAGAAAGAAGCGCTATCTATTATCTGTTCCTCTAATAAGCAGAGCTTATAATTGGCAAGCGCTGTTAAAGGTGTGCTATTAAAGGTCTATTTTGTAGTAGTGACGGGTTGGTTATGAGATCAAAATAGTTTGCAAACACCAACTCTTATGAATATCAAAATAGTTTCAATTGTTGTTATGGAAGTTGCAATTTTAAACTTTCAGTCCATTTTCAAAATTCATTCAGGTTTTTGAATTTTCAGTATAGTTTGAATTTGCAATTTTTGGAAGTTTCAATTGAAACCAAGCTTTCAGTATAGTTGGAAAACACTTTTTGGAACTTCCAATTTCAAGTATAGTTGGAATTCTTGGAATTTCAATTGGAATTTTGGAATAGTTGGAATTTTTGGAATCAACAATTTCAGTATAATTTCAAACTTGGAATTGGAAGTTCCAAATGGAGTGATAATGGACTAAAATTGTTTTCCAAGCTTGGTTTATTCATAATTAGTCCATTGTCACATCATTCTCAAAATTATCCTGTCAAAAATTTTGATAATGGATATTCATTATTCATAATTAGTCCATCGTACTTAGTCCATTATCATAATTAGTCCATTCAATTTTTGACAGTTTATTCATAATTAGTCCATTCAAAATTAGTATAATTTCAAACTTTGACAGGATATTCATTTTTGGAATCAAAAATTTCAGTATAATTTTGAATTGAAATTGCAATTGAAATTCAATTGTTTTTTATAGTCAAATGGAGTGATAATGGACTGAAAATTGTTTTTGATATTCAAATGGATATCATGTCAATTGTTTTTGATATTCTGTCAAAAACAATGGAGTGATAATGAATATCCTATCAATTGTTTTTTATATCCATTATCAAAAACAATGGAGTGATAATGAATATCCTGTCAATTGTTTTTGATATTCAAATGGAGTGATAATGGACTGAAAACAATTTTTGAATTGAAATTGCAACCAATTGGTTGGAATTTTTGGAATAGTTTGGAATGGTTTCAATTGTTTTCCAAGCTTGGTTGCAATTGGAATTTGCCATTGTTTTCCAAGTATACTGAAAGCTATACTGAAATTCCAACTTCCAATTTCAAGTATAGTTTGAATTGTTGAAATTTTGAAATAGTGAAAACAAGTTTGAATTGTTTTGCAACTATACTGAAATTTTTTGAAACAATTGACAGGATATTCAAATGGACAGGATATTCATTTGTTTTTTATATCCATTATCCTGTCAATTATCACTCCATTATCACTCCATTATCACTCCATTTGAATATCCAAAACAGGATATTCTTTCAAAAATGAATATCATGTCATGGACTGAAAGTTAGTGTTATTCATTTAAATCTTTTGAATGAATAACACAATCTTAGTGTTATTCATTTCAATTAAGTTAGTGTTATTCATCTTAGTGTTTTTGACAGGATAATGGACTGAAAGTTAGTGTTATTCATATTTTTGAAAGTTGACAGGATAAATAACACTAAGTTCATATTTTGAAAGTTGACATGGACTAATTTTGAATGAATATCCTGTCAAACATGAATATCTTGTCATGGACTGAAAGTTAGTGTTATTCATTTCAATCTTTTGAATGGAGTGATAATGAATATCCTGTCAATTATTTTTGATATTCAAATGGAGTGATAATAGACTGAAAAAAAATTTGAATTGAAATTGCAACCAATTGGTTGGAATTTTTGGAATAGTTTGGAATGGTTTCAATTGTTTTCCAAGCTTGGTTGCAATTGGAAGTTGCAATTTTTTTCCAAGTATACTGAAAGCTATACTGAAATTCCAACTTCCAATTTCAAGTATAGTTTGAATTGTTGAAATTTTGAAATAGTGAAAACAAGTTTGAATTGTTTTGCAACTATACTGAAATTTTTTGAAACAATTGACAGGATATTCAAATGGACAGGATATTCATTTGTTTTTTATATCCATTATCCTGTCAATTATCACTCCATTATCACTCCATTTGAATATCCAAAACAAGATATCCTTTCAAAAATGAATATCCTGTCATGGACTGAAAGTTAGTGTTATTCATTTCAATCTTATGAATGAATAACACAATCTTAGTGTTATTCATTTCAATAAAGTTAGTGTTATTCATCTTAGTGTTTTTGACTGGATGATGGACTGAAAGTTAGTGTTATTCATATTTTTGAAAGTTGACAGGATAAATAACACTAAGTTCATATTTTGAAAGTTGACATGGACTAATTTTGAATGAATATCTTGTCAAACATGAATATCCTGTCAAAGTTAACAAAGTTAGTGTTATTCATTTCAATAACACTAACTGATAATAGATATTCATTTTGAGAATGATGTATTTTCAATAACACTAACTGAGACTGTAAAAAGCAAACTGTAAAAAGAAAATATTCATGTCAACATTCAAAATTGACAGGATATTCATTTCAAGTTAACTTTGTTATATCCATGTCAACATTCTCAACTTGCAAAATACTGAAAATTTTAGAAAATTTGGTTTATTCATAAACCAATTTACATTCTCAACATGAATTGGATAAACCAATTTATCCATTCATGCATAAACTAATGAATTGGTTTATTAGATAATGAATTAGGATATGCATTCTCAGAAAATGTTGAGAATGAATGCATATCAATTTATCCATTCATGCATAAACCAACTGGATGAATGCATATCCATTAGATAATGCTTTAAATTGGTTTATTCATGTTGAGAATGTAAGTCCATTCATGGGTTTATGCATTCATTCATTTTTTTGAACTTACATTTGGTTTATTCATTAGAAAACTGTAATAATGTTTAAAGCATAAACCAAATTTTCTCAAATAATGTTGAGAATGCATATCTATTCATTCTCAGGATATGCTTCAAATAATGTCCTGAGAATGAATGCATATCCATTCATTTGAATGCATACCCTGTCAAGCATATCCTGTCAATGAATGCATATCCTGTCATTGGATAGGCTTGGATAAGCTTGGATATCCTGTCAATTAAAGACGTACATTATTCATTTAACTGGGAGGACTTAGACTTACATTAATATTATCCTGTCAAATGAATGGATATGCTTCAATTCATTTGAATTAAAGGCTTGGATAGGCTTGGATACTCCAAATACTCCATTTTGGGAGGACATGGAGTATTTTAAAATTGTAGTTTAAAAATTATTTGGAGTATTTGGAATATTGAGCTCCAAATACTCCATTTTGGGAGCTCAATACTCCATTTTGGGATACTCCATGTCCTTCAAAATTGATGGGATATTCATTCAAAATTGACAGGATATTCATTTCAAGTTAACTTTGTTATAGGAATACCCAAATTTGGTGAGCCTATAACAGATGGAATAATTGTGGGCTCCAAATTTATGAGCCAAGTCATCAAATTCATTTCAAGTTTCAAGTTAACTCCAAATTTAACTGGGATATTCAAGGAACCTTCAAACTTGAATAATTGTGATATTCAAAATTTAACTGTGATAAAATTTGGGCAATTTACAGTATTTTGATTCAACGGAGTTAACTTGAATCCATATTATTCAATGGAGGATAATATTACAGTATTTTGATTCAAGTTGACTCCATTGAATAATATTACAGTATTTTGATTCAAGTTTATAGTATTTTAATTTACTTGAATGGAGTTAACTTGAATCAAAATATTACAGAATCAAAATATCAAAATACTGTAAACTTGCAATATGCATTCATTCTCCATTGTCAACATTCTCAGCATGAATGGGATAAAGATAAACCAACATTGTCAACATTCGTAACTTGCAAAATACTGAAAATTTGAGTTGGTTTATTCATAAACCAATTTACATTCTCAACATGAATTGGATAAACCAATTTATCCATTCATGCATAAACTAATGAATTGGTTTATTAGATAATGAATTAGGATATGCATTCTCAGAAAATGTTGAGAATGAATGCATATCAATTTATCCATTCATGCATAAACCAACTTGAATCAATACTGTAAACTTGCAAAACCACTATAAGTTGAGAATACTTGCTAATTAAATATGCCATAACCACTATAAATGTTGACATGGATAAATTGGCTTACTGAATATATTTAATTTTGAATTATGAATTATGAAAATAATGCAAAATTTTGGATATACTGCAAATTTTGGATATACTTGAAAATTACAGTCCTATTAAACCTAAATTTTTTTGAATACTAGCTCATTTTGAATACTTGCTCATTTTGAAATGCGCATACTTGATTTACTTTGACATACTTCACATACTTGCTCAAATTTTATATAGGACAATGCGCATACTTTGAAATGCGCATACTTCATTTTCAAGTCCAATAAGGTAGTGTTCTGTTTTATATGCTCAATGAAATATACATATGTTGAAACCCATGATCTGTGTATGTATGTTGAAATATACATACATAAATATTTGATATGTCAACTTGAGGAAATTAATTTGAGTCCAGGATACTATTTAATTTTTCTCATTGATATCTCAGTTTGCATATGTTTGAAAATTTCCTCACGTGAGTTCTTCCTCTTCTCCATAATATTTTTTTGTTTGATTTATTTCACCCTCTTCTCCTCAATCCCATTACAGAGCTTAGAGCTTCATCACGTTGCAGAGCTTAGAGCAACCTCAGCACCTCAACCCTTGGTGAGCTTTGTGACACTATCCACAAATTTTTTTGTTTCGTTTGATTTATTTCACCATCTTCTCCCCAAACCCATTGTAGATCTTAGAGCTTCATCACGTTGGTGAGATTTGTGGGTTTGAGAGCTTCATCACGTCAACCCTTGGTGAGCTTTTATGTGAATGTTGCTTAAAAATTTCAGTTGACAGAGAAACATGTTATATAGATTTTGTCTATGGGGTTTGTGAATGTTGGTTAAAAAATTCATTTTTTCATCAATTTTTACTTTTTAATTTCAGTTGAAAGAGAATAATTTGTAGCTGAATGTTGGTTAAAACATTTCAGTTGAATGAGAAAAATTTCAATTTGATTATTTAATCAACTCTTATCCTTTTCCTTTCAGAAAATACATCATTTTTTTGTTGGGCTCATCAAACATTTCATTTCAGCAAATACATCAATTTTGCTCTTAGCAATTTTCAAGCTAATTGAAATGTTTGATGAGCAAATACAAAACTGGAATGTAATTTTCTTCTTTTAGCAAATGCATCAATGTTTGAAATGTTTGCTATGCTTGCTATGTTTGAAATGTTTGCTATTTTCATTTCAGTTTTGCTAATTTCATTTTGCTGTGTTTGAACTGTTTGAAATGTTTGAATGAGCAAATACATTTCATTTCAGAAAATGTTTGATGAGCAAATACAAAACTGGAATTTGAAATTTTTGTATTTGCTAAATGAAGAAAATTTCAAGCTCATTTAAGCAACTCTTATCCATTTCTCAAAATTTTGTATTTGCTACATGAAGAAATTTTCAAACCAATGACAAAATTTTGTCCTTATTTTGCAAAACAATCTTCAATTTTGAACCTTTAATGAATTTCATTTCAGTCAACATCCTGCAATTTTGCCTGCACTTGAAAATGAGCATAGCTCACATGAATATTGCCTATTGAACCTTGAATTTTGTTATGGCTTTCAAAATTTTGGATTGGTTGTTGCAATATTGAACCTAGAATAATGAGCATAGCAACAAATGAAATTGACAGATGCAATTTAAAAATTTCAGTCAATGTTCAATATTAATTTTTAATTGGATTGGCTTTTTCAAAATTTCAGTCAATGTTGGTTGAAGTGAAAAATATTTGAAAAATATGATTACATCCAACATCAATCCCATGAATGTTCATTTGTGACATACCCAAATCTGAATGAAAGTTAGATCAACTTCAAACTGCTTTTTTCAATATGATTCAAATTTCAATATCAAGCTGAAAAATTCAAATAGATTTTTAGAAATTTGATATGTTATTAGAAATTCAAATACCAAATAGCAATCAAATAGCATATTAGACATTTGATATGTTATACCATGAACCTGAGTTTATACCCTGAAAAAATTCAACTGAGCTAATGAGCTACTGTATTTTTGATATTATACATGCAAAACTGGAATGAATATTTAAAATATGAGCTAATGAGCTAATATCCTGTTTCACCAACTCTTATACATTCATTTTGTATTGGACATATTTCAAAATGTGGATAAATGCCAGCAATTTTTTATTGGACATGTTTTTGGTTAGAAATGTGTAGTCTTCTACACATTTATCCTCTCAAGATGTGGATATTTCTCATTTCATATATTTTTTTATTTTTGTAATGAGACTGTAAGCAAATTTGTAGGTTCTACTGATTTTGCGGGGGTTGTCCTGTGCAGTTAGTATGGTATAACCTGAGGCAAATTATTTTTTTGTGTTTCTTTTTTGGTTAGACCAAAGTTGTGTAAACATTTATAGGTTAGAAATTCTCTAATAGATGTGACTTCATTTTCTCTTATCAAAAATTTGTGAATGTGAGATGTAAGATTTAAAGATGAAGCCACAGCTTATTTATTTCACATCACAGCTATTTAAACAAATTATTTCACAACTCTTTAAACATGAAGTCACAGCTTGAGAATTTTCTAATAGCTTGAGAAATAATAGTTGTCCTGTAAACACATCTCTTTCTCACATCACACAGCTTGAGAATTTTCTAACAGCTTGAGTTAATTATTGGTTAGAATTGCCAGGAATTTTGGTTAGAAATGATGCACATCTTAAGATATGGGTGAATGCTAGGAATTATTGGTTAGTAATGCCAGGAATTTTTGGGTGTCCTGTCCTGTATGAGTGAATGATATCTGGAATTTTGGTTAGCCAATTCATTGGAATTTGATTCAGATGCCATGAAATATTTCATGATATATGATTCCAATGAAAATATTTCATGATATATCTCAATTCATTGGAATTTTTTGCTTGATTTGCTATCTGAATTCTTGACCATCAAAATTGGCTTGATCAAGGATTGTCAATCAAGGATTGTCAATCAAAATTGGCTTGATACAGTGTTATGTTTGATTCTCAAGTGTTATGTTTGAATTTTTGAATCAATTTGCTCTCATACAGTGTTATGTTATGAGTGATATTGAGAATTTGTCATACAGTCAGAAATATATGAATTTGTCCTGTGAATTTGAGTGAACTGAAATTTGAATCAAAGTTGTCCTGTGAATGTTAACTTGAATCAAATATGAATATCACTCAAATTCAAATTCAAATTCATATATAACAAATATTCTGTGAATTTGAGTATCCTGTAAATTTGAGTAATTCAAATATAACAAATATTCACAGAATTTGACATACATATTTGTCATACAGTCAGAAATTCAAATATAACAAATACTTTATATAACAGTCAGAAATTTGAATTTGAATATAACAAATACTTTATATGAATTCAGATATGACTATCACTGAATATAACTGAATATAACTCATACATATTTGTATTGGGAAATATAACTGAATTTAACTGAATATCACTGAATATCACAGTATAAAGTATTCTCAATATCACTCAATATTAAAGTATTTGTTATATTTGAATTCACAATATAACTAAATATAACTCATACATATTTATATTGGGATCCAGTTATATTTGGGTTTAATTTGGATAGGGCTTTAGCTCAACGCAGTAAGAGAGAACGAGAACAAGAACAACGAAATATATCTCACGCTCTGACTTCTGACGGTGTACTTGATATACCTCAAATAACACCAGCCGTGACAAATTCTCCGGTTGAACAAGAAGATTCTGTCTTAGCCTCGCGTAACGATATGATTTCCAGACAAGTTCCTGGACCATCTGTCAGGTCATTTTCAACCCGCCTGTACATAAAATCTTTTCTCCTCCCATGTATTTTAGGTGTGTTTATTTTTGTGTTTAAATTTGGATAGGTCTTTAGCCCAACGCAAAAGGAGAGAACGAGAACAAGAACAACGAAACATCTCTCACGCTCTGACTTCTGACGGTGTACTTGATATATCTCAAATAACACCAGCCGTGACAACTTCTCTGGTTGAACACGAAGAGTCTATCTCAGCCTCGTGTAACGATATGATTTCCGGACAAGTTCCTTGACCATCTGTCAGGTCATTATCAACCCACATGTACATAAAATCTTTTCTCCTCCCATGTATTTTAGTTATGTTTATTTTTGTGTTTAAATTTGGATAGGGCTTTAGCCCAACGCAAAAGGAGAGAACGAGAACAAGAACAGCGAAACATATCTCACGCTCTGACTTCTGATGGTGTACTTGATATATCTCAAATAACACCAGCCGTGACAACTTCTCCGGTTGAACAAGAAGAGTCTGTCTCAGCCTCGCGTAACGATATGATTTCCGGACAAGTTCCTGGACCATCTGTCAGGTCATTATTAACCCGCTTGTACATAAATTCTTTTCTCCTCCCATGTATTTTAGTTGTGTTTATTTTTATGTTTAAATTTGGATAGGGCTTTAGCCCAACGCAAAAGGAGAGAACGAGAACAAGAACAACGAAACATATCTCACGCTCTGACTTCTGACAGTGTACTTGATATATCTCAACTAACACCAGCCGTGACAACTTCTCCGGTTGAACAAGAAGAGTCTGTCTCAGCCTCACGTAACGATATGATTTCCGGACAAGTTCCTGGACCATCTGTCAGGTCATTATTAACCCGCCTGTACATAAATTCTTTTCTCCTCCCATGTATTTTAGTTGTGTTTATTTTTGTGTTTAAATTTGGATAGGGCTTTAGCCCAACGCAAAAAGAGAGAACGAGAACAAGAACAACGAAACATATCTCACGCTCTGACTTCTGACAGTGTACTTGATATATCTCAAATAACACCAGCCGTGACAACTTCTCCGGTTGAACAAGAAGAGTCTGTCTCAGCCTCACGTAACGATATGATTTCGGGACAAGTTCCTGGACCATCTGTCAGGTCATTATCAACCCGCCTGTACATAAAATCTTTTCTCCTCCCATGTATTTTAGTTGTGTTTATTTTTGTGTTTAAATTTGGATAGGGCTTTAGCCCAACGCAAAAGGAGAGAACGAGAACAAGAACAGCGAAACATATCTCACACTCTGACTTCTGACGGTGTACTTGATATATCTTAAATAACACCAGCCGTGACAACTTCTCCGGTTGAACAAGAAGAGTCTGTCTCAGCCTCGCGTAACGATATGATTTCCGGACAAGTTCCTGGACTATCTGTCAGGTCATTATCAACCCGCCTGTACATAAAATCTTTTCTTCTCCCATGTATTTTAGTTGTGTTTATTTTTGTGTTTAAATTTGGATAGGGCTTTGCTAAACGCAAAAGGAGAGAACGAGAACAAATACAAGCAAACACATCTCGATATATGACTCCTACCAGTGTACTCGATATGCCTCAAAGCACATATGCAGTACCAACTTCTCCCGTTGAACATGAAGATGGGGTCTCAGCCTCGCACAACGATACGATATGTGCTGAAGATGATGAACCATCTGCCAGGTTATTATTCATAAGAGCTACTTTGCCTTAATGTGACTTAATTTTATTTAATTATTATGGTTTTATTTTGGCTAGGTGTTTAGCTCAATGTCAAAGGAGAGAACGAGAAAAAGCTCAACGAAACATATCTCGATATATGACTCCTATCTGTATACCTCAAATAACACCTGGATTAATAACTTCTCCAGTTGAACAAGAAGACGCTGGCTCATCCTCGATCTTCCGATGTCAGTCAACTCAGCATGGCTCTGGTCCACCAACTCAGGTTGATTTTGGTCGGCACTATCTTGGATTAATGAACATTCCATGCCCTCATTGTTCAGCCTTACACTGGTTGGATAAACAGTTGTCGAAGTCAACTTTGAGAACACATCTTTTTGGAACATGTTGTTTGCAAGGAAAAGTAAAATTGCCGAAACTTAATGAACCCCCTCCAGCACTTCGAGAATTATATGATGGTGATAGTGAGGCATCAAAATCATTTCGAATGTATACTCGGGAGTATAATGCAGCTAATGCATTTACCAGCCTTGGTGTGACAATGGATCAAAGATTGATTGCTGGCAGAGGCCCAAACATATTTACTATTCATGGAGAATTATGCCATCGAACAGGATCACTTCTGCCCCAACCGGATCAAACAACAAGTTATTGTCAGCTTTACATATATGATCCGGATTCTGCTATGGAGTTCCGAAGTAATAGAAATCCACATTTGAGCAAGGATGTCTTACAAATTATTCAAAATTGTTTATCGGGCATAAATCCATTCATCAAACTATATTGTCAGGCGTATTCTGTTTTATCTCAAGCAGATTCATGTGGTCATGATCTTCCTGTATATCTGCATTTCAATTCAAACAAGGATCGTCGCCGTTATAACCTCCCAACCGTAGATGAGATTGCGGTTATTTTACCTGGCGATGGCTATCGACCTTCCGGAAAATCATCAATTAATGCAAATCTTCGAGGCTATGCGAGATATAGTTTTACATCTTCGAGAAAATCATCAATTAATGCAAATCAATGAGACTCATCCTGCATACTTACCATTACACTACATCTTATTATTTCCTGATGGTCAGCTTGGATGGGAACCTGAGTTAAAGCAGTGTGATCCAGTTCAAAACATATCCTCAAGTAGACGCCTGACCATGTGTGAGTTTTATAGCTACCGTCTGTTTGAAAGACAGAACGAGTATTCTTCAATTTTGAGAGCTGGGAAGTTATTCCAGGAGTTCATAGTTGATGCTTGGGCAGCAATTGAGCAACATCGTTTGACATTCATCAAACATAATCAACGAAAACTCCGCTCAGAGCTCTATCAGGGTCTTGCAGATATCGATGCATATGCCAGATGCGACCAAATTGGACAGCGCATGATACTTCCTTCATCTTTCACTGGCAGTGCACGTCACATGTTTGAAATATTTCAAGACTCGATGGCTATCACACGTTATAACCAGCACCCGGATATTTTTCTTACCATGACCGTAAATCCAAAGTGTCTAGAAATTACTTCGGCTCTACTGCCCAATCAAAAGGCTACCGACCGTCCAGATTTAGTCGCACGTGTATTTGAGTTAAAAAGAAAGGCTTTGATGAAGTAGATTGATGCAATAATGTATTTGGAAAGAAAGTAGTACATGTATTTACAATTAAATTTCAGAGATCGGGGTCTTCCACATTTGCATGCTCTTTTCTTTCTTCGTGGACCCGATAAGATTCATACATGTGATCAAGTGGATAGAATTGTATGTGCTGAATTTCCTGATCCTGCTCAAGATCCTGCATTATTCGATACTGTGTCAAAATGTATGGTACATGGACCATGTGGTGCTCGGAATCCTAATGCTTCATGTATGGAAAATGGTAAGTGTACTAAGAAATACCCTCGAAATTATGCAGAAGCAACAACCTTGGATCGTGATGGATATCCTATTTACCGTCGTCGTAGTAATGGGCATCTATATACTGTAAGGGGGCATCAGGTTGATAACCGAGATGTTGTGCCGCACAACAGGTATCTCTCAAGGCGCTTTAACTGCCACATTAATGTCGAAGTTTGTGCTGGGGTAAGATGTGTGAAGTACATTCATAAGTATATTTATAAAGGTCATGATCGGACCACAGTGGTATTGGGCGCAGTAAATGAGATCCAACAATACCTTGATGCAAGATATATTGGACCACCTGAGGCTGCCTGGCGAATATTTGTGCATCCTTTGCATCAAGAGATTCCGTCAGTTCAAAGATTGATACTTCATTTACCAGGGCAACACCGTGTTATTTTTGATCCAGATGAAGATGTAGATGCAATAAGGTCTAGGGCTGAAAATGATAAGACAAGTTTGACTGAATTTTTTACATGTTGCGCTTTACATGAGTCTGCACATGATCTCACATATCAAGAATTTCCTCAAAAGTTTGTGTGGCATTCGTCAACAAAGGTCTGGACTCCAAGAAAATCTGGATATGCAATTGGCAGAATTTATTTTGCCTCCCCTAATTCTGGTGAGAGATTTTATCTACGGTTGCTACTAACAGTTGTTAAAGGGCCAACATCGTGGGAAAATTTATGCACATTCAATTCTATCGAGTACCCTACATTCAAAGCAACATGTATTGCAAGAGGTCTTCTTGAAGATGATTCCGAGTGGAGACAATGTCATTCCGAGGCTTCAATTATGAAACCAGGATATCAATTACGAAGACTGTTTTGTATTATTCTTATCGAATGTGTGCCGATCGACCCCCTTGCATTATGGAATGAATTTTCAATGCACATTTGCGATGATCTTCCACATAAATTACAAACTTTATTTGCAATTTCTACCCCAACTCAAGGCCAACTTGAAGATTATGGATTATTCCTTATCAATGAATTGCTTGAGGAGTACGGTAAGTGTCTATCTGACTTTCAACCAATGCCACTTCCTGCTGGAGATTGGAATGCAATTGTTGGCAATAGATTGTTGCATGAACATCAGGAACTTATAAATAAAGCAAAACAATTGGATGCACAAAAAGACATTGATTGCCTCAATGATGCACAACGCAATGCTTATTCAGCAATTACTTCATCAGTATTTGAAAATAAAGGTATTACATTCTTCTTGAGCGATGGTACTGGAACTGGAAAGACTTTTTTGTACAAGCAATAGCAACAATGTTGCGTAGTCTTGGAAATATAGTTATCACCGTCGTGTCTTCCGGTATTGCATCATTGCTACTTAGCCACATTTCGTATCCCGTTAGATGTGCATGATACTTCAATTTTTAATTTTAGCAAGCAATCCATGCAAGCTCAATTATTCAGAAAAGCAAAACTTATAATATGGGATGAAGTACCTATGCAATATCGGCACTGTGTTGAGGCAGTGGATCGATCGTTACAAGATATGTGTGATAACCCCAGAGCATTTGGTGGTATTACTGTTGTTCTTGGTGGGGATTTCCGACAAATCTTGCATGTCATACCAAAGGGGGTTCGAGAAGAAATTGCTGGTGCCTCATTGAGACGATCTGTATTATGGTGCTCTGTACAAGTTTTGATCTTGGATCAAAATATGCGGTTAAATGACTCATCTGTTGAGAATGCAAATTTTGCAAAATTTATTTTGGAGGTATTTTATTTCATGCCTAATTTAATTTTACTTACTATTTTTATCTTAGCCATTCCTTAACTAAAATTATATCTATATGTATTAGGTTGGGGCAAATCCTACAGAAGTGGTAGAACTTCCTTCTAACATATTCAGGTGCAAGGATTTAAACGAGTTAATACTTCGAATTTATCCGCAGCTTGATATTGAGGGTGCCGTGACTCCGGCATACCTTACTGAACGAATAATTCTTTCTGCACTGAATGATGATGTTACTTTTATAAATGCTGCTGCATTAAACATTTTTCAGGGACAGAAGATTACGTATCAAGCTGCAGACAGTTTTTCTGAAAATGATGAAACCGATCCAACCATTATGAATAGATATCCAACTGAGTACATAAACTCTTTGGATCCTCCTGGGTTGCCACAATTTACACTTGAGCTTAAGGTTGGTTGTCCTATTATTTTATTACGAAATATTGCACCTAAAGACGGGCTCTGTAATGACACTCGATTGATGGTTGTCAGATGTGCATCACGTGTCATTGAAGCTCAAATTTTAAATGGGGATAAAGCCGGTTGTTTTGTGTTTATTCCAAGAATATCTTTGTCTCCATCGGCTACAGAATTACCTTTTCATATGACAAGAAGGCAGTTTCCTGTCTGTGTGACATATGCTATGACGATTAATAAAGCCCAAGGACAATCTGTAAAATTCGTTGGCGTTGATTTACGGACCCCAGTTTTCAGTCATGGTCATCTTTATGTTGCACTTTCAAGGTGCACATCTTTTGATCGTGTATGTGTCCTTCTTCAGCCCAACATAAATAACACAGAAAACATCGTTTACCCAGAAGTTCTGCTATGATTTCCAATGTATGATAAAAATTGTATGTAAGTTTTTTAACTTTCTTTCTTTACATTGTTTTATTTATATTATTTGTTTAAATGATCTTTTAAAAAATTATTATCGATTGTTGTCTAACATGCATGTATATCATTATCATACGTTACCAAGCTTTAAAATGTGGACCCACATTACCATATATGGCAGGGTAAGAAATTTTTTCCTTTACTACATTTCATTGCATGACTTAATAGTTTTTGGTATGCATTGTTTGATAAAATATATTGGTTTGTATTTTTATATAGATAGATGATGATGAAGATTTGGCAAAAACTGTAAGTTTCTTTTCATACTTCTACATTATATTTTTAATCTACTATGTTTGCATTAACATTTTTCTTCTCACAGGTTCTGTTACTTCAAAACAATCACATAAATGTCAAGCTACGGGGTTATATCGGATTTTGGTTTGATAAGGTATGCATACAGTTACAAACATTCCCATTTTGAAATTAAAAATTAGTGACTGTTTATTATTATTATTATTTCTAGCAAATTGCTAAAAGAACTTTACAAGCAGCGGCGACGAGTCACATTGAAGACAAAGCAATCTTCTTTTCCGAGGTAATATAAAAATTTTAGATTTTGTTTTTCAAAATACCATGTTCATTGACCATCCAAATACCTTTTTTGTTATAGAAGTGGAAGATGGTTCTTGCCGAGCTTGCTTGGTTCCAGAAAGCACGCCATTCACCACTCCAACGAAAAAAGGTATATAAATGTATAAATTTAAAATTTTCCATATTATCACATATATATTAATTTTTCTAAGAAATTTATGTTCTTACTTTATCTAGGTTATTGCTCATCCTATTAACTCTCCACTTTGGATTGAGCTTGACACGCCATCTTTTTATAATGTGATGATGAAAAGGTTTTCTGCTTAAACATGATGAAGGTAATAAAAGTGAGTTGTACAAAGTAATTAGATATATCTTCGTTTCTAATTTTTCTATTCTAATCTATGATTTTATTTTTTATTTTCAGGACACATGGCACTAGCTTCATATGTAAATTTTGTTGGTTTTAAATGCCTGTGTGAGAGATGGTGAGAGATGGTGTTTTTGAAGTTGGACTGCATGGTTCAATCCAAAATGTATTTTTGTGTATATTTGTTCATAGGTAAGGGTTTTTTCTTTTAGCATATAGTTTAGGTTGTGTGATGTTATAAGTCGATGTACTTAGCCCACAAGCATAGCCAGAAAGCTGAAAAGGAAATCGAAAAAATCTTTGCCAGCTTCAGCCCAACAGCACTCTCTTCATCCTGTTGTCTATCATATGCTTTAGATAAATGAACAGAACATGTGAATCATGAAGTCTCAATTTTGGGGTGAATGTTGTTTGAATTTGCTCCCCTTTTTATTTAAAGCTGGTCGCTGATATTGTTTGAATATGGAGATGTATAAATACTATGAATTAACTTTTAGACCTGCTTTAGCTCATTTTTTGTTTTTAACATTTGATTATGTTTCTGTTGGCTAACGATAATGTTGGTTTGCTTCTCCATGGTTTAAAATGTGGAGAGTTACAAAGAGGCCATGTCATAATTAATATTAGAAAACAATTTGTCTGTCAATTTCTCAACATTGTATCATTGGCTATAAAAATTTCTAATTTAATGGAGAAATGTTCTGTCTGATTTTAAAATCATAAAATTTGTTCTTTTCTTATCATGTGTATGTTACAGATGCCATTAATAGATTAAATTATGATTTTTTGTTTAGATTATTGGACATTAGAATTAGTTCATAGGCCAATTAGACATTAGAATGTTACAGAAGAGTTATCATGGGCTAGAAAAATTCTCTTTTATGCATTAATCATTTTGTTATAGCTGGTTCCTTGGTTTATCTCGATTCAGTTGCTTCGGTACTCAGCGAACTACTAGCTAACTAGGGATCGCTCCACTGGCGGTATGATTCCATGATCTGGTTTTTTTTGATGCCATATCACTAAATCTTTCTCTGACTATTTCTCATCATTGTATCATAGGCTTAAAATCATGAAATATGTGTTCTTTTTTCTTATTCTAATTCTTTTAAACTGTGTTTGTTACAGATGCTTTAGAATGCCTATTTTTTCAATAAAATTATTTGAACATGGATATCTACAACTCGATCGATACTGATAACTGGTGAATAATTTCCAAACGATTGAAATCAAATTCTTGATGCTTTGTTTAGGTTCTTATGGAGAACTTTAAATTTTGGGTTGTTTTATTTGGCAATTCTGTTCATTTTGGTTTATAGAGCAAGGATTTTATTGTTTTTAAATGTGAAATACCAATCGTTGATGTCAAATTCTTGACGTTGTAATTTGAGAGTAGATGACGACGTGGTATTTGAACTGCTTGAAGTGAATTTTAAGGAATTATGATGAAATATATTGTCTTAATGTTGACACCTAGAGAAATTTTTTTGATTTGATGTAGTTTTTGGGATTACAATATGCATGTCTATAGTTAAAACTTGATGTGCGGTGTATGTTCTGCTGGTTATATGGATGGTGGTTCGTGTAGAGAAGACGATGAGCGATCTCTTGATCAGGACGGACTAGACGATGCGACTCGATCAATATTGATCACAAGTGAATAATTTCAAAATGTTTGAAATTTCTTGGGATGAGCTAAATTATGGGTGATCTAAGATTTTGAGGGGGAATCGTAAATGAACCGTGCCGAAGGCGCCCGCTAAATTTTTTTAACTAATTTGTTGTTCTGCACCGAAGGCGTCCGCGCCGAATTTGTTGTTCCGCGCTGAAGGTGCATGCGCCGATTTCGTTGTTCCACACCGAATGTGTCCGTGTCGCTAAATAGTTTTACGCTAATTTGTTGTTCCGCGCAATTTTGACCGTGGAAATAATTTTTTGGGGAACAAAGATTTTGCGGGGGAAAATCTTAATTGAATCGTGCCCGCGGGCACAGGGTATGACTAGTACCTATATATACATACATACATATACATACATACATATCTATTTTATAAAATAGAGATGTTATCATGTGAAATTGGACAAGAGAATTTGGATAAGAGAATTTGGACAAGAGTATATACATACATATACATACATACATACATACATATACATACATTTACATACATATACGTACATACATACATATATACTTACAGATATCAAGAGAAATTGGATGAGAGAAATTGGATAAGAGAAATTGGATTAGAGAATTTGGACAAGAGTATATACATACATATATATACACATACATATATACATATACATACATACATATACATACATACATATCTATTCTATAAGATAGTGATGTTATCTAGAGAAATTGGATAAGTGAAATTGGACAAGAGAAATTGGATAAAAGAATTTGGACAAGAGTATATACATACATACATACATACATATACATACATTTACATACATACATATACATACATACATATCTATTTTTCCAGTCCTTTGAAGATTTTGAATCGTATCCTACTAGGACAAAAGTTGTGTCCTACGTGGCAAGTTTGTCCAAGGTGGCAATGACAATTTTGAGGGAACTTAAATTTTGGAGGAAAACTTAAATTTGGGGGAACTTGATATATGTGGGGGGAAAAACTCTGCCATTAAATAAACCGTGCCCTATGGGCACGGGTAATGACTAGTACATATATATACATACATATGTATATATGCATGTATATATATGTATGTATATACTCTTGTCCAAATTCTTTTATCCAATTTCTCTTGTCCAATTTCTCTTATCCAATTTCTCTTGATAACATCCCTATTTTATAGAATAGATATGTATGTATGTATATGTATGTATGTATATGTATATATGCATCTATTATACATTTGACAGCGTTTTTTGAATTCTAGGGCTGACTAGGACAAGATAAAGAGTGGCTGAGATTTGATCTTGGTAAATCAATGGTTGAGATTGGATTTTGTGAAATTTTTGGGGGGAAATGCCTTGGGAACATAAACTTTGAAATTAGAAGTGCCTTGGGAAAGAGCATGGAAATTAAATTTGAGGGGAAAAGTGCATTGGGAAATAGTGTGGAGATTAAATTTGGGGGGAAAAGTGCCTTGGAAATCTAAACTTTGAAATTAAAACTGCCTTGGGAAAGATTGTGGAGAATCATAATCCATTAAATTAAATAAAATAAAAAATTAGCGTAAAAATACCTTGATGTTTGTTAATCCGGCGCCCGCGCTAAATTTTTTTAGACTAATTTGTTGTCCCGCGCCAAAGGCTCGGTCGCCAAATTTGTTGTTCGACGTCGAATTTGTTGTTCCGCGCGGAAGACGCATGCGCCGAATTTGTTGTTCCACACCGAAGGTGCCCGTGCCGCTAAATATTTTATGCTAATTTATTGTTCTGTTAAATTTTGGCTGTGGAAATAATTTTCGGGGAACAAAGATTTTGCGGGGGAAATCGAAGGCGCCCGCGCCGCGCTAAATTTTTTTTCAAAGATTTGTTGTTCTGCACCGAAGGCGCGGGCGCCAAATTTGTTGTTCGACGCCGAATTTGTTGTTCCATGCCGAAGACGCCTGCGCTGAAGGTGCACATGTCGCTAAATATTTTTACGCTAATATATTGTGCTGTTAAATTTTGAATGTGTAAATAATTTTTCAGGGAACAAAGATTTCACGGGGAAAATGTTAAATGAACCGTGCCTGCGGGCACGGATTATGACTAGTGTATATATATGTATGTATATACTCTTATCCAAATTCTGTAATCCAATTTCTCTTGTCCAATTTCTCTTATCCAATTTCTCTTATCCAATTTCTCTTGATAACATCCCTATTTTATAGAATAGATATGTATGTATGTATGTATGTATATGTATGTATATGTATGTATATGTATATATTTATGTATATACTCTGGTCCAAATTTTTTTATCCAATTTCTCTTGTCGAATTTCTCTTATCCAATTTCTCTTGATAACATCCCTATTTTATAGAATAGATATGTATGTATGTATGTATGTATGTATATGTAAATGTATGTATATGTATATATGTATGTATATACTCTTGTCGAAATTTTTTTATCCAATTTCTCTTGTCCAATTTCTCTTATCCAATTTCTCTTGATAACATCCCTATTTTATAGAATAGATATGTATGTATGTATATGTATGTATGTATATGTATATATGCATGTATATATATGTACTAGTCATTACCCGTGCCCATAGGGCACGGTTTTTTTAATGGCTGAGTTTTTTCCCCAACATATTTCAAGTTTCCCCAAATTTCAAGTTTTCCCACAAAATTTTAAGTTTCCCCCAAATTTAAGTTTTTTCCCAAAATTTAAGTCCCCCAAAATTGTCATTGCCACCTAGAACAAACTTGCTACGTAGGACAAAGCTTTGTCCTAGTAAGATAAGATTCAAAATCTTCAAAGGACTGGAAAAAAATGGTCGGAAGGGGGGAGAATAAAAAGTGTGGGTGGGTGTGTGGGGAGGGTCCAGGGGCAAAAATGCAAAAACCAGGGTTGAATGTGCAAATTTCCACCTCCTCTTTTATCCCTTAAAATCTCATCTCTTATATTTTCTCTTATCCAATTTCCCTCTTTTATATAATAGATATCCAAATTCTGTTATCCAATTTCTCATGTCCAAATTCTCTTATCCAATTTCTCTTGATAACATCCCTCTTTTATATAATAGATAGATATCCAAATTCTCTTATCCAATTGCTCATGTCCAAATTCTCTTTTCCACTTTCTCTTGATAACATCAATCAATTATATCATAGATATCCAAATTCTCTTATCCAATTTGTTGTGTCCAAATTCTCTTATCCAATTTCTCTTGATAACATCCCTCTTTTATATAATAGATATCAAAATTCTCTTATCCAATTTCTCGTGTCTAAATTCTCTTATCATTTTTCTCTTGATAACATCCCTCTTTTATATAATAGATGTATATACTCTTGTCCAAAATCTGTAATCCAATTTCTCTTGTCCAATTTCTCTTATCCAATTTATCTTATCCAATTTCTCTTGATAACATCCCTATTTTATAGAATAGATGTTATTTGGGTATGTTATACGAAGACGTGGGCATGCTTGAATCGAATATGATCTTTGCAGATTTATTCGTGATGTGATCCAAGAGGATGTATCGTGACCCGAGAGGGCACTTGTGCGTATTTTCTTCATGAAATCGATGATATACGTGATTACTTTTGGGCACTATTTTACGTGCTTTATCGCCACACCTTCCGACATTCTCGTGCCCTAGCTGAACGAAACGTTGAGTTATAGAAAAGATATTAATAATCGTTGATCGCATATCCCCTAACGAAATTACAACCAATGCTGACCAATGCTGGCTAGTAGGGTTGATGGTTTACCATACCCTAGGCCATGCAGGGACATGGTTATGACAATGGACTAAAACTGTGGTATTCATCACTGACACAGTCAAAGTGATCCCGAAAACACTTTTGCCGATGGGTCAATCATTTAAGTATGATTCTGAAACCAAGACGACACCTGCTGATCTTGGTTATTGTCGTCTAGGGATTTCGAGCCCCAACCTGTAGTAAGGGTCAGGCTATATGGTCTCACACCGAGTTCGGTTTGCGTCTTAGTAATAGGAAGAATTTAGGAGGAGTGCACTCATGTGCACGAGAATAATTGAAGCCCCTAAAAGAGTTAGCGACAATTAAGTCGACCTATATTAAATAGGATTTAATAAGGTCGCATAAGTTTTTGATAATTAAATGAGATTTAATATTGTCGCAAAAATGTTTGTGACTTCAGCATTTGTAGAATGCTGAATGGTACTATTGCAAATGATGCAAACAGGGTTAAAATGCATTATAAATAGTTTATAATGATATTTTGAAATATATAAACTCATAGAAAGGAATAGATGGCTCTTTGGGATGGTCCCATTCGAACCATGCTTTCCAATGAATCTGGAATCGGCCCAATCGGAGTTGTAGAACTCAAGTTATGGCTCAAAAGGCCAAAACTAGGCTTTTGCCCAGTTCTGGTCTGACCTGACCCCGTTGGACTGGGCTAGCCCGCCCAACTTGGCAGGGCAAGCCCAGCCCGCCAAACAGGTGGGCTCAGGCTAGATCCTGCTTGGCAGGCTCTGGCTTAAGCCCGCCCAGCGGACGGGCTCAGCTTGCCCGTAATGCGGGTCAGCCAGCCCACCTCGCGGGCAGGCAGGCTGAGCCTGCCTGCTCAGTGGGCGGGCAAGCCCGCCTGGCAGGCAGGCTTGCGGGCGGGTCAAACCCACCCACACTGTAGCAGGCGGGCCAACCTGCGTGAGCTGGCGCCCAGATTGGGATGGACGCGCCCAGCGGGCCCATAGGCCCCACCTGCGGGGCCCAATGTCCAGAAACCCTAGGATGGTTACGACGGCTACGAAATTAGCCGAATTGTGACTCTTTGCTCAACTTTGAGCAATTGTTTGAGGGGTTAAACGAAGTCAGAACTCATCGTCGTTTGTTCTTATGCATTCAACATTCGTTGCTCTTCGAATTGATAGGTTGTATCATTTCTGAAGCTCAACGGTGAGGGAGAATTAATTCGTTAAAGTTTAGCCTTTATGAAAGGCAAACTAACTTAATTAATTCTCCAATTTTAATTTAGTCCCACATCGAATATGATGAGAAGAGGAGGGCCGGCCGCCTTTATAAATAGGCGCCAACACTCTCCTTGAAAACATGCACCAAGTCTCTGAAAATTGAGAAGCTTCCAAAAGTTTTGAGCACGCTCAAAATTCGAGACGGAAAATTATTCTCTCACATTTTCTTCTATTTCCTTCGCGTTTGTTCTAGCAAAACGACGAGCAGGATTTGGATTTTGATCTGAAGTCTAAGACGTCGGATCGACCTCAATGAAATCTTCTACGGCAAGTGGTTGGCCCAGAGGCACAGTGTCGGCTCGCTACTGGTGGATCAGTTCGGGAGCGTAGAGGCGGAAAGATTGAGGAGCTGAAGGCGGTTCGATACACCTTGTCGGTGCAAGTAAGGTTCCGGGTATATAGTTAATTAGCTTTCATTAATTATTATGTCGCAGTAGCATAAGATCTTTCTTGGGGTGGTCAGATCCACCCCAAGTTAGAAGAGATCCTAGCTTAGGGACTTGAAGCTTTAGGGTGTTCCTTAAATAGTTTAACGATTTATTTATTTTCGCTGCTATTTTTCTGCTTCTATAGTCCGTCCGAGGTAGGACGGACATAGTATTGTGGCCTAAAGGTCCATCAAAACCCTTAAGGGGTATCAGAGCATAGGTTTGCATGTTGATCTAAATACTGCGATGTTTATAATTAAATGATGTTTTTTAAAATGCATATAAAAAATTTTAACTTTATGCGATATTGTTAAAATGAAAACGCCTTTTATTTGAAATGTTTTAAAAAATTGTTTTATGTGATAAAAGTATTTGTTAGAAGCATGAAAATTTTAATGATGATTTTAAAACAAAGTTTCAGAATAAATAATTATGGGATAATTCTTTATGAAAATATTATCTTTATTAGATAAAAATTTTAAGTTTTAAAATAATGTTTTAAATTTAAAGTGTTAAATTTTAGAATACATGTTAATTATTTATTAGATAAATTTTAATATGTTGTTCTATTTAATTGTTAAATAGTTGGATACCTAACTTTATGCGATAATGATTAGAGTAGTTTATATTTAATGGCCATTCTAAATTATTGCTTGATTATTTGATAATTCAATAAACCTTTTAGGTTAGCCATTAATACCACTTTAAAATTTATAAGATGAATTTTAAATGTCATGCTATGTTTTAATAAATCGTTACAACCTTTTCATAACCTAATTCCCGATTAGGGTAGTCCTTTTAACGACGATTATTATTTTAATCGTTATAATAATAATTTTCATTAAATGACTACACTTTAAAGTGTTGTAATCTGTATTTTAAAATCCTAATAATTGATTGGGGTAGCACGTTAAAACAAATGAACCTTATAATTGATAAGGATTTAATAAAATTTATTAACGAATCCTAATAAATTTTGAATTTAAGGATTCCACTCGTTGATAAGAGTAACTATTTTTAATAAAAACCTTTTAGTTTATGGAACGCATATATAAATGATAAGTCTCATTCAATGGACCATGATACCGGTCAATGTGCTTGGCTAAGTTTGTTGGGTCACCTTAGCTAGACTGGGTGTTACTGATCCAGACTTAGTCAATTCACTGGCCGTGTCCGCTGGACCGCAATGACACAAATCATGATTATATGACACACTGAACTATACCTAATTCTAATACGTTAACAATCTTTTTCAAGATAAAACGTAGCCCTCCTTGTTTTAGAGCTTGGCAACTATAGGATTCATGTTACAGTTGTTGAGCACACTTAAGCTGTGACAGGGAAATCTTATAGAAACCAACTTCTTATTACATGATGTAGTCTAAGCCCCTGACCCAAACCGTCGTGTCGTGAATACACCGAGCGCCGGTGTAAGTTAAGCTAGACACGAAAACAAGGGTCCGACTAGGCTAGACATTATGATTTGGATGAGCACACTCATGATCATAAGTGGCTAGGGGTAAAATTATATATGGAGTCATATTTAATATGATTGATGAAAAGTTCGTCTATCGACTGCAGAGTCAAATAACTTGTTAAGCATACTCAAGGTTGTGAGACTCAGTGTGGTTGGATCCCTCTCCCTCAAAATTTTAATTGTAATAAATTGTTTATTATTATGGCATAAAAATTATTTAAAAAATAGTGGGAGTATATAGTTTAATAAAAACCTCTTAAACTATACGAGAACATATGCTAATTCAATGTCTATTAATAATGCAGTATGGGTCGGGTTTAAAATTCATAATCAAGAAGAACGTGCTAGATGGGACGAACTACAAGGATTGGCTGAGGAATATAAAGCTGGTCCTCTCACTAGCCAGGATTGGCTACATACTGACGGAGGACGCTCTGGAAAGGCCCGACAAGGATGCCACCAACGAGGAGAGGGATGCCTACAAGCAGTACTAAAGGGATGCAGAGAAGGCCATGTGCCTTACTCTGGCCTTTATGACCAATGACCTGCAAAGGAAGCATGAACATATGGATGTTCGTAGCATGCTTCTGAACGCAGAGGAATTGTATGGCAAGCATTCTAGAGCTGCCAGGTTTTAGGCCACCTGCAACCTTTGGAGAGCCAAGATGATGACGGGCCATGTGCATGATCATGTTATCAAGATGATTAGCTACATAGAGGATGCAGCCCAACTAGGATTTGTCCTCGAGAATGAAATGAGCGTGGACATAATCCTGAGATCTTTAACCCCTGACTTCAACCCGTTCATTACGACTTTCATAATGAACAGTATTGAAGTGGATCTTCCTGGTCTCCTGAACATGCTCCGGCAGTTCGAGGAGATCGAGAAGAAGCCAACAGCAGCATTGGTTGTAGGCCCTGCCCCTTCCCACCAGCCTAAGGGCAAGGGAAAGAAGACACAGGCCCCTCAACGTTCGAAAGAGAAGAAGGGAAAGAAGAAGAACAAAGGGGCACCGTCGAAATCTGAATGCTTCCACTGCCACAAGACAGGTCATTGGAAGAGGAATTGCAAGATCTACCTTGCAGAAAAGAAGGGGCATGGTGATGCCTCTACCTTAGGTACAAATCTTATTCAAGAGCATATAAATTTCCATAAAAAGCTTTGATACATGGTATGAGATACCAGTATGTTTACTAAGACATCCATATACTGTCTACAAGTGCATGAAGCAAAGGATGGAAGAAGTTCCCAACACGGTCGGCATCGGAGTAATCATTGCTGCTAGGGCCGTCTAGGGACTTCAAAAGGATATCAAGCGGCAGTCGATATTTTTTATTTTGAATAAATATATCGATGTTTTTGTTTTAAAACAATGATTGAGTGATTGTCACTCATAGCTTTTGTGGTGAACAAGTTTTATTTCATTCTGGATGAAATTATGGATATCTTGGAAATATATGCTCTGGTTGATAATGTGATTAGTTGTGAATGGCTAGTTAAATTATTGTGTATGGCTATCTGAGTTGGTGTATATTTTTCTGAGCTGTCATGGATGCTTTTAAGTTAATGAGATTATTCTGAGCTGTCGGTATATTTTAACTAATCCTTAGTAACTAGTAAGTCCCAAAAGCGTATAATTAGATGTGATCTTAATGATACGCACAATGAGAATAGTTCTCGTTGGGCTGCATTTAATGCTTCAAAGTTAGAAGATTAATGTAGTTAAAAAGAAATAAAAGTGTAGGAAGTTTAGATTGAGTAAGTTGTCATCAAGAATCCTATTAACGGATATTGATATGACTTATTCGTCAAGTCAACCTGACACTGATACATTCCACTTTAATTAATTCAGCACAAATGGGCTAGTTATGCTTAATAAATATTCTAAATAAGATTTAAAAATTTAAAGTTAAAGTATTTAACTAGACGCTTCTCAAAGTTAGTGGGAGCGAGCATATCACTTAGTTCCGTTTTTGGACCAAGTAAAAGTTCCAAATTATAAAATCGTCTATATATGACATAAAATCAAAATAGTTTTAATTATGTCAAAGATATAGAAACTATGATGTCATTAATGTATTGGACATAATTGACACAAGAATAATTGGAATATGCTATGATATGACTGACTTGTAGGAATGATATACATTACATCAAGTTGTGTATGCTAATCGTTAGATATACAAGAAGGAAAATCATTAGATGAGATCCAAAGACGGTTTCGAAGGATCAACCCTATGTGATCAAGTGATGTATTAATAATAAGACTCCATTAAACTGCATAATAGATAAGTTTTAGCGGATCACTTTTAGGCTTGACATATGAACTTCTGTAGTGACTGATATGCTATAGTGATATGAGATACCGAGATAAATAGCCTAAGTGCAAGTGGGAGATGTATGAAGATATGTGCCCTTGAGAAAATTTATCCTAATATAACATCTTGTTCGTAAATACAAAAGGTAATAATTGTCCTAGTATAAATTCTATGAATCAAATACTTGGATAATTTCCTTAGACTAAAAGTGAGGTCATTACGTGTCTAGATGTAGATCTTGTTTGTGAAAATTAAATGACCGACAAGAACTTAAGTCTTAAAAAGTTCGTGGTCATAGATGTGTCGAGAAAAGGATATCGACACATCGGACAGACCATTGTGTATTTGTCTTACCCTGTAGGGTAATGATGATCTCATAGTCATTCGACCTGGCGAAGTCGAAGACAATGCACAAGTGATCATTAGAGAATGAGTTCACTGAATGACCCAATTAAGAGTTATTAAATGGTTAAACTTTAACTAAACTATCATTAATAACTCTATAGTGATGATAGGCAAGTTGGTCCTTAAGACCTGAAGTCATTTATACAAACCTGTGTGCGAATAGTGTCACTTAGATCTATGATCTAGCTCCGAGGCCATGCCTGCTGAAAGGTCTTAGGTTGGATGACATCTGAAGCATACGAGGTAAGTATATGACTTAGATGGGATCCGTCTCTTCCGTTAAGGGGAAGTTATTGTCACAGGCTCAGTATAGTTCTTTGTGCTAAACCTCGTCCGGGGTACGTTGTAAGATGTACAATGTGTATATAACAAAGACCATTGCATACTGACCAATGATGGCTAGTAGGGTTGACAATTTACCATACCCTAGCCCATGCAGGGACATGGTTATGACTAAGGGACTAAAACTGCGGTATTCATCACTGACACAGTCAGAGTGATCCCGACTACACTTTTGTCGATAGGTCAATCACGTAAGTATAATTTTGAAACATGGACGACACATGTTGCTCATGGTTACTGTCGTCTAGGGGTTTCGAGCCCCAACCTGTAGTAAGAGTCAGGCTGTAGGGTCTCACACTGAGTTCGATTTGCGTCTTAGTAATAGGAAGAATTTAGGAGGAGTGCACTCAGGTGCACGAGAATAATTGAAGCCACTAAAAGAGTTAACAACAATTAAGTGGACATATATTAAATAGGATTTAATAAGGTCGCTTAAGTTTTCGACAATTAAATGAGACTTAATATTTTTGCAAAATGTTTGCGACTTCAGCATTTGTAGAATGCTGAATGGGACTATTGCATATGATGCAAACAGGGTTAAAATGAATTATAAATAATTTATAATGATATTTTGAAACATATAAACGCATATAAAGGAATGTATGGCTCTTTGGGATGGTCCCATTCGAACCATACTTTCCAACAAATCTGGAATCGACCCAATCGGAGTTGTAAAACTCAAGTTATGGCTCAAAAAGCCAGAATTGGGCTTGCCCAGTTCTGGTTTGACCTGACCCAGTTGGATTGGGCTAGCCTGCCTAACTAGGCAGGGCAAACCCAGCCCACCAAACAGGTAGGCTCAGGCCAGAGCCCGCTTGCCGGGCTCTGGCTTGAGGCCGCCCAGCGAGCGTGCTAAGCCTGCCAGGCGGGCAGGGTTGACCCGCCCGTTGTGCGGGTCAGTGACCCCCCGCTGTGCAGGCGGGTCAGCCCGCACAGGCTGGCGCCCAGATTAGGTTGGGCACGCCCAACTGGCCCATGGGCCCCACCTGCGGGACCCAATGTCCAGAAACCCTAGAAGGGTTGTGACGGCTACGAAATTAGCCGAATTGTGACTTTTTGCTCAACTTGAGCAATTATTTGATGGGTCAAACGAAGTCGAAACTCTTCGTCGTTTGTTCCTATGCGTTCACCGTTCATATCTCTTCGAATTGATAGGCTGTATCATTTCTGAAGCTCAACGGTGAGGGAGAATTAATTCGTTAAAATTTAGCCTTTATGAAAGGCAAACTAACTTAATTAATTCACCAATTTTAATTTAGTCCCACATCGGATATGATGTGAAGGGGATGGCCGGCTGCCTATATAAATAGGGTCCAACACTCTCTGTGAAAACATGCACCAAGTCTCTGAAAATTGAGAAGCTCCCAAAAGTTTTGAGCATGCTCAAAATTCGAGACAGAAAATTATTCTCTCCCATTTTCTTCTGTTTCCATCACGTTCGTTCTAGCAAAACGACATGAAGGATTTTGATTTTGATCTGAAGTTTAAGACGTCAGATCGAGCTCAAGTGAAATCTTCTTCGGCAAGTGGTTGGCCCAGAGGCGCAGTGTCGGCTCGCTATGGGTGGATCAGTTCGAGAGCGTAGAGGCAGCAAGCATGTGGAGCAGAAGGTGGTTCGGTACACATTGCCGGTGCAAGCAAGGTTCCGGGTATGTGGTTAATTAGCTTTCATTAATTATTATGTCGCAGAAGCATTAGATCTTTCTTGGTGTGGTCAGATCCACCCCAAGTTAGCAGAGATCCTAGCTTAGGGTCTTGAAGCCTTCGGGTGTTCGTTAAATAGTTTAACGATTTATTTATTTCCGCCGCTATTTTTCTGCTTCTATAGTCCGTCCGACGTAGGACAGGCATAGTATTGTGCCCTAAGGGTCCATCAAACCCCTTCAGTTGGGTCCGACCAACCCCTAAGGATAGATCTATCTAACATATGTAATTTATAAATGCATGCTTAATTTAAACTACATACCTTTCACTTCGTTTTCGCAGAATACGAAGCGTCGTCTTCAGCAACACTTCTTTGGCCCCCGCGTCGCTTCCCCAAGCCGAACCGCTTCCCGAGCCACACCTTGTCCCGAGCCGAACCGCTTCCCAAACCGCACCGTGTCCTGAGGCAAGCAATACCCTTGTCACCGAGCCAACAATGCGTCGAAGAAGATTTCATCTTAAGTGGATCCTTCGTCAAGACTCCGGATCAGATCCGAGCTCCTTTGTAGCTTTGCTAGAGCCCGAACAGAAGCAGGACAGAAATTTAGGGAGAAAGAGAATATTTATTTTAACCTTGGATCTGGGCTTGCTCACATTTAATAGAGCTACCCAGATCTGGATTTTGGGACCAGTTTAAAGGAGGGGAGTAGGCCCCTATTTATATAGGCGTCTGACCCCTCCCCTTTACTCCATATCCGATGTGTGACTAAAAGATTTGGGTGAAAAATTAATTAAAGTTTTCCTTTCACAAAGGCCAAACTTTGGTGAATTTTTCCTCCATCACTGTTGGTCTTCGCAAGTGATACAACCTATCAAATCAAAGAGGGTTAAACTGTGAACGTGTAGGAACAAACAGCACGTCATTTGGAGTTTGTCTGACCCCTCAAACGAGGCTCCAAAGATAGTCTAAAACTCAATTTTTCACAAAAATTGAGCCGTCACAATAAACAGCACAAACCCGTAACCCTAGAACCAGGTGGGGCCCACCCGCACGCCCCACCCGCGCCCCACCCGCGCAGCGCACGCGTAGTACGCGTGCGCTGCAGCTTGGGCACGTGCCGGCACGCAGTGCACAGGCACGCTCAGCGCACCCGTACTGTGCCTTGGCATGGGGCCCTTTGTATGGTGTCGGGCGCGCCCGACCCGCTATGGTCTCCCGCCTGACCCACAATGCCCTTTTGTGCTTTTATGGGTCTAACTTGTGCGTTTGGAGTCTGTTTTCGACGCGGTTTGAACCTGCGTTTAGACCGGAACGATCCCGTCATCCAGGTAACCATTTCAACGTGTCTCTTTAATTAAATACACATGTAAACAATTTACAACGGATTAAATTTCCCTTTGCACCAAATGAAAAATTTCCACATCTATTATATAAAATCATTTGCATCAAATACAAATGATCTGAGGGCATACATCCCCCAACATCTCCCACTTGCACTCAGGATCATTTATCCCGAATGTAGGAGCTAACTGCAAACACTTTGCACTTTCTATCCCTTGCATCAAATGCATATTCTCCCAATTTCTACATATTACTTGACGAAGGTCTCACTCTGTGTGAAACCCTACAGCCTGACCATACTACAGGTAGGGTTCGAAAACCCAGACGGCAGAGACCACACGCAGCAGGTGTCGTCCCTGTTTCGGTATCATAATTATGTGATTAAACTCATTGACATGATTATTGTCGGGACCACCCAGACTGTGTCGGTGATGAAAACCACAGTTATAGTCTCTTCATCAAAACTATGCCGCTTAGTCAAGCCTAGGGTATGGTTAACTGTCAACCCTACTAGCTCGAACTTGGTTAATCTCCATCGATCTTTAGTCAAATAATGTTGGACTTCTTCCAATATACTCTGGCCAGAGTTTTCACTAAAAGATCGAACTAACACCGCGACACTAACTCACATTAACCGGGAGAGACGAATCCTATATTGGTCATTACTCTCCTTGCATGCTTCAAATGTCACCCAATCAAAGATTTTTCAATGGGGCTTTCCCGAGGCTAGATCAGTGATCTAAGTGACATCGCTCATGCACAGGTTCGTACAATGACCTCAAGTCAAAAGACCAACTAACCTATCATCACTAAGAGTTTATCATTGACAGATTGGTCAATCATAACCATATGATAACTCTTGTTGGGTCGTTCAGTGAACTCAGTCTCCAATGAGCACATGTGTCTCGTCTTCGACTTTGCCAAGTCAAACGACCATGAGATCATCATCACCACTTCATGGTGCAGACTAAGACACAATTGGCTATCCGATGTTTCGATATCCTATTCTCGAAACATCTATGACCACGAACAATTTTAGACTTATGCTACTAACGGTTAAACAATTCTCTATCATCGAGATCCTCATTTCGATACTTGATTAACCTCGTATTTAGTCTTAGGATTTTACCTAAGTTCTAATGAAGACTATATTTTTATTAAACTTAAGTAAATGCTTACCAAACAGCTTACTGATATTTTAAACAAGATGTCTGTTCAGATACACATGGATGAATTTGCCTCGAGGGCATACCCATCTCTCAACATCTCCTACTTGCACTCAGGCCCATTTATCCATGTATCTCATACCGCATTTACACATAAGTCTTTCCAGACTTCATGTTGTAGAGCCTTCGTGAGTGGATCTGCTAAAAAGTCTATTGTATAGACTTGAGGAGTTTCTATGTTTATCTTAGACCATATATTTGAATCACATACAAATAATTCACTCTGTCTATTGGAATCCATAATTAATTTCTTGACTGGATCTCATCCATCTCGGCATGCCTTACGAGAATAATCCATAATAAGTTTTGCTGGTCATTTAGATGGTTCATAATCATTTTTGATAAAGTGTCAAACTCTTTGACCACTTTGTCAAACCATATGTTCCAGCTCCTTGATGCCTCGCATGCTTTTATTCGCTCCCATTGATCTTGAAAACCCTCTAGCTGATTCATATAAGTTCGTTCTTTTAAATCATATTAAGAAAATAGACTATACATGAATGCTCCAGTTTTCATGGTCATCTTGAGCATTTACATCGAGTTCGATCCGAGTAGATCTGTACACTCTGCTGGTGAGACAGTTTCATCATAATCCATTTATAGGAGTAAGGATGATAATCGTTCTTAACAACATAAGTTGTACTTCACTATTTTCTTTCTGCACCAATCTTCTAAACTCGAAGATTCACTTGCAGCCAATAAGAAACACTTTCTTTGGGCACGTAAACTAATTTCCATACTTTATTTATGTGCACGGACCCTTTTCTGACTGCATCAAGTTATAGATCAGAGTCCCTACTCCGAATGGCATTTTGAAAGTTGTCTAGGTCATCATCAACTATGATGACTTACTCGACTCTTCGTCTTACGAGACTCGAGTAATCTTTTAACTTCCTAACGATTGATTTAATGAATATCTTATTGATAAGGTCCTCATAGAACCTTATCAAGAACCTAGGCATTACTATCTGAGACTTAACCCAGAGAGAAGATTATAACTCAGAGTCACTTGCCATGCATCACACCATGTCTAACAAAGTACGATTCATGCTCTCAACACACCGATGTGTTAAGAGACTTGACCTGAGAGAAAATTACATTTTCTTTTACGCAAGATTTATACAGCTAAGTATTCGACTCTTCGATCCGATCGAATCAGCTCAAATACTTCTGTCATTATGTTCTCTATTTTATCAGACTTGTGTTTCATCAAGAACACGTGTCGTAATAAAATAAAAACACCTTATCTCGGCTTATTTAGACTTGAGTCAGGTACATCCGAATGTATGAGATTACGAGTTCACAACTCATTATCTCACTGTCTTACAGATAGAATTCGGCCATCATACCTTTGAGACAATATTCACAAGTGTCTTTCGACTCATAATACGAGAGGTCAGACCCCTCTTTATGTGACTTGTGAAACTTAGTCTCTTTGGTACGGCCTAGTCTATTTAGCCATATAATTTTTTTTATTATCTTGTGTATTCATGTATTAACATTTAATACATTATTGTTTATACAAATTACTCATTGCTTCAGAAACAAGGTGACGACATTTGCCAAAAAATGTTAGACGTCCTATATGGTCCAAGAAACAACAATTGCTCTTTTTTCCAATACGTATGACAATCTATTTTGTATTACAATTATCCTGAAGTCGTGACATCAAATATGTCACAATTTCAATCCCTCAAACCTTTGCCTTTTCTAATGATAGATAAAACTTTCTTTCTTAATTGATTTTCCTTAATGCCTTCTTCCTTTTCTAAATCTCATTTAGATATTACGCCTCTCAACACAAATAATACCCGTGCAAACATCTCATGTATCCAAACGCTTGAGCTTTGCAACCTTGAATGTGCTCAACAAGTTGCTCGTCTCAAGATCCGGTTGGGATACATAATCTTGCACCGCTCATGCACTCATCTTCGATTCAAACAATTTGATCGAATTTTCGAAACGTACGGATCGAACCCGTTTTTCATACAACCTTGAGTTGACTCAACAAATTGTATGGGGAAACATGTTTTAAACATCAGTATGTTTAAGCCGGCCCTTATAGAGGTGAGCGACAGGTAGCATGTATTTATTTTGTTGGACCTAGAGCTTAAGGAAATCAGTGTCCTTAAGCATGTGCTTAAGAAGGTCATTTTAATGTCAATGAGAACATAGTTTAGTCTATCAATTAGAATTTGAGTTGATATTCCATTAACCAATCATTTGGACCCGTTAACTTATACTCTTAGAATATTATGGTTTGATTCCATCGGTAAACATAGAACTTTCCTAGATAGAATGGATTTTATCTAACTATATCATCCCACTATTTTTTACGATCATTTTTAGCCATAATAATGAACAATTAAATTAAATTAAATTAAATGGGAAAGAGATCCAACCACCCTGAGCCTCACAACTTTGGGTGTGCTCAACAAATTGCTTGACTCTGCAATTGGTAGATGACTCTTCATTAATCATATCATTTATGATTCTCTTGTTGGTTTTTACTCCTAGTCACTTATGATCATGAGTGTTGTCATCCAAATCACAATGACTAGTCTAGTCGGCCCCTTGCTTTCGTGTCTAGCCTAACTTACACCGGCGCTCGATGGATAGGCACGATGAGTCGGTTTGGGTTAAGTCTAGACTACATCTCATGTAGTGATAAGTTGGTTTCCATAAAGACATAGCTTGAGTGTGCTCAACAACTATAACATAGAACCTATAGTTACCAACCTCTAAAACAAGGAGGATTACGACTAATCTTGAAGAATATTTTTAACGTAATTGACTAGATATAATTGACGATATCACATAATCATAATTCGCATCCTTGCGGTCCAGCAGAACCCAGACAAGGATTTGACTAAGCCAGGATCACTTTCCCAAGTCAAGCAAGGGTGATCTTCAACACTAGTCAAAACACACTAGACCGGATCATAGTCCATTGAAGGAAACTTATTATTCATATGTGTCACGTACGATTATTAATGGCTTCATTAAAACTAGTTAATCCTATCAACTAGTTGAATCCTAAAATTCAAAATTATTAGGATTGGTTAATAACTTTTATTAATGTCCTTATCAACTATAAGGATTTTTTTTAAGGTGCCATCCTAATCATGTATTATGTATTTTAAATTTCAAGTTGCAACAATTTTAAATCATAGCCTTTTGTTCGAAATTATTATTAAAACAATTAAAATAATAATTTAGAGAGGGCTATCCTAAACATGAATTTAATTTATTGTAACAATTTTTGAATCATAGCATGTCCAAAAATTATCTCATAATTTTCTGGGAGTTTTTAATGGCTATCCTAATTGTCTTTCTTGAATTATCACATAATCAAAATTAACTAATATAACCATGAAAAAATTAACGAAACAATTTAGCATGGCATAACAAAGCAATTTAAATTTTATCTCATAAAATATCTTGCTAAACATGCAACCTAAAATTTATCGCATAAGTTTAAGTTACATCCAAAATTATCACATAATTTTAAATATTTAATTTTAAAATAAAATTAAATCTAATTTTCAAAAACAATTTTTGAAAATAAAACGTTGCTTTAAAAACGACATTTTAAAAGTTTAAATTAAAACCTCCATCTGATGGAGAAGCATGATGTATCTCATATGACATTTTAAAAGTTTAAATTAAAACTTCCGTCTGATGGAGAAGCATGTTGTATCTCATACATTATATAAATTGCAAATCTATAGATCAATGTAGACCAATGGCTCTGATACCACTGATGGGTTTTCTGGGTCCTTAGGGCCATAAATACGACGTTCGGCCTAAGTCGGTCGGACGAAGTTATCAAAACAACAGCGGAAAATAAACTTAAAATAGTTTCAAGTAACGCCCTAAAGGGAACAAACCCTAGCCAAGATCTCTACTATCCCAGGGTTGGATCCGACCAACCCCTAAGGATAGATCTATCTAACATATGCAATTTATAAACGCAAGCCTAATTTAAACTACATACCTTTCACTTCGTTTCTGCAGAATACGAAGCGTCGTTTTCAGCAACACTTCTTTGGCCCTCATGCCGCTTCCCCAAGCCAAACCGCTTCCCAAGCCACTCCTTGTCCTGAGTCGAACCGCTTGCCAAACCACGCCGCTTCCCGAGGCGAGTAACACCCTTGTCACCGAGCCAACCATGCGCCGAAGAAGATTTCACCTTGAGTGGATCCTTCGTCAAGACTCCAGATCAGATTTGTGCTCCTTCATAACTTTTCTTGAGCCTGAACAGGAGCAGGGCAGAAATTTAGGGAGAAAGAGAATATTTATTTTAAGCCAAGATCCGGACTTGCTCACGTTTAATAGAGCTACCCAGATCTGGAGCTTGGGACGAGTTTAAAGGATGGGAGTAGGCCCCTATTTATATAGGCGGCTGACCCCTCCCCTTTACTCCATATCTGATGTGGGACTAAACGATTTGGGAGGAAAATTAATTAAAGTTTGTCTTTCACGAAGGCCAAACTTTGGTGAATTTTTTCTCCCTCACTGTTGGGCTTCGCACGTGATACAACCTATCAAATCGAAGAGGGTTGAACAGTGAACACATAGGAAGAAATGTCACGTCATTTGGAGTTCGTTTGACCCCTCAAATGAGGCTCCAAAGATAGTCTAAAACTCAATTTTTCGCAAAAACTGAGCCGTCACATTAAACAGCACAAACCCGCAACCCTAGCATTGGTGGGGCTCACCTGTGCGCCTGCAGCACACCCGTACTGTGCCTAGGCATGGGCCCCGCTCGTGTCAAACATGGGCGCGGGCCCTTTTGTATTGTGTCGGGCGCGCCCGACTCGCTAAGGTCGCGTGCCCAACCTGCACTGCCCTTTTGTGCTTTTATGGGTCTAACTTGTGCGTTTGGAGTCCGTTTTCGACGCGGTTTGAACCTGCGTTTAGACCGGGACGATGCCGTCATCCAGGTAACTATTTCAACGCATTTTTTAATTAAATACGCACGAAAACAATTTACGACGCATTAAATTTCCCTTTGCATTAAATGCAAAATTTCCACATCTATTATATAAAATCATTTGCATCAAATACAAATGATCTGAGGGCATACATCCCCCAACATCTCTCACTTGCACTCAGAATCATTTATCCCAATTGCAGGAGCTAACTGCAAACTCTTTGCAGTTTTTATCCCTTTCATCAAATGCATATTATCCCTAATTTCTACATATTACTTGACGAATGTCTCACTCTGTGTGAGACCCTATAGCTTGCCCCTACTATAGGTGGGGTTTGAAACCCTAGACGGCAGTGACTATGACAGTAGGTGTTGTCCCTATTTCGGTATCATAATTATGTGGTTAAAATCATTGACATGAGTATTGACGGGACCACCCTGACTGTGTCCGTGATGAATACCGTAGTTATAGTCTCTTCGTCAAAATTATGCCGCTTAGTCAAGCCTAGGGTATGGTCAACTGTCAACCCTACTAGCTCGAACTTGGTTAGTCTACATCAATCTTTAATCAAATAATGTTGAACTTCTTCTAACATACACTGGCCAGAGTTTTCACTAAAAGATCGAAATAACACCTCGACACTAACTCCTATTGACCGAGAGAGATGAACCCTATCTTGATCATTACTTTCCTTGCACGCTTCAAATGTCACCCAACCAAATATCTTTCAACGAGGCTTTCCCGAGGCTAGATCAGTGATCTGTGACACCGTTCACGCACAGGTTCGTACAATGACCTCAAGTCAAAAGACCAACTAACATATCATCACTAAGAGTTTACATTGACAGATTGGTCAATCATAACCATATGATAACTCTTATTGGTTCGTTCAGTAAACTCATTCTTCAATGAGCACATGTGTCTCGTCTTCGACTTCGCCAACTCAAATGACCATGAGATCATCATCATCACTTCATGGTGAAGACTAAGATACAATGGTCTATCGATGTTTCGATATCCTATTCTCGAAACATCTACGACCACGAACAATTTTAGACTTATGCTACTAACGGTTAAACAATTCTATATAATCGAGATCTTTATTTCGATACTTGTTTAACCTCGCATTTAGTCTTAGGATTTTACCTAAGTTCTAATGAAGACTATATTATTATTAAACTTAAGTAAATGCTTACCAAACAGCTTACTATTATTTTGAACAAGATGTCTGTATAGATACACATGGATGAATTTGCCTTGAGGGCATACCCATCTCTCAACAGCTTTCTTCTTTGGATTTTTGAACTTAGCTATGCTCTTTCCATTCTTCTTTGCTTTGAGATTAGATATTGTGCAATCTCTTTTCAAATGTCATGTCTTCTGACATTCAGCAAATAAGAGATTCATTAGATATTCGATGTTTTCTGTCTTAAGATTTACCTTTGAGAATTTTTCTGAAACTCTTGGAAATGAGAGCTAGTTGCTTTTCAATCTCATCTCCGGACCCCTTTGTTTCCAATGTGGCTTTGAGAACAGTGGACTTCTTCTTGGCTTGCTCTTTGTCTTTCTTTTGTTGTAGTCGGAGCTAGTATGCCATGAGGTTGCTAATCAATTCTTTTAAGGTGAGCTTGGAAATGTCGTTTCTTTCTTCTATGGCCGTGAATTTTTTTTTCCATTTTGGTACGAAAGATTGAAGAAGCTTCGTCACATGGTCACTTTGTGTGTAGCTCTTGCTAAGTCCCGTAAGAGTGTTGATGATCTTTGTAAAGCGAGTGAACATGTCTGTAATTGATTCTCTCGGGTTTATCTCAAAATCTCGGTATCTACTAACATAAAGAGTGGTTTTAGAAGTTTAAATTTTAGAATTACCTTCGTATGTTACATCAAGAATTTTCCAAATTTCATAGATGATGGTTACATGAGCCACTTGATTGCATTTGTGTTGGTGATGGCACAAAGGAGTGTGTTCATCGCCTTGAAATTCAACGCTTCTCTCTCTTTCTCGTCTTTAGTCTATTCATTCACTAGCTTGTTGGTTTTTCGTATTGTTCCTCTACCATGGGCCACAAGTCGTAGGAGATGGACTTGTAATAGATTCCGATGCGGTTCTTTCATGTCCCATTGTTTGACCCAGTAATCAAAGGTGGACGGTTGGTAGATTGGTCTTCTGGGTAGATGTCGTTGTTGATTATTGACATCATCCTTTAACTTGGCTCTGATACCACGTGTTGAGATCTTGTGGATGGCAAATAGATACTAGAAAAGGGTGTTGAATATTGTTTATCAAATAAAATAATCCTTTTAGAAAATCTACCTAAGATTACAATTGGCGTTTACTAATTTAATACTAATCAACAATAATTATCTCAAGCAGTAGAGTATGTAACGTAAATAACAAGCATGAGAGAAACAACTACGAAATGAAGAACAAATGCAAACAAGAGATGTGCCCTAGTTTGGAACAAGAGATGTACCCTAATGTGGATACCCCATATCCTACTCCGGCACTCAAGTCCTACTTGGCTACTTATACTATTATCTCAAATAATGCAACTCCTCTTCTTAAGAGGATTTACACCAAACTATTTCTTCCCAAGAGATTACAACTTACCACCTCAACCCTTGAGGGTTTTCACTTACAATGAAATTGATACACTTTTACTTATAGCCTTGCTTGAAGCTTCTTATGGTGTTCGGTGGCTGTAGTGTTGATATCTAATAGATGATGAAAATGAAAGCTTTTGAGATCACAAACTTTGGCTAAACGATTAGAGAGAGACTTTAAAATATGAGCCAAAGGAGAGTGTTTCTTTTGAAGACTTTGAGCTTAAAAACTTGATTTTTCTCTTATCAAAATGATCTGAAAATCATATGAATAAATTTGAAGAAACACCAATTTATAGAGGAACATTCGGGGCCAAAATGTCGACTAAAATGCCCCTCCAGTAGTCAGAAAAAATGGGCAGAAATTTGACCATTGGGGACTGCCAGCTCACATGTAGTCATTTACTGTTCTTCAGGCAATCGACTAATGGAGGTGGTAGTCGACTACAAGAAGAATAGTGGTCGACTATCTCTAACTCTAGTGAGACAGTCCAGAGCCAGTGAAGATAGTAGTCAACTCATATGATAATGATAGTCGACACCTATACTGATACATTTGACACGGCTCTAAAACGTAGGAAATGATTTTCAAACCATTTTAAAAACATTTAAAGTGTTCCTATGTGTGTGTGAGCTTCAAGCAAGACTTTAACAAAGCTAAGACAAGGATAAAAAATTTGCACCATAAATACATATTACAATGAAGTCCGTGATGCATTCTTTGATACTCCAAACTCCTTGTCTTCCTCCAATTGATGCATGGACTTGCTAAACTCATTAATCCTTTGAGTGCTTTTTTGATTTTTTTTTAAGCTCTTATACCTTAGATGATACATTTGCTCATCATCAAAACAATATGGGGTGTGACTCAATTTCACAACAATTTGGGATGTGCGCGACATAATATTTTTGACTGGATATATGTGGTGAGTAATTTGGTATGTGAGGAGAGTAATTTTTTGGGGCTATATGTGCGCGGTGAGTAATTTGGTTTGTACGCGGAGTAATTTTTTGCATGGGTATTTCGGGGATTTTGAAAATGATAGTTTCGTTATTTTTCAAAAAAAGTTAAGCGGCAATGCGCACTGAGCAAAATGGTAAGTTCGCAAAGTAACAACGAATCAAAAATTCACATGTTCGGCTAGAGTCTTGCTATAACCGAGTGAGGCCTAGTGAAATTTATTCTATGCTTGGCCCAATTCCTATTTCTTCGTAGTATCTTTTTATTTTCTGAAAAAGTAAATTTAAATTTTAAGCCAACTAATTCTAATAGGGAACTTCTTTACGCACCAACCGTTTTACTCCCGTGCACTACCAGAATTTCATTTATTTACACGTTTGCCATTCAAATTTTCTCACCGCGCAAAACAAATTTTAATCCCTAAACTGCCCATGTGTGCGCGGTGAGTAAAACGACGACCCTGGCAAATTCCCCCTCCATGCCGCTGCCACCAACCTCCGTCACCGATCATCTTCATCTTCATCTTCATCTTCCACAGTCCTGCCCCCTCCATCGATTACCCAGCCACGTCCTCTCCTGTGAGTAAAACGACATGCACGTCGACAACTCATCTGACTACCTTGCCCCGCCTCCTCCACCGATCATCTTCATCTTCCCAGCCCTCCTCCTCCGCCCCATTCTCTGACAACTCCTCCTCATCCCCCTCCGCCGTCCTCTTCTCCGACTACCCAGCCCCTACGTCGACCATCTTCTTCTTCCCCAGCCCCAGCCCAGCCGTCGCCCCGACCTATATCGTCGCGCCCCTCATCCGCCCACTCCCCCGACCCCCAAAATTCCAAACCCAAAAACCCTATAACTCGTTTGGGTGGGACAGAACTCTTTGTTTTTGTGGGGGGAGGGGGTCCGGGGTAAAAGAGGGAAAATTTTTGAATGGCAAACTTGTGAATAAATGGTTATGAGCACGAGTAAAGTGGATGCGCGAAGAAGTTCCCATTTCTAGGGCATGTTCCACGCGATTTCTTTTTGGGGAGAAATTACTGTTTGCAATAGTAAATCCTAGGCGGAATTTTGAAGAGAGAGAAGAGAAGTAGTGTGTTTCTTTTGGTTGCTTTGGGTTGGAAAGTGGAGAGTAGTTTTGTTTGTAGGGCCCATAGTAAATTAGTGTGTTTCTTTGGTTATAGGGATATTGGGAAAGTTGGTTGAGGAAAGTGAGAAAGCTGGTTATGGTGAATTGTGGTGAGATTACCCCCCAACAGCATTTGGGCAATTAACTTGTGAAACCCATGAGTTAATTAATTATTAATTAACTAACTATTAAATATTAAATAAATTACTATTAAATAAGCATATTTAAATACAATTTACATAATTAAAATTTAAAAGACCGAATTTAAAAAGGGAATATTTAATTGAATAAGGCCCAATAATTAGAAACGCAAGAACGACAAGTAACGCAATCAACAGAAATAAAAATACAATTTAATGAACTGTTGGAAAAAAAAATATGTATCTTTTTAAATGCACGACAGAGAGCTCATATCAGATAGCACAAACCAAAGTCACATTCCATAATAGGTCAACATACCCAAAATACATATAATATACATATTACAAGTATCATCTGACATCCCAACATACAGTAATAAATTTTTACATTTTCATCGCGATAATAAACAACAGTAACAAAGATAGCAGAAAGCCTAAGATCGAATACAAAAATTCGTAGAGAATTGTGTCCATTTTCCACGCCAACCGCCCCTCAATCTCCAAAAGCCGCCTATCAGATACCGCTGTGGAAGAGGATGCAAGGGTCCGTCTTCTTGCAAGCTCATCAAGCAACTGTAGTATCACATAAGTGGACCACTCTGAGTGAGGTGGATTCTTCCATTCGTAGAAGTTGCATTTATTATTCCCTCGCACTGGACAGCTCCAAAAGCGACGACCAGGATTATTTCTGGTCCATGATGTCCTCTTGGGAACCCGTATCCGACAATGGCAAAACCTACTGTCATCTTCATCTGGATCCAACTGAGACCTGTAGGAAGTCTGGGTCTGGATTGAATAGACTGGCTGGAACCGGTGTTCATTTGTACCTTGCAAGAAATAAAGAGTGACAACGGAGGCATGCAACATATATACAAATAAATTTTTAATAAACAATTTTAAGTCTCAAGGCTACATACAGAATTTCTTCAAGAAGCAACACCTCAAACTGATATAGACAAATGAAGAACCCAAAAAAGAAACGAATAAATCCATAAAAACCTAGAAATAAACTGAAAAAATTAACATTTGCTAAAATCAAACAATCCCCACAATGAAATTGCACCATACCAACTTGGTCCATACCCAAGTCAAATAAAAATTATTTGACTTGTGCCCTCAGGTAAACATGTTTTGTAGCGTGAACAGCAGAAGGTATATGGCGGTTGCTCATTATAAATGAACTTTCCAGTCAAATACCCATATATCTTCTTTTCATAGGGTCAATTTTCTTATTTATTGTTCTTCATCATCGGGCGGAAGTTGGGTTTTGGGGCATAGCTCCATGTTGCAGTATGTGTTTATGGGGTGTTAATTTTGGATCATTGTATCAAATTTTTGTGGCATGGCTCCTGATTGCTGGTTGTATGCAAAATATACATAAGCCCTCAGGAAGAAATTAATGTTATCATGATAAATAGTTTGTAATATGCAGTTGCTCCATCACATATCATCCCCTCATTTAACATCCACCCATCCCATATACCGATGCATACAGTCCATATCATTTCATATGATTTTCAATGTATCGCACGAATATACATTATTGGGGAGTAATGGAACCATTAAGCCTAATACCAACTATTTAAGCATAACCAAGGGACATAGGGCTCAAATAATCATCTTCATCATTGGGCTATAGGTAAACCATAACAAGGAGCCATGCCAAACAATCTGTTACAATCAGCCAAACTTAACAACCTAAAAACCCGACTGCTGCATGGAACCATGCCCCAAATTTCTGATATAATTATCCACAAATAACACAAACTGCAAAATGGAGCAATGCCCCAAAAATCTGATTCAAGTATCAAAACTGAAGCAAGTAGCAATGCCCCAAAAATCTGATACAATGATCCAAAATTAACAACCCATACACACAAACTGCAACCTAGTGCAATGCCCCAAAAATCTGATACCATGATCTAAAATTAATAACCCATACACATAAACTGCAACTTGGAGCAATGCCCCAAAAATCTGATACCATGAAACAAAATTAACAACCCATACACACAAACTGCAACCTGGAGCAATGCCCCAAAAATCTGATACCATGATCCAAAATTAACACCCCATACACACAAAGTGCAACTTGGAGAAATGACCCAAAAATATGATACCATGAAACAAAATTAACAACACATACACACAAACTGCAACCTAGAGCAATGCCCTAAAAATCTGATACCATGAACCAAAATTAACAACCCATACACACAAATTGCAACCTGGAGAAATGCCCCAAAAATCTGACACCATGAACCAAAATTAACAACCCATACACACAAAATGCAACGTGGAGCAATGCCCCAATAATCTTGAAACAAAATTAACAACCCATACACACAAACTGCAACCTAGAGCAATGCCCCAAAGATCTGAATCATTGATCAACCAAGAACAACACAAAAACACAAACTGCGTCATGGAGACATGCCACAAACACTGCTACATTGACCCATTACGCAAAACACCCATTAAACTACTACTGAAACAAGTAGCAATGCCACATAAATTGATACAATGAGCCCCGCACCAAAATCCCCCATAAACACAAACTGAATCCGAATCCAACCCTTTTGAATGAATCTCCACCAACATGACATCTCCACCTCACAACCATCTTCACCTCCCAGCATGCTGTACTACTAGTCCAAATCCAACCCTGCTAATATCTCTTCAATCATCATTTTCCTAGCCGATTGAGGTAAAGCCAAAAAAGCTTCGTGCCTCCATCTCATCCTTCCGTATAGCCTTAAAGACCTTCAACAATATACCCGGTGTATACTCAGTAAACTCGTAGACATGCTGGGCAAGTGGTTCAGTCCAATGAGAGTGTGCGGACCTTATAACATCCGCGACCTCTTTCATATTTTCTGATATTTGCCGCATGATGTCGGGATCTTGCTGGATGCCCCGTCTTCGTTGTTTCTTTTTACCCATCGCAGGTGGGTTTGAATGGCTTGGCCCTCTCTGATTAATAGGCCATGTCGAAGCTTGGGTGGGAATTTCTTCCGTGACATTGTGTGGTGGTGAATCTATATGTATCGGCTCTTGACTTACGGGCTCTCCCTTGCATTCGCCTTCATGAAACTCTCCATCAAACCTTTTAAAAACACCCATTGCTAAATCCTCCTTCATAGCGTCATCACTAATGACGATAACAAGATCGTCATACCATGGAAGTGGATGGTTCACATAAGCCCACAGCCGATGGTTAGCCTGAACGATTAGAATATCAAATATGATAAAGGGTATGCAAAGCAATATTTAATGTAGTATCACATAGCATATCTATAAGGTAGAAGTAAATACCGCCGCCCACGTAGCATACGTTTCGGGATCAAGCTAAATGACCTTACTCTCCTCATCCATTCCAGCTCCGCTAGGCTCCATGCAGTCCTTTACGTCTTTGAGACGTCTCTTCAATGATTTCATGTGATTCTTCACATTAACACTTGAGAATGAAGTCCCATAGATGTTATTTATTTCCGCTGCAGTGGCATTGAAGGCTGTATTTTTAAAAGTCTTATCAGCTTTATACCCCTAATGTGCAAGCTCAGCAAGGAATGGAATAAGGGTTTCATCGTAAGCATTCGTCCAAAGTTTGTTCTGTTGTGTTGAAGATGAAGGCTGCTTAGACTTCTTCTGTGGGCTTGAAACAGACCCGTCAGCATCTTCGCTACGCCGGCTCGACTTCCTAGAAGAGTCACTGTCGTGTGTTCGTTCATTGCCACTAGGTGGTGTAGGCATAGCGAATGCACCTGGGGAAGCTGGGCTTCTGTAAGGGGGTGGCTCTCCCCCTTGCATCATATTCATAAACCCCATTCCAGGCGGTGATGGCATCTACATTGGCATTTGCATATGAATGTTGAAATTTTGATATTGGGGATATCCCATGCCATGCCCACCTGCTTGGTACACCAGCCCACCTGCTTAGAAGCCATGCATATGATAGGGCATCGTTGGCATCCTCTTGGGAATTGGTCGGTTGACAATGGGATCAACCATTCTGTCTGCTTCTACCCATTGTGTCCCATAAACATTATCATAGCTGGGGAGCATGAGATCACTCCCAGCCCGGGTTGGTTCACCCCATGACCAGAGTTTGACGAGCCTTCCATCCCTACAACATCAATCAAATTAAATTGAAAATGCAACATTGTGGCTATAAACATCCAACATTCATATAACATGAACATATACTGCATTCGTGTATAAAATTGCATAAGTGTAAAGCAAATAGTGGATAAGCACAGGCATGAAAAAATTTGGCACAAGCAACAAAGCAACACTATTGCAATATGTCCGATACAAGAATAAAATGTTCAATCATAGGAGGCAATAATATACGCCGACCCCCTCATAGCCCATGCTCTATATTGTTCCCGTTATTATTTTTGTTACAGAAGTCCACCCACATATCCTTACGCATTTTCCACTGATCACGTTGTTCGGTTTGTTCACGAACGAGCACATGTTGGGATAGATCCATAACATCATCATCATGGTCATCGATACCATCTATAGCCTCCTCAACCCCATCTCCATCTTCAGTTAGAGGGGGGTCATGCAGATCTTCTATTTGGATGTAATTATACAAAACACTACAAGCAAGTACGATTTCGACCTGACGTCTGAATGAGTAGTGAGGCTTGGCTGTCATAATTTTAAACTTGTTCTTTAGGATACCAAATGTCGACTCGATCTTTGATCGTAAGGTAGAATGGCGTAGGCTGAATATCTCTCTTTGGTTTCTAGGAACCTGATCAGTATGGTCCTTCAAATGGTATCTAACGCTCCGGTATGGTGATATGAACCCTGGCATTGTTTTATACCCAGCATCGCAAAGGTAATATTTACCTACATTCAAAAAAATAACCCAATTAATGAGCCAACGATCTCTAAGAGAAGTATTTCGTATGTAAATGTAAATTTATGCCTATTACCTTCATACACTCGCAGCCCCGGGGGGTGGTTTAGACAATGCATCTTTCAGGACCGTAAAATCATTTGCGGATCCTTCCCACCCGCCTGTACGTATGTGGATCTTTTATTTGGAGTAACATCTGCTAGCACATTTTGTGTAACCCCTTTACGACCTCTCAAGCGGGATACGAGACTGGCTGGAAGCATGGAATTTATGTGAGTCCCATCAATGAGACCAATGCAGTCCTACAACGTAATCAATGAGCCCAATTTTCAATCAACACGACGATACTTATTAGACTGACATATATACAGATAAGCACACATACCTTAAAAATGGGAACCAATTGGGGTTATTGACTATCTCTGGTGGCGTCTCATTAGTAGCTTGCTTCATGTACATATCCCGAATTGCACACACTGCCCCCATAACTTTGTTAAAATACCGGCTCACTGTCCCCCCTCCCTAATAAAATCTACTTGCATGACTCTATTCTTTGACTTGTGACCTGCAATATGTAGGAACATGGCCAACTGCTCCTCGATGGATACCTGTATAGTGTCCTTGAGAAGATCACGCTGACGCATTATTGCTGCAAGATTCATGAAAGCATGTCTGCGCATCCGTAAGTAGTCCAAACAGCTGCTTTCAGACCCCCACAGAATTCTCCGCATGTGGGATTTTCTATGCAGATCCTGCATAGCTGAGGGCTCTCTTGGTATAGGTTCAGCCCTAGCATTTGTGTGAAGTTGTAAGGCTACTACGACAAACGATTTTGCAGCCGCTGCAGCGGTACATAACTCACAAGCCGAATGGTCTCCTTGTGTATCCATGTCACCCTTAATTGAATAACACATATATTTAATGTTAATTATATACATAACATAATACATATGAATAACACATTTCAGATAAAATTGTGCATATCCAAATCATTAGCCCTCAGATATAATGTGTAATCATAGTCACACGCGGTTGCTTTGCCGTTGCTCCCGCAGTTTCACCCCATAAAATGCACCATAAAATCTGATACACTGATCCAAAAAAGAATACCACTAAACCAAAAATGCAACAAGGAGCCATAAAACCCCAAAAATCTGATACAAATCACTAAATAATATCACCAAAAACACACAAAAACCAAGGACCCAAACTTTTTGTTATTAGGATCAACATATGATACACTGAGCCAAAAAGAAAACCACAGAAAACCCTAATGCAACAAGGATTCATACCCCAAAAATATTTACCCATAAACCAAAACTGCAACAAGGAGCCATGCCCCCATAAATCTGATACAAATCACCAAAAAATGTCCCCAAAAAACCCCAAAAACCAATGACCCAAAATTTTTTGTATTAGGAAAAAAATATGATACAATGAGCCAAAAATAAAATCACATAAACCCATTCTGCAACAAGTATCCATAACCCAAATATAACACCTCATAAAACAAAGCTGCACCAAGGTTCCATGTCTCCTAAACCAAATTTTATGTATTCCCAAAAAAATATACTTCAATGAGCCAAAAAGAAAACCACTTAATCCAATACTGCAGCAAGGATCCATGCCCCAGAAACTAAGGGCCGGTTCCATTGTGGTTTCTTTTGTTGATTTGGTCTGAGAAAGTTAAAAATTTGCACTGTAGCCATAAGTAACACCCCTTACATCCAACCTACAACAAGGAGCCTTGCCCCAAAAATTCTGTCAGAATGCCCCAACAATGATACCCAAAAAATCACACACTGCAACATGGAGCAATACCCCAAAAATCTGATTCAAGTATCTATTACATTCCCATCACAAAACAGCAACAAAAGCCTGAATGAGCCATGCCCCAAAAAATTAAACACTGAGCCAAATATAACATCAACAAAAACCCTAACTGCAACAAGGACCCCAGCCACATAAATCTGATACATTGATCCTCAATTCACTCCACAAAAACACAAAAACTCATTGACAATTTAAGAGTACATATTTTATATTTAACACAAATAAAATCATAAACTTTCAGATTACATGGGGATCAGACATTTTATGATTCAAAATAGGGCTTCAAGGGAACAATCTTAGCAAGCCATCTACCGTGTGCGAATGTCATTCGTTCCTACTTTTTTTTATCATCATTGGGCTTTTTTAGAATGCACAATTCTTTACATTCATCATACATATAAATCATCATACAAAGAATTCATGCAACCAAATAACTCCAATTTCACAATAATATCCGCATATGCCCTAGGGGGCCAAATTTGAAACCCTAGCCGCATGCACAACACGACAGCAAGGTAGCAAGGCAATAACATCAATGCAGCAAAGATCATCGCATATAAGAACACATGACAACATCAAATGTCATCAAAAATTAATTTAGAGATGAAGAAAATATACATCGACGCTAATATCGCAGTAATACTAGGGTAAAGCTCACCGATAAGGCCGATTGCCTCAGATTGCAGTCCCTCGCAGCCAGTCGAGGCACACACGAGGTGGCTCAGACTCCAGCGAGAAATTTGGGAAAAAAATCGAAGCTAGGGTTCTGCTGGTAGCGTTGCCGGCACTCAAATCCGACCAAGCTCGGCGCATCCCCTTCAGCTCCGACCAACAATTCCGGTAGAGCAATTGAAGCTAGGGTTCATCTCCGTAACAAACCCACAGCCGTAGTTAGGGGTTTTTCCGAACCCAACTGAAACCCGCGGGAAGAAGGAGAGAGGAGGGGTGAGCACAGCGGTAGGGCCCAAAAAGCTCAGAGAAAGGGCGAAATCGCCGTGAAACCCAGAGATTTCAGCAATGAAAGCTGGGGTTGCCATCTAGGAGAGAGGAGTAGCGGAGAGGAGCTGAGATCATCGGAGAGGAGCAGCAGCGAAAGAAACATGCGAGAAAAAACGAGAGGATTCCCCCAAAAGAAAACCGACAAGACCCCGAAACAGTGCCCATTTTGCACTTTATCGTCCCAAAACACCAAAAGAAACCCGCGTGCCCTAACCATCCAAGTCGATCTGGCACCAAACCAAATATTCTTAATATTTATCCGATGTAAATCAGTTTAAGACAACAATTTTCAGCAAAAGTTTGAAAGCAGTTCAACGTGAGCTGAGCCGAAGGAATCTGACATTTCGAGTCGCAAATTCACAGTTCACGCCCTATCACCTCGACGCTCTCCCTTGCTCGCTATCAGATCCCCAATTCTCTGAACGAAGGAAAATGGACGGAGAAATCCACCACCATCATCACCCCCACGACCACAACTCTGCCGAGCTCGCCGCCGCAGCAAACGGCGGCACCAGTGTCCACATCTCCGCCCTGGACGCCATCGTCAATGTCAACTCTCTCTTTACCCTCGCCGTCTTCATCGGCCTCGCCTGGAACCCGTCCGACCCCACGACCGTCACCGGCGACTGCGCCGCCTCCCCTGCCGTCGCGGAGTCCATGATCTCCTTCCACGTCTACTCCTTCGCCTCCTTCCTCTTCTCCTCCCTCGTCGCCCTCTGCCTCAAGCAGGCCATCCGCATCGTCCCGCCGCCCAACGGCGCACGTGCCGTCCGCGTGAACCGGGCCGCGCTTCGGGCCGCGATCCTTCTCTCCGCGGTCGGGTCCGTTTTCGGGTGCGGGTTCCTGATGCTGGCCCTCGTCGACGTGGCCCAGATCAAGTTGGGCCGGATCGGGTGCGGTGGGGCCACCGTCGGCGCCGTCGCCCCGCTCGTCACGCTGGTCCCGGTGGCGATGCTCATCTACATCGGCGTGATCTTCTATGCCTTCACCCGCTAAGAGTTTAATCCGAATCAAAGCTTGGATCTTGCTGGTAAAGATCGCTTCTTTTTTGTAAGATTCGAATGCGAATGCGGACGATTTTACAACGCCCTAGATTTAGATGCTTTTATGTTACGTATTTGAATCAATATATGAAATTTGCATCAAAAATTGAATCTTGCTCCTTATTGTCAATGCTCTGTGTAAGGTTTGAATGCAATATCGAATTTTTAAATGTGAGATTCTGGTGGGTTTACGACGACTGAGATGATTGCTTAGTTTTCAATGAAGATGAATAATACTTTTGACCAGAAAAACAAGTAGAAAATTTCGGTGGATTCTAGCCTAAATCTGCCTAATTTTGAGCATGCTCACATGGGTGGGAAACACTTCCCAAGAGTCAAATATAAATTTCTTCCACTACATTGGATCCTGCAAATTAGCTCATATTATTCACAAACCCTCCCTTTAGATCTGATCATCTGCATCTACTTTCCAAGCTTTAGCAATGGCTGCAAAGGACCACTTCAATTTCCATTGCCTCTGCTACCTTCTCTTTGTTTTCTCGACTCTCTCATCAGTCTCCTTCATCTACTGGTCTCAATGCTCTGTCCCTTGCAAGATTGAATCAATCATCAGCCCACATGAGCATAACCGTTCTTTCAACCTTCTCGCATTCCCTTCTGCATTGAACCAGCTCTCATTCTCCCCGAAGCCTCCCACTAGAAAGCTCAAGATTGCCCTCTTCGTTAAGAAATGGCCGCATCGCAATCTTGCTGGCGGGATGGAGCGACATGCATTGACTCTCCATCTGGCTTTGGCTCGGCGAGGCCATGAGGTCCATGTATTCACAACCTTATCGAACTCCACGCTTCCAAACTACCCTGATGCCCTCATGAAGTTCCATCGAACCACGCCATCCCCTGCCGGCTACATCAACCAGGCTCTAGCCTGGGAGCAATTTCGAGCCCAAAACACTACGGGGAAGCCGTTTGACGTGATCCACACTGAGAGCGTTGGGCTTTTTCATGGTCGTGCTCGGAATCTCAGCCACCTTGCTGTTTCCTGGCATGGGATTGCTTATGAAACCATACATTCTGACATTGTTCAGGATCTCCTCCGGGGTCCAGAGGATTCCCGAAACCCTGTAGTGACAGAAAGAATCCCTAAGGTGATCGAGGAGGTGAAGTTCTTTCGTGATTACGAACACCATGTAGCCACGAGTGATCATGTTGGGGACGTGCTCAAGAGGATTTACATGATTCCAGAGGAACGGGTTCACATCATTGTAAATGGAGTGGATGAAGAGATATACAAGCCAGATTCAGCGAAAGGCGAGGAGTTTAGAAGGAAGGCTGGCGTGCCAAACAACGCGACACTGGTGATTGGAATGGCCGGGAGGTTAGTGAGGGATAAAGGGCACCCGCTAATGTTTGAAGCGCTGAGACAGGTGCTGATGGAGAGCGGCTTCTTCCGAGAAAATGTTGCGGTCCTGGTCGCCGGAGACGGACCATGGGGTGGTCGATACAAGGACCTTGGTCCTAATGTACACGTTCTCGGTCCTCTGGAGCAGTCGCAGCTGGCAATGTTCTACAACTCTCTTGATGTCTTCTTAAATCCGACGCTCAGGGCTCAAGGTCTCGATCATACATTCATAGAAGCGATGCTCTCTGGGGTGCCCATTATGGGGACTCGGTTTGCCAGCATCACAGGCTCCTTGATTGTTGGTTCAGATATCGGCTACACATTTTTGCCAACAGTAGATTCTCTCAAAGAGTCTCTGTACAGGATTCTGGGGGACGGAAAAGGAGTTCTCAGGAGGAAGGGAGAGCTTGCCAGAGGCAGAGCACAGCGACTGTTCACGGCCACGAAGATGGCTGCAGCTTATGAGAGGCTCTTCCTCTGCATATCGAGAGAAGACGAGCCGAAGGATAAAAACGATTACTGCACTTACCCGCTTCCATCGGATCGAAGCAGGTGATCTAATATTGCCGGATCCACTTCCATTTTTGTGACAAAAGTGCTCATATAGACATGGTTTACTGAATATAGATAGAAATTGACGTTTCAGTTAAGTGCATTTGGTCTTCTTGCTTTGTTTGTGGCTGCAAGTCTTGCACAATTTGTGGGATTTAATGGTGCTCGAGAGTGGGAGTGTTCCCGTGGAAACAATGGCCTTTAGGATGGCTCAATGTGCGGCAGCATCGCAGGATGCCCAGGCCAAAGTTTCTGATAGGTGCTGCTCTACATCGCACAACCTCAGACCATGACCATCCCCCACAGGTGCAATCTTGTGGATCGCCCCGTGGGCTACAACTACAAGTGTGGAGGGAAGTTCTGTAAGGTTGCTGCGATTTAGTACTAGTTACGCACTTCTCACAAATTCTGTTGGTTTTCCACTTGTTTGCAACGCATACGTTGCCTTAAACCAGTGAAGAACTGCTTGTAACTGCTAGAGTGAGATCTGATGTGTTGGTAAATAAAACTATGGTAATTTTGTGTTCCTTATGTCACGTGTGCATATCCCAAAACAATAATAAAGATCAATCACTTTGATTCTCCTTGAGAAATTTGTCTACTCTACTGTTTCTGGCATTTTAACAAGCAGGCCATAGCAATTTAAACATCTAACAAGGCGTCCTGCAAGTGCATAAATTTCAATCGGATAGTTGAATCTGCAACAATATCAAGCAATAAATCACAGCCATTTCCAGGGACAACCAAGAATTTGGTGCACTCAAATTACAATATTTCCTTCTTCCATTGACAAATCAAACAAACAGTAGCTGAACCGTTTTCTGCTACTGAATTATTCAAACAAACATCTGATTACTGTTTGCTGTAATATGGTCTCCATCCTGATTCATACAACCGATAATTGGATGGATCCCGGACACAGCTCAAAAAACCAAACTGTAATATGAAAAACCTAATCAGTTCTTAACAGCAGTTGAGTTCAGTAGATAAAATATACAGTTATGATAACCCTAAACAGAAGAAGGATAAACAGGACAACGGATCGCACATAGCGTATGCTTCTAGAACGAAACAGGGGCACGCTCTTCGCCTCTGGTCGGTCTACTGCACAACAACCATCCATACAGATTCAAGTTTCAGCAGAAACGAGTATTACATATCGGCACTACTGAAATTTGTTAACGAGAGCAAAAAACATTCGAGCACCTGCATTTAGCGATTGGCAGGTCTCTTCAGTAGTAGAATGATCCTGACAGTAAAAAATTTTTATAAGTGTGACAGTCTACATAGGCATGATATTATCTATAACACCATTCATTGTCAACTGGAGCCTTTACCTTGCCACCATTCTGCTCCTGCAACTTCAGGGTTCGCGTGGTCAGAACCATCCTTTCTATCATTCTTCCCCTATATGTGTATCATCAAAACACATCGCACATTATAGAAACACCGACAATCATAATTCTGTTATCACCATTTTCATTAGATTGTTGTAACATGTTTCGAACGACTAACATGAGATAGCACTTACGACGTAAGAGGAAGGACCGGGATACCGATTGTCAGGATTATATGGGTAGTTGTCACGGCAACCATAATCGACCGATGAGCTCATCAGGCATGGCTCTGAGACCTCGCAATGCTCAGCACCATTGTTGCCCTTCTGAGGCATTCTTTGGCTCTTGTTGGAATTGCCTTGGAGTTTGCCATCTGAGGAGTTCAATTTCAAGTTAAATTATAGGTTTCATGGCTTGCATCTCAAAAAACAAAAAACAAAAAAAGGGAAACCAAGTTTTGGTAGAAGCCGTGAGGCATATATAGTTCTTCAACATTTATCCCACAGATTTGCTAACTATAATGAATGTGCTAACTATGTATATGACACTAAAAATAGACTGAGTTGATATTAATCTTCAATTCAAATTAGCAATAACAATGACTCATTGCATAATATGGATTGCAAACATTCATGTTCTCATGTTCTGTATGTGTATGAATTGGATAACTTAAAAGGGTCATTTAGGACTATATTCTTGAATTTTGTATCAAAAATTAGTACAGTCTCCATCAGTTATCTACAAAAATTTTCTGGCAATGTTTCTTTTCGATGAAACAAAGATACACACAATGTAAATAATCAAAACCAACCACAAATAGCAATAAGAAAATGTTCAGTAATAACCTGGAGCAGCACTGTGAGAATTCAAACTCTGAACCCCATACCCCTGCTTTTTTGGGGACTCCTGAAGAAACCAAGAAACCGTTATCAATACATAAAAAACCAATCAAAAATTAGAGCTTGATGTTAAAAAACATGTAAATAACAAATACCCATCACAGAAAAATAAAAATCAACAACAACCCATCAAACAGAAAGTAGAGATTGAAGGTACCTTCTTTGTGCCAGGAGAGAAAAGGTCTCCAAAAACATCAGAAGACTTTGGGTTAGGATTTCTCACGGGGAAATACTGATCAACAAAGGCTTTGGCCGCTTTCTTGCTTTCGTCCATCAATATTAACAACGCCAACACCAAACACAACACACGCACTCTCTCAAATCAATTTAGGAGGAGGAAGGAGAAGAAGACGTGAAGGATGGGTTCACAAAATGAGGACACAAGAGGCAGCATTTAAAGCCTCTCTTTCTCTCTCCAGGCTTTCTTTTTTCTCTCTTTAATAAATCCTATCAAAAGATTTTCTCAAATATACACCATTTTTTACAGAGTTGTTCTTCGTTCAGACGTCTCTCTCTCTCTATCTCTGATTCTTCCCCTCCAAAATCTATTTTCCTCCAATTGGCATGATTTCTTTTTTGTTTCTTTCTTAAATTGCTACAAACTTCTCTCTCTGGTGTATATTCTCATTTTTAAATTGTTTTTCCTCTTTAATATATTCTTTGCAAATTTCCCACGGATAAGCGCCACGTGGGCCACCATCGCACGGTCTTGGACCCAGGTGGGTCCCACTCGTTTTTAGGATGTGAACACGGGTGCAAAGATGATAAGAAACGCGCCATAACACTGATGTGGCGGTTAGGCCCACAGGACGTGCTATGCGCAAGGCCCAAATTGCTGTGCACACCGACTACTTTACATAAATCCATCCAAGCAAATTTAAAAATCAATTTTCACACAAAAGTCCATAAACACACTTTCCGTCCATAGCCGTTGCCGCAGCATCCACGTAGCCCCCAATCGGCCAACCCCCTCCCCAATTGTATCCACTACTCTTCATCCTCCACACTCTTTATTTCTCCTCGTTCCATTCTTCTGTCACTATCGTTGCATCCTGCGATGGTGACGGTAAAGACGGAAGATGGGATGTGGGATGAATGAAGAGGGGAGAGAATGAACTTGGGGGTATGAAGGAGGAGGAAGACGGAAGAGAGACGGGGGATGCGGTAGGAGGGGGGACGGGTGTTGTATGGTGACGACAGCCGGCACAGGTGGCGACGAAGAGGAAGAGGAGAAAGGAGGAATGGAGTTGGAGGGTAAACAAGGAAGAAGTTTCAATGGCAACAATATAAATTTTAAATGGCAAACTTGTAAATAAATGGTCTATGTGTTCAGCAATTAGATATGTGCGCATAGCAACTATCGTGGACAATTTGCTTTTTTCCAATTTGCTCTGTAACGTTGTTAACAGCAAATGTGAAATATAAATTTGGTTTATGAACAATTGTCACAAATCTACCTTTTCTTTCACGGTTTTTCACAAAAATACATTTATTGTTAAGTATTTTCTTTGTCTATTGTGGCACAACGGCTCTGGTGGAATGTTAAACATTATGTTAAGTACAATGTTGAACGTGGTGGAATGTTAAACATTATGTTATGTAAAATGTTGAATGTGTTTGTTCAACGTTTTGTTCTTCGTCACCTGCTCTTATCATCAAAGATTTCTTATTATATCTAAAGGGCTTGCAGTTATTCATTTGGTGCTATTGGAAATTCTCTCTTATTTATTGAACGGATGCAGATCTTCGTTCTTTGGTCCACTCTTGGTTTAAGGGTTTTGCAGATCCCGTCGGTTATAGATGCTGTAACCGAGTGTTGAGTTGTTGAGATTGTTCTGTTTTGTTTCAAGACCTCTTGGCTGCGGAAGTTTCTCTTGGATTGGCTGAGAAAATCCTCAGTGGTTTTTACCTGTGCTCTTGTTGTTTTTAACAGTTTAACTATCTTGAAGAGGGTCTCTAAAAAGTGGCAAGTTGAGGTGCAGTATTATCGCTGGGGATATAGTGTTGATCGGCTTTGGGAAAAGGTGATCTGAAAAGCTCCGGGAGGAGGCTCACATCTACAACGTAGAGGATCAAGCGAGTTGATCTTGGTGAGTATTGCAAGGGGATCTTGCTCGCAAGGGGAGCTTGCGCAAATTACTCCAAGGAGTTGATTGCGATCAACTCGTGCAGTATGTATTGAGGGGGAGTGTATTTTTCCTCTAATATCTTTCAGTCTTGATGTCTGTATTTTACATACTATATAATGGAGTAATTTGATTTTCTGGGCGGGGCCCCGCAGATGTAGGTGTGCGCACCGAACTGCGTTACCAACGACCGTGTGTTGTGATGTGTTGATTGTCATTATTTCTATGTGTTCTCTAATTAGAATTGCGTACTAATTTCAATTGGTATCAGAGCAGGTCATCCGCATTCTTTGCTTGTCAAAGAGGGTGTGATTCTGCTGTCTTAGTACGTCAATCATGAACACGAAGGAAGGAGCTTCCGTGACTCGGCCTCCGCTTCTTACTGGAACCAATTACACGTATTGGAAGTCTCGGATGCGCGCGTTTATCAAATCTCTTGATGAGAAGGCATGGGTGGCCACTGTTGAGGGCTGGACTCCTCCTACCGTTGACGACAAGAAGGGAAATGAATCTCTCAAGCCTGCCCTAGATTGGAGTATCGAAGAAGAACGTGCGGCTCTGGGAAATTCTAAAGCCTTGAATGCAATTTTCACTGCTGTTGATGAAGAACAGTTCAAGTTGATCTCTACCTGCGAGGTTGCTAAAGAAGCATGAGATATCCTTCAAAACATTCATGAAGGGACAAGCACTGTAAGAGCATCTAAACTTCAAATTTTGGCTTCTCAGTTTGAAAACCTCAGGATGAATGATGACGAATCTGTGGCTGAATTCAATGGAAGACTTCGTGACATAGCTAATCAAGCTTTTCAATTAGGAAAGAAGTACTCCCAAAAGAAATTAGTTGAGAAAACCCTTAGATCTCTACCTGAAAAATTTTCGGCCAAAATAGCTGCTATAGAAGAAGTTAGGAATACTTCTAATATGAGATTGGATGAATTGATGGGATCTCTTCAAACTTTTGAGATGAATTTGAAGCAAAATAAAAGGGAGAAAGGAGTGGCTCTAAAAGTAGAAACTGCTGATGCTTCGCATGAAGGAGATGGTACTGAGATTGAAGATGACATAGCACTTCTAACCAAGAACTTTAGTAAAATGATGAGGAAAATAGGAAGTAGAGGTGAAAATTTCAGAAACATCAACAAAGAAGCTCGTACAAATCTCTCTCCTGCTGTTAGAGGCAACAATCGACCTATACAGAAGTCTGATATAAAGGGTAGAGGCAAGGGAATTCAATGCAGAGAATGTGAAGGTTTTGGACATATACAGGCAGAATGTGCTAACACCATAAAGAAACAAAAAGGAAAATCTCTAGCAAGCTCTTGGAGTGATGATGAGTTTGAAGAATACACTGGTGACGAGGACATTGTCAGCAACTATGTTGCTTTTATGACCATCATGAGTGATCAGTGTACTGATGACATAACTAGCAGTGTTGGACATAGTGTGGGCTCTGTTTGCACCATGCTGAAAGAAAAAGGTAAGAATGTCAAGAAAAATGTTATAACATTTAGTGCAACATCTGACAGTGATTCTGTATCTGATACGGGTGATGAAAAGGAAGTTGACGAAGTTGATATTCGGTCCGCATATCAAACCATGTTTGTTAATTGGTTAAAGATCTGTAAGATAAACAAACTCTTGAAGTGTGAGAACACTAGACTAAAAGGTGAAAGAGAAGAGGTTGTAACTCAACTAGGCAAGTTTAAGCAAGATTTCAGAAATCTGGAAGGTCAACTCAGGAGAGCACTTCTTAGAGCTGAAAAGGCAGAAAGTGTTCTTAACAAATGGAACACTGGCAAAACCAAGCTTGATGATATTCTAAGCATGGGGAAAGTCTCCGGAGATCGTACGGGAGTAGGGTTCAATAGAGGAGGTTATCTTCAGATAAGCAAGGAAGTTCATTATCAACCTGTCAGAAATCAGATGATTAACAAACAGTTCAAGCAAGGGAGTCAAAAAGGTGTACACAAAAAGAACACTACTTTCAGACCCTTGATTTGTAATTACTGTCAATGCAGAGGTCACACTAAGAGCAGTTGTTTCAGAAGGATGAGACATCAACATGAAGGAAGAAACGAGGGACATTCAGAAAAAAGGATCATTAAGAGATGGATAAGAAAGACAAGAGTTCACAGCCTAGTTGCTTACACGTCTATGAGTGCTTTTTCGGAAAATACATGGTATTTCGACAGCGGCTGTTCTCGGCATATGACAGGAAACCGGGGTCTCTTATCAGAATACACTACAGGAAATAAAGGTCACGTTACTTTTGGTGACGGCCAGAGAAGCAAAGTCATTGGGAAGGGAGAGCTGAAGATGACTGAGTCCGTTATTCTGAAGGATGTCATGCATGTCCAAGACTTAAAGGCTAACTTGATTAGTATAAGCCAATTGTGTGATCAAGGACTGTTTGTTCAGTTTACTAAGGATAAGTGTGTTGTGCAAAACAAAGCTGGGAACAACATTCTTACTGGAAAACGATCGGCTGACAATTGTTATCTTCTGCAGGAAGCAAATAGATGTTTCACAGCCAGTGTTGATGTTGCCGAACAATGGCACCAAAAACTTGGTCATGTGAACTACAAGACTTTGATTGAAATTACCAAAGTTGGAGCCGTTCGTGGAATACCTGCTCTTTCCAAGAAAATTGAAGGGGTCTGTGGTTCTTGTCAGCTAGGAAAACAGAAGAGAACCAATCACAAACAACTTCAGATCATCACCACCACGAAGAATATGGAGTTACTGCACATGGATCTGATAGGACCCACAACGGAAGTCAGCATGGGAGGTAAGAAATACATTTTTGTTTGTGTTGATGACTTTTCTCGTTTCACGTGGGTAGATTTTCTCAAAGAAAAGTCAGATGCATTCAATGCCTTCAAGAAGCTTTGCGTTCGTCTTCAGACAGAGAGGGGAGCTACTATTGGAAAGATTATACGTATTCGCAGTGATTTTGGTAAGGAGTTCGAAAACCACTTGTTTGCTGATTTCTGTGAGGCAGAGGGAATACGACATGAGTTTTCTGCACCTAAGACTCCTCAACAGAATGGTATTGTTGAGAGGAAGAATCGGACTCTACAGGAGATGGCTCGCGTGATGTTAAATGCCAAAAGAATCAGTACAAAATGGTGGGCCGAAGCAATCAATACTGCCTGCTACACCATAAATAGGGTATATCTGAGACCCAGAACGGATAAAACTCCCTACGAGATCTGGAGAGGTAGGAAACCAAATGTCTCTTATTTTCATGTCTTTGGTAGCAAATGTTACATCTTGCAGGATTGGACCTCTACAGGAAAATTCGATGCTAAGAGTGATGAAGGGACATTTCTCGGATATTCTACTACGAGTCGTGCTTTCCGTGTACTAAACCATCGTACTGATGTCTTGATGGAGTCCATCAATGTCGTTGTGGATGACTTCGAGCAAGGTGATATATGGGCTGGGCCGCAAGAAGAGATTAATGAGGAAGATGAAAATGTTGAACAAAATGTTACAACATTTGATTCAACATCTGATAACACTGGTCAGAATGGTGTCTCTCATGGAACGGCTTCTGTTGAAGAATCGCTATCTGATGAGAATGAAGCTCATCCCTCACGCGGAATAACTAAAGTCATTCGAAATCATCCTCCAGAGCTTGTCATTGGAAATGTTGAAGATGGCCTTCGCACCAGAGGCACCAGTCAGGTAAATTATCGTGATCTTGCTGGTTATACTTGTTTTTTGTCTAGTCTTGAACCCAAGAATGTTAAAGAGGCATTGCTGGATGAGTTCTGGGTGATGGCCATGCAAGAGGAGCTGAATCAATTTCAGCGTAATGACGTGTGGAGTCTTGTTGAGAGACCGAAAGGGGTGAACGTCATAGGCACCAAGTGGATTTTCAAGAATAAAACAGACGAAAGAGGAAATGTCACACGTAACAAAGCTCGACTGGTTGCTCAGGGATACACACAAATTGAAGGAGTTGATTTTGATGAAACCTTTGCTCCGGTGGCTCGCTTGGAATCTGTTAGGCTTCTTCTCGCTGTCACATGCAGCTTTAACTTCAAGCTTCATCAAATGGACGTGAAAAGCGCCTTTCTAAATGAGATTTTAAATGAAGAGGTCTATGTCGAGCAGCCTAAGGGATTTGAAGATCCTTTCTTACCTGGTCATGTTTATCGGCTGAAGAAAGCACTTTATGGACTCAAGCAAGCTCCTAGAGCTTGGTATGAACGTCTGACTAGATATCTTCTTAAAAAGGGATATGAACGAGGTGGAGCTGACAAGATGCTATTTGTTCAGAGAACCGGATCTGCTATAATTATTGCTCAGATTTATGTTGATGACATAGTGTTTGGTTCTACGTCCTCTCAACTAGTAAGCGAGTTTATAGATCTTATGCAAAAAGAATTTGAAATGAGTATGGTTGGTGAGTTACATATGTTTCTTGGTCTCCAAGTTAAACAGGCTAGTGATGGGCTGTTCATATCTCAGAGTAAATATGCTAAGAATCTAGTCAAAAGATTCGGTCTTGAGAAAGCTCGTCAAGTTCACACTCTTATGGGTTCTACAGAGAAGCTCTCTAAAGATGATGGTGGAAAACAAGTAGAGGTTACCTTGTACAGGAGCATGATAGGTAGCTTGTTGTACTTGACAGCAAGTAGACCTGATATCTGTTTCAGTGTTGGAGTGTGTGCTCGTTATCAGGCATGTCCTAAGGAATCACACATCACGACTGTTAAACGTATAATCAGATACATAAGTGGAACAGCTGACTATGGGATCTGGTACTCCAAAGATACCAACACTCTCCTGTCAGGATATAGTGATGCAGACTGGGCAGGTAATGCTGATGACAGGAAGAGTACCACCGGAGGATGCTTTTATGTTGGAAATAATCTAGTCTCTTGGTACAGTAAAAAGCAAAATTCGATTTCGCTGTCAACAGCTGAGGCAGAATACATTGCGGCAGGGAGTTGTTGTACTCAACTTCTGTGGATGAAACAAATGTTGACAGACTATGGTGTTGATCAAGATATTTTGACTGTTCTATGTGACAACCAAAGTGCGATAAACATTTCAAAGAATCCTGTTCAACATTCAAGGACTAAACACATTGACATTCGGCATCATTTCATCCGTGAGCTAGTTGAAAAGAAGATTCTCATTTTGGAGTATATCGATACTACTAGTCAGTTGGCTGATATTTTTACTAAACCCTTGGATTCTAACAGATTTGAGGAGTTACGACAAGCTCTTGGGCTGTGTCGTATCTGAATGTTGAACTCATTGTTGCACATAATGTTAAACATAATGTTGAACATTATGTTGCAGCTCTTAAAAGTGCTCTGGGTACTTTTGTCTTTTCTGTCTGTGCGTTATTACCTCTGCATTTATTTCCCTTTATTGGTTTTCGGAGCTCTCTTCACCTCCTTAGAATTCTTCAAGAAGATTTTCGTTAAGGAGGGTCTGTGCATATCTAGGGTTCTTGGTTCTTGATTCATTGTCCTAGAAATCCTTGCTGTTTCTGCGATGGGCCGATCTCAAAATGAAAGATCCTCTACGAATCCTCGTCGGTTTGCTCGCCAAGCTACATCATCTCGCCAGAATCCTCCGTCTTCTGCCTTCTCTCCTTTCAAACGGAAAGGTGGTGTTCCACGATCTTCTAGGGCCTCGTCCGCTGGAATCTTGTCCTCTTCATCATCTACATTGTCTTCTGACCACATGCATTCTGGAGCTGCCTTGAATTTGGCTATGGTACCTTTTTCCCCAATCTCTGTTGATTCTTGCTCTCGTTTTTCCTCTCAAATGCCGTTCTCCGAAGAAGATGAATCACTTCCTCCTCCTGTCACTGTGGAAGATTGGTTTTGGTGTCTTCGACGAACTGATCGCAAGTTGGACATTTCTTGGATGGATCTATCCAATACTCGTTTTGGTACTGTACATCTTAAAGATCTGGAAGGGAAGTTGCTAAGTGTGAGGGTGCCCTTCGATGATTTGATTGTTCTGAAATCTTGGAATCCCCCTGAGCCATCTGTTAAACTCTCTGAGATTGTTGTTTTGGATGACTCTGACTCAGTGTCCTCGTCAGCTGATGATGATGGTCTGAAGAATGGTGAAGGGTCTTCGTACCAAGACACTTCTGATACGGCTAATGCTGGTGTTTCGGATTCTCATATTGCTGTCCATAATGTTTGTCGCTCAATGAATGAGAAGGCTAATAAGTTGGTTTCTGAAAATGAGACGGTTGAGGTTGACAAAGAACTTTCCACTAATGCTCCTACAGCTGATGTTAATCATCCTCCAGTTCTGAATCCCTCCACACCAGCTGAAGAGAGTTCTGATCCTCTTGAACAGGTCATCTCTTTGGGTGAAAATGTTACACCTTTGCCTAATGTTGAATCTTATGTCAGATCTGATGATTGTGGTCATGAAGAAGCTCCCAAGGTGTCTGTTGATCCCAGTGCGGATCCTTTTGTTATTCATCCTCGCAAGACTAGATCTGGGTCTCTCAAGCGAAAAGTATCTTCCACATCCTGCAGGGTCTCTCCCTCTAAGTCTCCAAAGTTATCAAGAAGGTCTGGTTCCTTCTCTCCCACTGATGGTCTTGCCTCTGAAGCTATTTCTATTCAATTTTTGATAAGTCTTGCAAGGATAGATGGGTAGCTTACTCTGATAGATCCATTTTTGGAGAAAAGTCAATTGCTGTCTCTTCTTTCAAACATACCTACTTTCTTGCATTTCTCAAGGATATTGACTTGTTTCAAGCCGCCAGTTGTTTTAAGACCTATTATCCGGTTATGGTTCGAGAGTTTTATTGCAACCTATTCAAATCTACTGCTGATTCTTCTTCTAAATGGGGTTTTAAGACTTTTGTTCGTGGGAAAATTATTCCATTCTCCCCTGATATCATAAACAATCTGCTCAAATGGCCGTGAGGTCAATGTCTCCCTTCTTATGGTGCTTCTGTTGGTGACGACTTTGACTTGTTCATCCAGACTGTCACTGGTGGGCAATTTTCATGTTGGCCTAAATCTGTTTCTTTCCCTTCGTCTGCACTGATAGCTACGTTCTATATGCTATATCGCATTTCTACTCGTAACTGGTTGCCTACTTCCAACATGTCTATTGTTACGAAGTCTATGTGCAAATTGCTATTTGCTGCTGGGACTAAGAAGTCTTTCAACTTGGGTCGCCTTATCTTTGATTCCATCCTATCTTTATCAGAATCATCAGCTCCTCATACTGCCCTGCCGCATGCATCCCTAATTTCTATGATTCTCTTCTCACAAGGAATTGTTCCAGCATCTACTGAGCTTCTAGTATCCTGTGACTTGATAAGCTTCACAACCAAGTCTATTGCCAGCAAAATTGATGACCTGACTGTCCTTACTTCTGGGTCCTCTATGCCGTCCTCTCCTTCTCCATCTGTATCTAAATCAGCTAAGAAAAGGACTTCTCTGTTGAATATTGGACTCCCCGGATTTGGTTTTGGATGATGAGCAAACATAAATAATTCATGAACTAACAATTTGTGAGCGCAGTATTGGAGATCGTCGCCAATTTCACGTGAACATTCAAAGCGACATCTCAACACTTTCCAAAGCTCATTTTCATGCCTAAAGCTTCGTTGAAGCTCTTGCGACGCTTTGGAAGTAATGAAGATTCAATCGAAGCTCTCAAAGACCATTTATTAAGGTTTTATTTATAGTCTTTTAGTTTCGATTGATAGAATGTTAAGCCTTGAGTATATCTTACGTTTCTATCTTCATTTCACTCATTTCGTAGCTCTAGGATTCTTGCACAAGTTCACTCTAACTTCCTCGAAGCGTCGCGCTTCGATTCGGACTTTGTTGTGCATGTTAGTTGGTACAAGAACAAGTACTGACCGACTAGATGGTGATCTAGTCGGTCGGCCACTGTTCTTGGACCGACTAGTTTCAGTCAGTTAATTCTTAGCTCTTTTCTGTTTACAGTTAGTCGGTCTATGTTGACTCACCGACCGACTAGTTTGTGAACTAGTCGGTCAGTGATGCTTCTTTGACCGACTAGTTGAGACTGACTGTTCACTCTTAAGTTCTCCTAAGCTACTGTTTACCGTTAGTCGGTCTAAGAACGTTTGGTGACCGACTAGTTGACAATCTAGTCGGTCAACTTTTGTTCTTGGACCGACTAAGTCATCTTGCCTTCAGACTATGTTGTTTTGCCTCTTAGTCGGTCTACGTTCATTGGATGACCGACTAGTTGTGAAACTAGTCGGTCAGACAGTGTTCTTGGACCGACTAGATTTCTAGGTCTGAAATTCTATCTCTTCTCATATCTGCTCTTAGTCGGTCCATGCTTTGTGACTGACCGACTAGTTGATGAACTAGTCGGTCAGTGAGTGTTCTTTGACCGACTAATTCTCACAGATTTCTTTCCGTTGGAGATTGACCTAACTTGTTTTTATGGGACCCTATAAATACGAACCTAGGTCATTTCTATCTTCAATAGAGCTGCCATTAAGAGATTCATTGAGGTCTAAAGAGATAGCTATTCTCCCTCAAATCTAAAGCTCTCTTCCTCACAAGAAACCCATTCTCTCTCATTTCTAGATCTAGAGAGAAGCTTGTTCTTGGTGAGCTCTTCAAGCTATTGCTTGATTCAAGTTTCCAAATCTTCCCTAGGCACCCATTGCTGCTCATTTCCTTGGTGCTAGGGTTTGGTAACTTCATCTTCCTCAAATCCTTCATTCCACCTATTGGGTAAGAAAAACTCAAGGTATAGGATTTTGTGGTAAGAGTATTTATTTCATATTAAACTCTTTAATATTGCTTTGTGATTCTCTCGGTTGTGAGAGAAGGTTGTGATCCCGGGTTGTGGGATTCACGTTTGCTATTGCATGTATGATTTGATCTTGTGAAGGTTTTTCACAAGATATTCATAGTGGAAATCTTGAGTTAGGGTTTCTAACTCAAGTATCCGGAAGGGATCCGGGTGGTTGGGACGTAGGATCACCGGGAACAAGTCGGGGAGACTTGGGTGGATCCGAACCCATTAACATCATTTGTTAGCATTGTTAATTTCATTGTTGTCATTCAATTTAAGCTTCCGCAAATTGACTTGGTAGTTGTGTGCAATTTAATTTGGAATAATACGCCTTATTATTTTAAAGTACTATTCACCCCCCCTCTAGTACTTGTGCAGTAGCTGGTAGGGCATTACATTTGGTATCAGAGCCAGATACTCAGCTATGTCTGCCAACGACAACAAGACCGTGCCTCCACCTTCCAACTACGACACCTTCAGGAACCGTGAAGGAGCGTCATCGGTGATGGAAGGACATTCCTCTACACGGCCTCCATTCTTCAACGGTACCAACTACGGGTATTGGAAATGTCGGATGGAAACCTTCCTCCGAAGTGCATCTTTATGGAGGACTACAATGAAGGAGTACAACGAGCCCGAAGAAGAAGATTTTGAGGAATGGACTACCGCGGAGGTCGCCGCGGAGGTAAGCAATGCCAAGGCAATGAACGCCTTGCAATGCGCATTGGAGCCCGAGGACTTCAATAAGATATGCACATGTAAGAGTGCATATCAAATTTGGAACTCTCTCCTCATACTACATGAAGGGACGAGTCGGGTAAGAGACTCTAAACTCGTTATCGTAACCAAAGATTACGAAATGTTTCATATGCAACAGGGCGAGAAGATGAAAGAATATTACGCTCGCTTCGTTGACATAATAAACGAGTTAGAGGCCCTCGGCAAGATCTACACTCAAAAGGAGAAGTGCTTAAAGCTTATTGAAGGACTTCCCTCTTCTTGGGAAAAACGTACCTTCGCCATCGAGGAAGGTAATGACATGAACAAATATACCGTAGTTCAACTAATGGGTACTTTGATGTCATACGAGGTACGCAAAGATAGCAAGGTGAAGCTACAAGAAAAGATGAAGTCATATTTGAACCTAGATGCGCCTAAGAAAAAGGCGATTGCATTCAAGGCGGCTTCATCCACATCTTCCGATGATGAAGACTCGGAAAACGAGTTGGACTTGGAGTCCATGGAACTCATGGCCAAGAAGTTCAACCGTTTCTTCCGGAAATGTAACTTCAAGACCAAAGGTAAATTTGGTTCTTCTAACGCCTCTTCCTCTCCTTTGTGTTTCAAGTGCAATAAGCCAGGACACATGAAAGCGGAGTGTCCTCTCAACAAACAAAAGGAGAAGTGGAAGGCGCCAAAATTCGATAAGTCCAAGAAATACAAAAAGGGGTACAAGAAAGGACTTGTCGGAGCAACATTCACCGACTCCGAGGATTCCTCAAGCGGAGAGTCGGATGATGAGAAAGTGGAGCAAGCACATATGTGCTTCATGGCAAGAGAGGAGAACGATCAAGGATCCTCCTCTTCCGATGATAGTAATGACGAAAGCGATGAGGTAACGATGGATGATCTTAGAAATGCTAACTCTCAACTTTGGTCAAAATACACTAAGTTAGTAAATAGATATACTAAGGTAAAAGATGACCTAGCTAGCATTCAAACATCGCCTAAGAATATCATCACCAACAACGACACCGTTGTTGAAGAGTTAAGAAATGAGATTGTGAATCTCAAATCTAAACTTGAACATGTTAGCATTGAGGATGCGGAAGAACATGAGATAGCGGATTTAAATTCTCAAAACTCGACTTTGAGTATTGAGAACGAGAATCTTAAATCTCGTGTTTATGTGCTCACTTAGCAAATATCCACTTTGGATACTTCTTTGCGTTCTCTCAAAGAGAAATATGAGAACACATTGGGCCGAATCAACGAATTCAACAAGGGTAAAGGCCATTTGGATAATATCCTAAAAGATTTATTTCCGGCCAAACACCACATTGGCTTGGGGTATATGATGGGAAATTCATCCAAGTCGGTCACTACTTTTGTTAGGCCAACTTCCGAAGCCTCAACGAGTGGGAGCAAACACTCTATTGGTAGTTCATCTACCAATGGTGCTTCCACCTCGTCCACACCCTCTTTCGGAAAGAAACCCACTTTGGGTGGACCTCCAAAGAAGGGGCATGCCTACATGTACACTAATAACATGCCACGTAGGAACACACGTCCTACTCCACCATCTCACACATATGATGATTTTTATGCAACACATTCTCGGGCACGTGCACACCAAGTGAGACACCCTCACGCACGTGTTTCCACACATGCATATGTACACCCACCTCATCATATGAATAATTCTCGTCGTGCACCATTCCATCATGTCCCGTATGCCTATCCACAACATGCATCACGTAGAAATCAACGTAGCATGCATGCACCCAATAGGATGATGGCTCCCAAAATTTTCACTATTTGGAGCCCAAAGGACACAAGCATGGACGAAAAACAAATGTACATGAATGCTTATTTTTCGGATGTTGTGCATAGTAAGAATTATGTGGGGAAGTCTAAGTCCACTTGGACTTGGCTTCCAAAGGTCTAATCCCTTGGACCCAATGACCTTGTGTACCATGATATGAAAGTGTCTATCTTTAGGTACTCAAGGAAAAGAAAAAGAAAAGGAGCATCAAATTTAAATTTAGCTCCAAAGGAAATTGGATACTCGATAGCGGGTGCTCCAAACACATGACGGGTGACGCTCGTTTGCTCTCCGGAGTGGTTCCCATTGCGAATGGAAACCGCGTCGTATTTGGAGGCAACGAGAGCGGAACCATCATAGGTGTTGGTAAAGTCGGTAACCCTTCTAAACCATTAATTAGTGATGTTTATCTTGTTAGTGGTTTAAATCATAATCTTATTTCAATAAGTCAACTTTGTGACAAAGGTTACAAAGTTAGCTTTGCGAAAGGATTGTGTCATATTTTAAGAAAGGATAATGAAAAATTATTATTTTCCGGAACTCGTCGTAAAGACATTTATATTTTGGATCTTCCTAAGTCATATGAACAATGTCTCGTTGCCAACACAAGTGAACAACACTTATGGCATCGATGCTTTGGACATGTGAACTTTGGAACACTATATAAGCTTTCAAAATTGAATTCTATTAAAGGTTTTCCGAAGCTTGTTTTTGAAAAGAAAAGTTTTTGTGATTGTTGTCAACGCGGCAAGCTTCCTAAATCTTCATTTAAACCTAAGAAAAGCATCTCTACTAAACGGCCACTAGAGCTATTACATCTAGATTTATTTGGGCCAACTAGAGTAGCTTCCTTAGGAAATGCAAGGTATGGACTTGTCATCGTAGATGACTATTCAAGATTTACTTGGGTATTTTCATTGTGTAATAAAAATGAAGCTTTTGAAAACTTCACAATTTTTGTTAAGAAAGTACAAAATCTCTTAGGAACCACCATTGTCACTATTCGTAGTGATCATGGAGGTGAATTTGAGAATGAGTCTTTTGAGACATTTTGTGATGAAGTTGGTATTACTCACACCTTCTCTTTCCGTCGTGCACCTCCTCAAAATGGTGTAGTTGAGAGAAAGAATAGGACGCTAGTGGAATGTGCTCGCACTATGCTTGATGATAGCCAACTTGGCCATCAATTTTGGGCGGAAGCGGTACACACCGCTTGCTATGTGTTTAATAGAATACTTTTGAGGCCCGGCACTAAACAAACTTGTTATGAATTGTTGTTTGGTAGGTTGCCTCAAGTTAAACATTTTCGTGTTTTTGGTTCGAAATGTTTTATTAAGAACACATATGGTAGTTTGGACAAATTCGATCCGAGATCCGATGAGGGGATTTTTGTTGGATATTCTACGCGTAGCAAAGCCTACCGGATATTCAACAAACGAACCTCAACGATCGAGGAATCGCTTCATGTCTCATTTAATGAAGGATTTGTTCCAACTAGAATTTCAAATGATAATGATTCTATGGATGTTTTATGTGATTCGTTTGATAATTCTAAGTCTAATGATTCTATTGATTCTATTGAGACTAACCCAACTAATGAAGTTGTTGAGAATGTTCCAAGTGATCAAGGTATTCCCAAACGGCTTCATTCGGTTCGTGACCATCCCTATGAGCAAGTCATTGGCAATATCTATGATAGTGTCAAGACGAGATCGCAAGTTCACCACTTCGCAAATTGTGCCTTTGCCTCATCGATAGAGCCAAAGAATATTAATGAAGCATGTGAAGATAGCGCTTGGATCTTAGCCATGGAGGAGGAGCTCATTCAATTCGAGAGGAATGAAGTTTGGGAGCTTGTTCCATTGCCATCGAAGAACCACACCGTCATAGGGACAAAGTGGATCTTCAAGAACAAAACCGACGAAAACCAAGTCGTCGTCCGGAACAAAGCTCGGTTAGTAGCTCAAGGCTATCGTCAAGAGGAAGAGTTTTCTAATGTGATGAAGGAACAATTTGAGATGAGCCACATGGGCGAACTCAAATATTTCTTAGGACTCCAAATTCGCCAAATGAACGATGCAATCTTCATCCACCAAATGAAGTACACGGTGGAGTTGCTAAAGCGATTTGGAATGGAGAATGCCTCCGGGAAAAAGACTCCAATGAGCACGACTACGCATCTTGACAAGGATACGGGCGGTAAGGATGTAGACATTCGTCTATATCGAGGTATGATAGGTAGTTTGCTTTATCTTACCGCAAGTAGGCCCGATATTATGTTTGCCGTATGTATATGTGCTCGTTATCAGTCTCAACCTAAGGAGTCTCACTTAGTAGCGGTAAAGCGTATTTTTCGCTATCTAAGTTACACATTAGATTTTGGATTACTTTATCCGAGATCTAGCACATATGAGTTAGTCTCATATAGTGACGCTGATTATGCGGGATGCAAATCCGACAGGAAAAGTACTAGTGGCACTTACCATTTTATAGGAAATTCTCTTGTCTCTTGGTTTTCCAAGAAGCAAAATTCCGTATCACTTTCAACCACCGAGGCGGAATATATTGCCGCCGGTGCCGCGTGTGCTCAAGTTCTTTGGATGAGACACACACTTAAAGACTTTGGTATAAATTGTGATACTTGCCCTATCATGGTTGACAACCAAAGTGCAATATGTCTTTCCAAGAACCCGGTACATCATTCCCGTTCGAAACACATAGATGTCCGACACCACTTTTTAGATGATCATGTTGCTAAAAAAGGACATCATTCTAGTGTACGTTGAAACCCAAAAGCAAATCGCCGATATTTTCACGAAACCCCTAAAGGAGGACTCTTTTGTGCGGTTGCGTCGAGAATTGGGGATTATGGGTGAATCCGAGATATAGGATTCATGTTTCATTCAATAATTTTGCATGCTATTATTTTTGGCAATATCTCATTCATGCTAGAATTATTGGATTTTTCGGGAATTTTATGTGATATCTTGATTTTTCGTTCGATTTGTGCGTAATCGTCAAATTTCTGTTTTTCGATGATTAATGGGGTAGTTTAGATGTTTATTGAGAGTTTTGAGATTTATCGTCCAAGCGTATTATGGAGAGAACTTGATTTTCAAGTTTTTGACTCTTTAGTCGGTTCATGTTCAGTGACCGACCGACTAGATTGAGATCTAGTCGGTCAGTACTTGAACGCAGACCGACTAAATCTTGTCAGTAATTCTTGGATTCAGCCACTGTTTGCAACTAGTCGGTTCAAGCTCATTGACCGACCGACTAGATCGTGATCTAGTCGGTCAGTGCTTGAACTGTGACCGACTAGTTGTGCCAGGGGCTGTTTGGTCATTTGTGAAATCGACCGACTTAAACTCAGTTTAGTCGATCGATTTTCATTCTAATCGATCGAAATCTCTTCTCTCTCCGCTCAAAACCCCGACCTCCCTCGAGACCCTTCGTCTTCCGGCCACTTTCCGACCATTCCCGCCGTCGCCGTCCGCCGATCTTCGACCTAGGGTATCTCCTCTTCCTCCCTCTCCTATCTAGGGTTCGGTTTCAGCTCTAGGGTTAGGTTGTTCAGTTGATTTCATCTACTAGGGTTTCGATTAGGGTTTTTCTAATTCCGATTTAGGGTTTCTTCATTTCCGATTGATTGTGTCGTGTTGTGCCGAGATTATGGCCCGAACACGTATCCCGATCACTCCCTCTAGCCCCTCTCTGATGACCGTTGATCCAATCTCTTCGGATCCCGAGCATCCAACCCCTCCGAAGCGTAGAGCCAAGACCACCCATCCGTCGTCGTCTTCGCCTCCTCTCAAGAAGAAGAGGACGACGACCGCTAAACCTAGAGGTCAACCGAAACCCAAACCCAAGCCTAAGCCAAAGGCCAAAATTCTTGCTTCTCAATCTTCGTTCCATACTCCTACCGATTCCGATACGGAGTATAACCCTGAGACCGAGACTCATAGGGAACCCACTCCTCCTATTCATCCTGAGTCTAGCACCCACCCTCGTTCGTCTACCCGTAAGCCTAAGGGAAAGGGTCCGATGCCGGTGGGCGGTGTCGATATTTCGTTATGTCGCGATGACCCTTTGTGTCTCGCGGCGTATAACCGTATCGAACATTGCCCTCTGCTTCTGGAGCATTTCGTCCAGTTTAGCGACTTTATAGGGTTAGCTGATCTTCTGTCGTCGTCGGGTCTTCTCGATTACCTTTGATATGACCCGAAGGCGAATCCTCACCCCTACCCTAGATTAGTGAAGCTTTTCTATGCGAATAGGATCCGGGGTCAGTACGATCAGACCCACTCTGTTGAGACGACCGTTTTGGGGACTCCTATAGTCCTCACTGCGGAAATCTTAGGAGAGATTTTGGGTATCTCTTCGTCTGGCCTTCTTCCTTCTGATATCTCGGTAGATGATATTTCTTCTCTTGATCAGACCATCCTTTCAGAGATTTTCCATCAGATTCCTCCTGCCATGATTGGCGTGCCATCTAAATCATTCAAGCCAAATGCATGGGTCCTAAATCTGATTCTGAAGTCGTGCTTGCTTCCCAAGTATGGCTCCTCATCTCTCCTGTCCCAGCCATTTTTGAAGCTTATCTATGCGATCTTCATGGGGAGCTCGATTAATTGGGCTCGAATTATACTCGATAAGATTGACTCTTTCGAGTGTATTCGAAAGTCCAATAAATCGGCTCATATCCCATTTCCTTGCATGTTGACCCTCGTGTTTCGTCATTTTCGTGTCACATTGCCTCGTGACGATGAGCGTCCCCTTGGTCCTCCCCTGAATGCGACCGCCGTCAAGAAATCTCTTGCGGCGCTTCGTCACGTTCAGAGGACGACACCTTCAGCGTCTGTCCCTGCCTCTGCCAGTGCCTCTGCTACTCCCGTTGCCACCCTTGATGATGTCGTCCGGATACTTCGTCGTCACGAGTCCCGCTTGGCTCGTACCGAGGAGGTAGTCTGCCGTATGGCTCGTCAGATGGGTGTTGAGCTTCCTCCTTCCGTGTCTGAGGATGAGGAGTTTGATGAGATGGCTGAGGAGGACATTGAGGATCTTTGTCGTGCTTCGACTCGTGCCCCCGAGGGCACTTCTGCTGGTACTGCTGCTGCTGGTGCTACCACTTCTGCTGGTGTCCCCGAGAGCACACCTGTTGCCACCGCTCCTGCGGTGGATACTCCGACTGGTGCTCCCGAGGTCACTACTGATGCTGCTTCTGTCGAGACCTCTGCTGCTGTTGAGATTCCCGTTGTTGAGCATGTTGCTGAGATCTCCACTCCTGCCCCGACGATTCCATCTGTTGAGACACCTCTACTTCCTGCAGATCCTGAGTCCACTCCGTCGACTGGACCCACGGACGCTGCAGATCCAGCCTCCTCCTCGTGATCGTTGTTCCGAGGAATCTCCATATACGTTTTGGATGATATATCTTAGTGAGAGTGTTTTGGGTTAGGCTGGGGCTTGAGAGATGTCTTGTTGTATCTTTGTGATTTCTGGATGTCGGAGTTGGATATGATGTTATGATGTTGTTTTGATGTATGTTGATATACTTTGATGATGTCGATGATGTTGATGTATTTCTTTTTGATGATATGTAGCGCTTGATATGATGTATCTCATATATTCGATGTGATATTTTTTTTTGGATTTACTCATATTGTCTATATATATATATATGTTCATCGTTATTCTCTTTGTCATTTATTCGTTAAATGCATTTGAATTGTGAATTCGTCGCTCGACGATTAAAAACTTGGTTAAATAGATTATATTTCTATATTCATATAGAATTGTTTTCCATGCACAAATTTACCCAAGAAATATTGAATATTGGAGAGTATGTTTCATTATTCAATAAATACCAAATTTTATTTTTGATGATTTTGATTTTTTTTGATAATGGACATTTTGGCACACCTTGTTTTGATTTCCACAATTTTTCCCTTGGTGTCAAGTTGGTCCATTGATTTTGTCTACGACTCCCGATGTTGGATTTTACATTTCCTAATTGTTGTCGTTGTATGCCCCCCATTTTTGGGATAATGCCAAAGGGGGAGAGATAATGATAATAAATAGCGCAAATGAAAATTTAACTCAATTTCCAAGAATCTAGTTTGATATGCTAGATTCAGGGGGAGTTAAGATACATATAAGGATTTTCAAAATCCGATATTTCAAAAATCAATTCACTTTATTTATCTTACTCGTCTGCTTGATGCAATTCATTTATATTCATTTTGGAATTAACGTGTCATCAATGCAGGGGGAGTAAGTATTTTACATTTGAATTATTATCTTTGATTATTATTTATGTTGGTTTGTCATCATCAAAAAGGGGGAGAATGTTGAATATTGGACTCCCCGGATTTGGTTTTGGATGATGAGCAAACATAAATAATTCATGAACTAACAATTTGTGAGCGCAGTATTGGAGATCGTCGCCAATTTCACGTGAACATTCAAAGCGACATCTCAACACTTTCCAAAGCTCATTTTCATGCCTAAAGCTTCGTTGAAGCTCTTGCGACGCTTTGGAAGTAATGAAGATTCAATCGAAGCTCTCAAAGACCATTTATTAAGGTTTTATTTATAGTCTTTTAGTTTCGATTGATAGAATGTTAAGCCTTGAGTATATCTTACGTTTCTATCTTCATTTCACTCATTTCGTAGCTCTAGGATTCTTGCACAAGTTCACTCTAACTTCCTCGAAGCGTCGCGCTTCGATTCGGACTTTGTTGTGCATGTTAGTTGGTACAAGAACAAGTACTGACCGACTAGATGGTGATCTAGTCGGTCGGCCACTGTTCTTGGACCGACTAGTTTCAGTCAGTTAATTCTTAGCTCTTTTCTGTTTACAGTTAGTCGGTCTATGTTGACTCACCGACCGACTAGTTTGTGAACTAGTCGGTCAGTGATGCTTCTTTGACCGACTAGTTGAGACTGACTGTTCACTCTTAAGTTCTCCTAAGCTACTGTTTACCGTTAGTCGGTCTAAGAACGTTTGGTGACCGACTAGTTGACAATCTAGTCGGTCAACTTTTGTTCTTGGACCGACTAAGTCATCTTGCCTTCAGACTATGTTGTTTTGCCTCTTAGTCGGTCTACGTTCATTGGATGACCGACTAGTTGTGAAACTAGTCGGTCAGACAGTGTTCTTGGACCGACTAGATTTCTAGGTCTGAAATTCTATCTCTTCTCAGATCTGCTCTTAGTCGGTCCATGCTTTGTGACTGACCGACTAGTTGATGAACTAGTCGGTCAGTGAGTGTTCTTTGACCGACTAATTCTCACAGATTTCTTTCCGTTGGAGATTGACCTAACTTGTTTTTATGGGACCCTATAAATACGAACCTAGGTCATTTCTATCTTCAATAGAGCTGCCATTAAGAGATTCATTGAGGTCTAAAGAGATAGCTATTCTCCCTCAAATCTAAAGCTCTCTTCCTCACAAGAAACCCATTCTCTCTCATTTCTAGATCTAGAGAGAAGCTTGTTCTTGGTGAGCTCTTCAAGCTATTGCTTGATTCAAGTTTCCAAATCTTCCCTAGGCACCCATTGCTGCTCATTTCCTTGGTGCTAGGGTTTGGTAACTTCATCTTCCTCAAATCCTTCATTCCACCTATTGGGTAAGAAAAACTCAAGGTATAGGATTTTGTGGTAAGAGTATTTATTTCATATTAAACTCTTTAATATTGCTTTGTGATTCTCTCGGTTGTGAGAGAAGGTTGTGATCCCGGGTTGTGGGATTCACGTTTGCTATTGCATGTATGATTTGATCTTGTGAAGGTTTTTCACAAGATATTCATAGTGGAAATCTTGAGTTAGGGTTTCTAACTCAAGTATCCGGAAGGGATCCGGGTGGTTGGGACGTAGGATCACCGGGAATAAGTCGGGGAGACTTGGGTGGATCCGAACCCATTAACATCGTTTGTTAGCATTGTTAATTTCATTGTTGTCATTCAATTTAAGCTTCCGCAAATTGACTTGGTAGTTGTGTGCAATTTAATTTGGAATAATACGCCTTATTATTTTAAAGTACTATTCACCCCCCCTCTAGTACTTGTGCAGTAGCTGGTAGGGCATTACATTCTCCTCCACTAGCTTCTGTTCAAGACCTCCAGGATGACATGTTGGTGTTTCAGAGGGCTGTCAGAGCTGTTGATGATCAGCTCGTTATGCTTGAGAGTCAGCGGGTTCTTCTTCAAGCTCAGAGGATTTTTCTTCAAGACATGATTGCTGAACTTCAAGCCAAGGTGTCTCCTTCTGATGAGGTTTGATCTTTGGCTTTTTCTGTCACAAAGGGGGAGTAGTATAGCATGTTCTGTATATGCATGGCTGTTCTGAACATGTCTAATTGTGATCTAAATATCATGTCTTGGGGCTGTTTTGGTCTGTTGTTGTCTTCTGACTGGTATGTCTTCTATCTGACTGGTATGGCTTCTATTCAAGAGCATTTCTTCAGCTTGTTTCTTTTCTTTGATGATATCGGATCACTTTCTGTTTGATTGTGCCACTAAAAGCCAAAGGGGGAGATTGTTAAGTATTTTATTTGTTTATTGTGGCACAACGGCTCTGGTGGAATGTTAAACATTATGTTAAGTACAATGTTGAACGTGGTGGAATGTTAAACATTATGTTATGTAAAATGTTGAATGTGTTTGTTCTTCGTCACCTGCTCTTATCATCAAAGATTTCTTATTATAGCTAAAGGGCTTGCAGTTATTCATTTGGTGCTATTGGAAATTCTCTCTTATTTATTGAACGGATGCAGATCTTCGTTCTTTGGTCCACTCTTGGTTTAAGGGTTTTGCAGATCCCGTCGGTTATAGATGTTGTAACCGAGTGTTGAGTTGTTGAGATTGTTCTGTTTGGTTTCAAGACCTCTTGGCTGCGGAAGTTTCTCTTGGATTGGTTGAGAAAATCCTCAGCGGTTTTTACCTGTGCTCTTGCTGTTTTTAACAGTTTAACTATCTTGAAGAGGGTCTCTAAAAAGTGGCAAGTTGAGGTGCAGTATTATCGCTGGGGATATAGCGTTGATCGGCTTTGGGAAAAGGTGATCTGAAAAGCTCCGGGAGGAGGCTCACATCTACAACGTAGAGGATCAAGGGAGTTGATCTTGGTGAGTATTGCAAGGGGATCTTGCTCGCAAGGGGAGCTTGCGCAAATTACTCCAAGGAGTTGATTGCGATCAACTCGTGCAGTATGTATTGAGGGGGAGTGTAATTTTCCTCTAATATCTTTCAGTCTTGATGTCTATATTTTACATACTATATAATGGAGTAATTTGATTTTCTGGGCGGGGCCCCGCAGATGTATGTGTGCGCACCGAATTGCGTTACCAACGACCGTGTGTTGTGATGTGTTGATTGTCATTATTTCTATGTGTTCTCTAATTAGAATTGCGTACTAATTTCATTTATCTTTCACAAAACTACATTTACCATTAACGACGTTAGAAAAGCAAATTGGGAAATATGTAGTAGATGCTAGTATTACTAATTTAAGAAGTTCGATGGTAACATTGTGGGGAACCGGTAAAAGATAAAAGGTAGTTTTGTGAAAATTAATCCATTCAAAAATCTAGCTCATTTGAGGGGAGGAAGTAGAGTTTGCTCCATCAACTTTATTTGTTTCTTTCTTTCTATTGAATGAGGTTGCCCTTTGTTTGCTTTTGTAGCTCGAGCAGCCCAACACTTGTCCGATAGTCATCTTCGAATGCTGATGATGAAATGCTCGCAATCATGCTCATCTCATACTATTTTACTTAAAAAAAATGAGTTAGCAATGAAAAACAAAACGATGTCGTATAAGGGACTAATTATGACGCCATTTATTTTAGATATACACGGCGACATGCGGGATAATTATCCATCATACAAGGCACTAATTATGACATGCCAAAATCTATACATAGTATAATTTGTTTCTCTAATAGTTACTCAGATTAGAGATATTTAGAGGAATTAGATTCGGTTCTAAGGATTCCTAGTATCTGACTCATTTGTGAAATACAATCATTTATACGCGTCATCCTTTTGGCTCTTCAATGTCAGCAGATGAGATTGATTGACTTATCAATATAGCTGGTGACAAGATGAGATCGATTAAGAACTCATTATCTTCTCCTAAAACTACGACCAGTGTGTTATTATTATACGCAGCAAGCGAAGATGCCAGAAACACCAAACTGATTGGGCGATGCGTCATGCATGAGTCTTGAAGGAACCCTATCTACTATGAATGACAACAGGGAGGCATATGCATCCAATGATCCTTTGGTTGCCTCTTTGAAGCGGTGCATAGGGATGGAGTCTTAAATCAGTCGCATCGAAACAAGATTACAAAACTGAGAGCTACTTTCCACTTCAATCTTGCATATTTTAATAGTTAAGGTCCTTATCGGAATATCATCGTCTTTTTCATTATCCTCTTGGTTGTTCAAATCCATTAAGAGCCAAGAATTTTCATACCCTATCCAATTCAATGAACAGTTTACCTATTAAAATTGATTCATCGGGGACGATATTCGACACTGGATCACTTTAGGTGGACATGCAGTGGACACACTAGTTTTCTTTTATACACACCCAAGATAACAAATTAACAACGGGGTTGCTGAATTGAAGGCAGGCTACCACTGATGTCCAACTTAGCCCCCATGTGAATGTAGACAACAATATAATAATTGGGATAGAGAACGTAACTGTAAAACCATGTGTCATGACTTTTCAAGACTTCCTACTATCTTTTAGTCGCCAAAAGGGTATGATGCTCATCATGCTTAGATAAATGCCTTATGACCCGGATGCACGCCAAGCCTCCTCGCTTGGTCGTCAATTGGTGTTGCTTCATCGATATGTATTGAAAAGAAGAGAGAATAGGATCCGTTGGATTCATTATATGTGTGGTTGATATTTGATGAGCACATATGTTGTTACCATATTCGGTTTTAGGGTTTGCTAGCCTTATAAATATTGGCGGCTACCCTCCTCATTGTAACACTATTGAAATAAGAAAGTCTCTCTTCTCTGTGTGTGGATGTAGGCTATGTTTTATAGCCGAACCACGTTAAATCTTCGTCTTTCTTGATTGTTATTTCTACATGGTATCGGAGCGGGTTGATCTCTAACTCGTTCTTTTTCACATTCGAGATCGATCTCTATTTGTCCCTATTGTACCGGCGTCAACTTTGGCAGATCAGATCGACTCGTCTTCTTCCCGTGGCTTCCAATCGAGGCTGTGCTTCGACATTCGGCATCGGCTACATCCTGTCGACTATATTCCAACCTCTTCGACTTCTCCCTGTTCGGCTTGATCCAGATTCGGCGCCTCCCACCTCAGATCAGATCTCGTCGATCGGATCTCGTCACCTCAGATCGGCATTAATCGGATCTCCTCTTCGAGTCCCGCCTAAGCCCTGGTGTTGCCGTCATCTTCGTGTTGCCGTCAGATCTTCTCTCGTTGGATTCGACAACAGGGATCCGACGCCACCTCGCGTCCGTACGCCAGAGTCTGGCGTCCATCATCAGATCCGACGTCGTGCTCTCGGATCTCAAATCGACGGCGTGCCAATCCGATTGTTCAGATCCGACTGTTCAGATCTGACGGCGTGCTAATCTCTTCCAGTCGACTGCGTCCTCCTCAGATCCGACAGTTTAGATCTGAAAGATCCCTCTCCATCCTTAGTTCAGATCTAAGATTCTGCAGTACTCTGATCTAATTCCCTCTCCATCCCGACGCCGGCCATAGGATTCGCTGCCATGTCGGACTCCGATTAGATTTTCTCACATCAGAATGTTGTTATGCGATTAACTTCTGTGCTTCATAATGGTGTTAACTATACAACTTGGACTAGGGTTGTGACTTTATCTCTTGGAGGAAGATCAACGCTCGGATATATCTATGGGACGATTGATCGTCCCGACGATAAAGATCCGAAAAAGGTGCAGGAATGGCTTGCTAATGATCAAACAGTTATTGTATGGCTTCTCAACTCCATGGAACCTAAAATTTCTGAAATTTTTTACTTTTTCCGATACTGCAAAGGATTTATGGGATTCAGTGTCAGAACTTTATGGAAATCAGAATTATGCAGCTCATGTTTTTCAATTGCAATGTGAAATTGCTAATATAAATCAAGGTGATAAGCCTTTTATTGAGCAATATGGGAATCTGAAACATATGTGGGATGAGCTGAACATCTATCGTCCTCATACAACAGATGCAAAAATCCTCCTTAAGCGGGCCGAGGAGGACAAAATTTTTGCTTTGTTGAATAGCTTGAAAGATGAGTATGAACAACTTAAAAGTCAAGTATTGATGAATTCTGAACTTTCGTCTCTCTCCAGTATTTGTGCAACTGTTCAACATGAAGAAATTCGGAAAACTGTTATGGTCGATGATGATCATAAGGCTATTTCAAATCAAGGTAATTCTAGTACTCTGGCAGCTAACACTGGTAAAGGTATCCAAGAATTTCATTGCGATCACTGCAACAAGAAGGGGCATACTATAGATCAGTGTTTTTTACTTCATCCTCATCTCAAGGCCAAGTATGATCAGAAATGGAAAAAGAAAGTGCAAGCAGCAATAGCCATGACGTCGATCCCAATAAGTAACCCTTCCACTCATGCTTCAGGTAATCATCATGCTTTTTCATCATCTTCAAAATCTAGCACTTGGATTATAGATACTGGTGCTACTGATCATATGGCTCATCATCTCTCGTCTATGCATTTCTTCAATCATTTCTTTGATAATCGTACTGGGGGCGTCACCCACATTTCGGTAGCGGACCTTTTAAACAGTGCAGTTTGTTTTGGTCCAAGTGCGTCTCTTATTGGTTCCTCAGGATGCTTACTCCCTCCAACTTGGGCTGTCTCTCGAAGTTCATCTATATCCTCATAGTTACGTGCTGCTCCCAGCGTTTCCTTATCGGGTGTTAGATCGACAGATGTCCTTGGCGCTTGGGCATTGTAGATTAAACCTTGACTCGACTGGAATGCTTGGTCTTCAGGATCCCAAACCAGATGAGGAGCAAAACGACTGAGCGCAGAGAGTAATCAAGTTTGGAGTTCTATCATTTCTCTTACGAGTCCCACGATCTCGTTGTAGGCGTCACCATTTCCATTACGAGTGTTGGGTTGGTCTGCCATGCTGCAATCAAACAAAGTAAATATTTGTGTACGGTTTACCTAAATGATCTGGTTAGTAATAATATTTATACTATTTCTGAAGTGTCTCGCAGAGTCCAAGAGGACCTGCGTGGGCCACCACTAAAACCTGTCACGCCCCGCTTCCCAGTATACTTGGGGACGAGGACGCGAGCGGGTCCGCTTGTGCTTAAAGCAAAGAAGAGGTACTTATTTTTTTTCTCCCTTCTTAAAATCAAGCACAATAAGCGTAATTTTAGCGAAGGCAGGTCCCTGCACGCGAATTTCTCAGAAACAGCACAAATATTTATTACATTACAATACCAGCATCCAAAGTAAACACACAAACAATTAAGGCCTAGCATGGCCATACAATCTGCTGAAAGCAAACACACCTGAAAATAATAATACAAATAATAAACTGAAATATAAATGTCCCGCTCTAGTCTTCTGCAGGGAGGATCTCAGTGTCTTCGTAGTTCTGGTCAGCGGGGTCCACCTCTAAAGTGGGATCCTCAAGAGTAGGGTCCTCACGGTACTCTGTCTCTGAACCTAACATATATTTCATAACACGTTGAAATATATGTCAGCGATAAGCTCGGCAATATATTTAAAGTAATGAAATGCGGAACAATTATAAGATGACAAAAGAGCGTTAGTACACAATTATAAACAATAAGTGCAGAAAAGTAAGGTACAAGCATGCATGGGTATTTTTGCAGTTTTAAAAGTAAAGTAGTTGTAAATTGAGTATTTGTGCTCGTGATAAGTCCATGCCTGGGTAGGTGAAATGTTCTCGATACACCTTATCACCGGTGGTTTTACCGTGACGCTCCACACATTGGCTGCCTCCACCGGAGGGGCCGTAATCGTGTTCGAGACACACTCACAAATCCTACTGCAATGAACCAACCCCGCCCAAAGTGTACCGCCGTATACTGGAACACGAGCCAGACTAGTCATATGTGACCCTACTGGAACACGAGCCAGACTAGTCACACATGACCTGACGGGAGTAGCCAACTCGGCTTTTTGTGTATGTTTATTTACTGATTGAGTTTCACCCCATCTGTAGTCGATGGTTCCACCCCGTCTGTATTCGACGGTTATCACATATGTGTAGTAACATACTCGTCTTTTCCAAATTTGTTTATCTTGTTAACATGCGAAAAGCAATAGCAGTCCCGTTAAGTAAAAAGAGCAATAAGTAAAGTGAAACATAATGTCCGGCTACTAAAATTTGTCAAACATATTAAAACCAGGTTTGATGCTAAGTTTTAAAGATCAGGTTTGCAATTCATTCTACACATGTTTCTGAGGGTCGTGACCCACCCTCTGTTCCGTTTGGGTTCAATTTAATAACAAGTAAGAGATGTTATTCTTCGAATAACTAAATATTGATAAAACGTTCATTTCCTAAAGAGATGCAACATGTATATTAAAAGTATGTTAAAATGGGTTTGGGTTCAATTTATACACTAATTTAAGTAGTTGTTCCAAATTTAATTTCAATAAATACTTGCCTTGACGCGGGTGTGGGGGTCCCGGTGGTAGTGACGAGAAGCACGTTTTATCTGCGTCAAATAGACTAGTGACATCAGATTAAAGGTTACTAACCAGTTAAAAGACATTAAACTAACCTATTATAACATTAACTTAATGTTTTATAAAGTAATTTTACTTAACTTATAACATAAAAATCTTAGCTTAATAACTTAATCAGAAAATAATCTTACAACTTATCATAATAATATAACTTATTAGTTACTCACCTTGGCAATAATCTTACAGAAACTCATAACTTATAAACCAATAGAACTTTATAAAAGTTAATAATATACTTATAACTTATAATAATAATAATAATAATAAATAAGTTTAATAATAATTTAATAATGTTTCTGTGGCTAATGGGGCTTCGGCCCCTATTATTGGGAGTGGTAAAGTTACATTCTATCCTACTACTTCTAGTTCAGATGCTCTTGTTGTTTCATCTTTCCCGGTTCAGCTTCTTTCTGTAGGAAGAATTACTAATTCCTTAGACTGTGATGTTATTTTCTCTCCTAATTCGGTTATCTTTCAGGATCGAAAGTCGAGGAAAACGATTGGTGAAGGAACATATTCTCATGGGCTTTACTTTTTCAATCCAAGTAAAGGGCTATTTCATACTAGCACATTGACTGAGAGTCAAATTATCCATAAGCGATTAAGTCATCCCTGCAATCGTATTTTGTCTTGTATCTTGCCTTCCATTCATGTTGAATCAACATTATGTGATGTTTGTCAGTTTTCTAAACAAACTCGTTTACCCTATGTTAACTCTATGTCAGTATCTGATGAACCTTTTGATTTAGTTCATTCTGATTTATGGGGTCCTGCTCCTATTGATTCTTATGATGGTTACAAATATTTTTTGTTACTTATTGATGATCGATCACGTGCTACTTGGTTGTACTTGCTGAAATCTAAAAGAAGGTAAGTGCTATAATTAATGATTTTCATACTTTGGTAATAACTCAATTTGGTGCCAAAGTAAAAATTCTCAGGTCTGACAATGGCACATAATATGTCAACCATTCTCTTGACGAATATCTTCGCAGCCATGGTATTATTCACCAGACTAGTTGTGTATATACACAATAACAGAACGACGTAGCAGAGAGGAAGAATCGACATATTCTGGAAACAGTACGAGCCAACGTGCTTCAGATAAATGTACCGAAGAAATATTGATCCCATGGATTTTTGACTGCAGTTTACTTAATTAATCGTACGCCTAGTAGAGTGATTAATTTCAAGTCTCCATTGGAGGTTTTGCAAGATCGTAAACCGGGTTTGTCTCATCTGCGAGTGTTTTGATGTGTTTGTTATGTGCATCGACCATCTACTAATCGTGACAAGTTAGATCCTCGAGAAACTCGGTGGGTGTTCTTTGGTTATTCTTCTACGCAGAAAGGATACATATGTTATGATAGATATGCTCGTAAGATATTCGTTTCTCGAGATGTTCGTTTTTATGAAAATGAACCATTCTTCGACTAGAAGGATAAGTATGGGAGTCGGTCCCAAGGTGAGTATATGTCAGATTTTTCGGTGTCTCTTCCGATTATTAGCTCCACTGATGACAGTGTTGAGACCGATGTAGATCATTCGGTAGTTGAAATGTCCTCTGATTCTACACCCATAACTGAAACACCATCTCCTGTTATTGATATCGAAACTGCTCCGCCAACAGTTGAAATAGATCAAGAATCTCATTCGGTAGTTGAAAGTGATACAGATCATCAGCCTCCAAGACGCTCAGATAGAGAAAAGTGTCCGTCTGTGATGTTGAAAGACCATATTACCTATCATAGTGCTATCTCCTATCCTATACAAGCTCAGCTAACATACGACAATGTTACTGTAACGACCGGTTTTTATCAATACTATTATCTACGTTTTCATTCTCGTATGTTTCTTTTCCCGTACCCATACCCGTACCCATACCCGTACCCGTATTCTTTTCTTTCATACTTAATAATAATATTATTATTATCCTTAATAATTATTTGCAAATATTTTAGTATAATTAGTTTAACTTTCAAATTCAAATTCGAATTTCAAACCTATTAATCATTTTTAAAAGTCAAATGAGAACTGCCTTGTTTGGACCCATTTAAATCTCTTAATGAATTATTATTCCCTAGTATAACCCATTTAATTAGAACCCCATTATTATCAATTCAAATCCTTCCCTTTTATTACTAAATAAACCCTAGCACCCACATTTTGATTCCCCTTGGCCGAACTGCCCTACACCCACACAGCACTCTCGCGCCCAGTTACTCACGCACACAACAATGTTAACACACACAAAAATTAACAAAGGAATAATATTTGAAAACCTAAGACTATAGCAACCTACTCTCTTATTATATTTATAAACCAAGGCTAGCAGCAGCACCCATTCTTTTCACAAAAAAAATACAAACAAAGAAACCTAGGCCTCATTTCACGTGAGCCTAGACAAGCCCTACACTTCCTTATATAATAACCCTAAAGAACCCTAGGATCACCTCTTTTTCTCTCCACATGCAAACGCAGCCGCCTCTCCCCCTCTCCTTTTCTTCTCCACGGCAACAACCCACACGCCGGCACCCCTCTCATCCACGCCAGCTCCCCCTCCCTTAATTCTCCGCTCGGAGCCACTACAGACCCGCCGGGCGAACCGCCGCCAACTCCCCACACGCCGGCCTCCTCCTCCTTTCTTCTTCCTCACATCACACACCCCCGACCTGCTACCCTTCATCCCCACGCAACCAAGTGCCGCAGCTTTCTTCTTCTTCGCATCACAGCCCACGCCTCATCAGCGGCCACCTCCCCTCGCCACCCCCATGCAATCAGCCCATACTCCTTTCCTCCTACTCCTCTCCATGCAACCAAGAACCCACATCACCCACGGCCCATCTCCTCGCTATCACATTGCCATCCACGCAAAGGCGACACCCCCACAGCCCGCCGGCGGCCACCATCCACGCACGGGAGCCTCCGACAGCCATACACTAGTCCCACCGTTCAGATCCAATGTCGACAGCACCCGGAGCTCGCTGACAGCCGTTGTCCATCGTTTACTCGTTGCCGCGACGAGTTCGAACCTTGGACGTCGAAGTTTCAGAACCGTACGCGTCGCCGTTACCGTTGTCGTCATCTGATCCCTCGCTGCACTTCAGGTCAGTAGATCTACCCTTAAAAACTCTTAACCCACACCGTAAAGTAGAGAACTTAATAAAACCGGGTGATTAGACGTCATAGGAGTTTGTTGTAAATCTGTCCTGATCGAAAAACGTCTATTCTGATTTCATATTTTGTCAAACCAGCGAACCGTCTCCTCCGTAGCATAGTACTCGTCGAGATGTTTCCAACGACACCAAGAACATCAAAACAGGCAAGTATATGATTTGATATGATTTTTAGAAGTTTCGGCACTTTTACGCCGCCTTCATCTATTGCTGGATAACGCGAAAATTAGACATGAAATGACGTAAGAAAGTGACACCTTAATGACCAGGACGAAATTTGTGACCCAACGGTATATCATACGATATATCTCAATTTTAAACAATAAGAGAAAAGAATAATTCCTGTAGCAAGTTTAATAAAAAGGACGTGTTCGTTATAAATTTAAACTGCGGTAAAAGTTGTTCAACCCATTCATGTCTTGTAGAAGTGTCACGATAATATTATAATATTGTTAACAATAACTTTCCGAGAGTCTTGACATACCTAACAAATATGGACATCGTGAAAATCGTGCGCCTCGAAGGCGGTATCGTGATATCGTGATGTCGTGTGAGTCGACTAGGCTGGCTCGTGTTCCGGCAAAACTTTTGGGTGGGGTTAGGGTTGAACGGCCACTGGGCGTATGAAGGGTACTCTCCTCAAGAGCACCACCCGCACGCGGTGGGTTAGCGTCAATCACGGTAAGCCCCCGTGAGAGGAACGACCTTCTCATCACGACCTAAAGGCGAGAACCCTAGATTAGATGTGAACTCTTGACATGGAAATTGCAACGCTAACTTGGTCATCTTGGAAATTGACACGCTAATGAACTCAGAGAAATCTTTACTTTAATCTTGTAACCGTCTAGAACTGCATGTTAGGGATGTTCATTTCTGTTTCTACAAATTGTTAAATGTTAAATTGCTGCAAGTCGTTTCTTTAAAATATTCAAAATGTCTTCTTAAAATCATATCTGTCATATATCTTGTTTTGTGATGCTACTCTTTCTTGCAGACCCCTAGCTGACATACATTCATGTTTTTGGATGTATGTCAGGTTCAGAGCTTGAGTACCAGGAGGACCCGTACGAGACGCCAGATTTGGAGAGTCAGGAGTTCGCACCTGACGCAGTGCCTCTTCCAGCAGAGGATTAGTGGACCCCCGCACTTTACTGTTTTCCTAGTGTCCTTTTCAGACGTTGTAGTTGTTTTCGTGTACGTTTCATTTTCTTGTTACTACTTTAGCCCAGCTATGGCTTGTTTAATTTCGTGTACGAACCTTAAACTTTGGATGTGGCTTTATTTTCTAAAGTGTTTCTGATTGTTCTGATTAGCAATTGCAAGAACCTCATCTGTGTTTTTATCACAGACGCTTATTAAACTCGAGCTTCACCGCTCCAGTTCAAGCGGACCGCGTAACGCTCTCGCTTCCGGTGTCTTTTGGGAAGCGGGGCGTTACAGGTTTTAGTGGTGGCCCATGCAGGTCTCCTTGCACCTGCGAAATTCAGAATAATGAGAACACTTATCATTAGCCAAACATCTAGGGTAATCGTATACACGGGATTAACTCGGGCTTTCTTTCTCTTTTGCAGGATGGCCGGAAGACGCATCACCCGACACGGAGCCGGAGTCGGAGCCGGAGCTGCTGGAGGCGGAGAGGACGACATCCGCCAGATGCTCGGCGTTATGAGAGATATGCTGGAGGTTCAGCATCATCTAGTCCAGCAGGGACGCCAGTGCGCCAGCTGCGCCAGCTGCGCCAGCCGCACCAGTTGCACCAGCTCCGGGAGCCAAGCAGTTCCGAGAGATGCATCCGAAGAGCTTTTCCGGACGAGAGGGCCCGCTAGCAGTCGAAGAGTGGTGTCAGAGCACCGAGGATGATTTGGGCCTTGCCCGAATCAATAAAGATGAATGGGTGGAGCTTGCCAGGAAGCAGTTGACAGATAATGCCCGCAGCTGGTGGACTGCGGAGGAGGCTAGGCTGACCAAGCCGATTTCATGGGATACCTTCTGCAAGAGGTTTGATGCCCAGTATTTTCCCAAGTCTGCGAAGCGAATGATGGAGAGTCACTTCATCAACCTGGAGCAGGGTACTATGACTGTTGATGAGTACGAGGCAGAGTTCACTATGCTGAGTCGATAAGCTCCTGCCATGGTGAAAGAACCTGAGGACTGTGCACATTGTTTCCTACAGGGCTTGGATCTGGACATCTAGAGTGTGCTGTCTGGGAATACTTTTTCCACTCATGAGGATGTTCTGGTAGCTGCGAAGAATCAGGAGCAGATCGCCAATCTGAAGAAGGCACGTCAGGCGGGCAAGCGCTCGATGGAGATGCTGAGGAGTGCACCTATGCCTGGTGTACGTCCCATCCAGACCACCCAGTTCAAGAGGCCAGCTGCACCTGTTCCCAACCGAGCTGAGCTGACTTGCCATTTCTGTGGCAAGCTTGGCTATGTGAAGAAGGACTGCAGGAGGATGCTGAATCAGTGTTTGGTTTGTGGATCGCCTGCCCATGTTGCAAGGAACTGCCCCCGAGGTTCTCGACCTATGCCTGTTGGAGCACCTGGACCTGTTCAGCGGACAGCACCTGCACCTGGACCAGCTCAGAGACCAGTGCCTGCACCTGGAGAGCGAGGACCACCTCTGATACCGCAGGAGCGAGCCTTTTAGCAGGCCAACCTGCCGAAGCGTCTAGCTTTTACTATGACAGCCGTTGAGGCTGAAGCTGCTGACGACGTGATTGCAGGTAACTCCTAACCTAGTCTTTCCTTTTCTGCATTTATGTTTGACTAGTTAGTTCATTGTTTGATATAGTTGCATGTTACCCTTAGGTGTTATCCTAGTTTCTTCTCACCCAGCCTTGACCCTGTTCGACTCTGGAGCTTCCATATGCATCCTGTCACGGAAGTTTGTAGTCGAACACTCGATACCCATCTACACACTTCCCAAGTGTTGGAACATTACGACTGGGAATGGTGTAGTGAAGGTTGCACTTGGTTGTCGACCTTGCCCATTGGTGGTTAGTGGACACGAATTGTATGCTGATTTCATCGTCCACGACCTATCCAATTTCTATGAAATCCTCGACATTGATTGGTTAGGAGCTTTTTATGCCACGATCGACTGTCACCGGAAGAAAGTGGTGTTTGAAATTCTTGACCACCCTGTGTTTGAGTTCGTCAGCGGAGGACGTTCGCTTGGACCTGTCAAGTTCTAGGCCCAGCCGTTCAGATTGACTGTTGCATCTATGATTGCAGAACCGGAGAAGCCAGCAGTAGTGCGAGACTTCGAAGACGTTTTCCCTGATAACATTTCCGGTCTGTCGCCTGATCGAGCATTGGAGTTTGACATTGATCTAATGCTAGGAGCTCAACCGATTTCTAAGGCGCCGTACCGTATGGTTCTAGCTGAGCTAGAGGAGCTGAGGAAGCAGTTGGACGAGCTACTGCAGAAGGGTTTTATTCATCCCAGCGTGTCTCCCTGGGGTGCACCCGTCTTGCTGGTGAAGAAGAAAGATGGGTCGAGGAGGATGTGCATCGACTATCGGGAGTTGAATCAGGTCACTGTGAAGAACAAGTACCCGCTGCCCCGTATTGATGATATCTTCGTTCAGCTGGGTGGATCGAAGGTGTTTTCGATGTTGGATATTCGGAGCGGATACCATCAAGTCAGAGTCAAGAAGGATGACGTGCCCAAGACAGCTTTCCGGACCAAGTATGGGCACTACGAGTTCGTTGTCATGCCGTTCGGTGTGACCAACGCTCCTGCTGGGTTCATGAATCTCATGAACCTAATCTTTTACGACTTCCTCGACAAGTTCGTGGTGATCTTTATAGATGACATCCTGGTGTACTCGAAGAGCGAGGAAGAGCATGCAGAACACTTGAGATTGGTTTTGGAGGCGCTCCGCCATCATAGACTATATGCCAAGTATAGCAAATGTGAATTCTGGTTGGACTGAGTTGCATTTCTTGGACATGTAGTATCAGGAGCCGGCATCTCAGTGGATCCGGAGAAGGTCAGAGCAGTCAGTGAATGGCCTACATCGCGATCGGCTTCGGACATTAGAAGTTTCCTTGGACTGGCTGGCTACTACCGCAGGTTTATTAAGGATTTCTCACGGATAGCTGAGCCGATAACGAGATTGACGTGAAAGGATGTCAAGTTCAGTTGGTCAGAGTTTTGTGAGCAGGCTTTCAGCACCTTGGAGGAGAGACTGACCACCGCACCGATCTTAGCTATTCCAGACAGAAGCAGAGGCTTTGAGATTTTCTGCGATGCATCGGGGAAGGGACTTGGTTGTGTTCTGCACCAGCACAACCATGTAGTCGCTTATGCTTCACGACAGTTGAAAGTCCATGAGACGAACTATCCAACCCATGATTTGGAACTCGCCGCTGTCATATTTGCACTGAAGATTTGGCGTCATTTCCTACTGAGTGAGAAAGTGGAAATATTCACTGATCACAAAAGTTTGAAATACATATTTACTTAGAAGGAGCTGAATATGAGACAACACAGATGGTTGGAGTTGATGGCAGACTACGACATCGATCTTCAGTATCACCCATGGAAGGTAAATGTCGTACCGGACGCTTTAAGCCGACTGCCAGAGGTGATGGTTCTCACAGCTCAGTGGAGATTACAATAGGATCTGCGAGAGATGGATGTTGAAGCTGTTCTTCCGGGAGTCACTTCGTCGTTGATGAACATGCAGATTCAGTCGACGATTTTTGATCGAATCAAAACTGCTCAAGCTGGTGATGCTAGGTTGATGAAGATCAGAGAGCAAGTCGAAGCCGGACTCCGGACAGATTTTCTGATTCACGAGGATGGATCTTTGAGGTATGGCAGTAGGATCTGCGTGCTTGCAGGAGATATCAGAGAAGAGTTGATGAATGAGGCTCACAGTTCGCCTTATTGATGATCGATCACGTGCTACTTGGTTGTACTTGCTGAAATCTAAAAAGAAGGTAAGTGCTATAATTAAGGATTTTCATACTTTGGTAATAACTCAATTTGGTGCCAAAGTAAAAATTCTCAGGTCTGACAATGGCACATAATAAGTCAACCATTCTCTTGACGAATATCTTCGCAGCCATGGTATTATTCACCAGACTAGTTGTGTATATACACAACAACAGAACGACGAAGCAGAGAGGAAGAATCGACATATTCTGGAAACAGTACGAGCCATCGTGCTTCAGATAAACGTACCGAAGAAATATTGATCCCATGGAGTTTTGACTGCAGTTTACTTAATTAATCGTACGCCTAGTAAGTGATTAATTTCAAGTCTCCATTGGAGGTTTTGCAAGATCGTAACCGTGTTTGTCTCATCTGCGAGTGTTTTGATGTGTTTGTTATGTGCATCAACCATCTACTAATCGTGACAAGTTAGATCCTCGAGAAACTCGGTGGGTGTTCTTTGGTTATTCTTCTACGCAGAAAGGATACATATGTTATGACAGATCTGCTCGTAAGATATTCGATTCTCGAGATGTTCGTTTTTATGAAAATGAACCATTCTTCGACTGGAAGGATAAGTATGGGAGTCGGTCCCAAGGTGAGTTTATGTCAGATTTTTCGGTGTCTCTTCCATTATTAGCTCCACTGATGACAGTGTTGAGACTGATGTAGATCATTCGGTAGTTGAAATGTCCTCTGATTCTACACCCGTAACTGAAACACCATCTCCTGTTATTGATATCGAAACTGCTCCGCCAACAGTTGAAATTGATCAAGAATCTCATTCGGTAGTTGAAAGTGATACAGATCATCAGCCTCCAAGACGCTCAGATAAAGAAAAGTGTCCGTCTGTGATGTTGAAAGACCATATTACCTATCATAGTGCTATCTCCTATCCTATACAAGCTCATCTAAAATACGACAATGTTACTGTAACGACCGGTTTTTTATCAATACTATTATCTGCGTTTTCCTTCTCGTATGTTTCTTTTCCCGTACCCATACCCGTACCCATACCCGTACCCGTATTCTTTTCTTTCATACTTAATAATAATAATAATATTATCCTTAATAATTATTTGCAAATATTTTAGTATAATTAGTTTAACTTTCAAATTCAAATTCGAATTTCAAACCTATTAATCATTTTTAAAAGTCAAATGAGAACTGCCTTGTTTGGACCCATTTAAATCTCTTAATGAATTATTATTCCCTAGTATAACCCATTTAATTAGAACCCCATTATTATCAATTCAAATCCTTCCCTTTTATTACTAAATAAACCATAGCACCCACATTTTGATTCCCCTTGGCCGAACTGCCCTACACCCACACAGCACTCTCGCGCCCAGTTACTCACGCACACAACAATGTTAACACACACAAAAATTAACAAAGGAATAATATTTGAAAACCTAAGACTATAGCAACATACTCTCTTATTATATTTATAAACCAAGGCTAGCAACAGCACCCATTCTTTTCACAAAAAAATACAAACAAAGAAACCTAGGCCTCATTTCACGTGAGCCTAGACAAGCCCTACACTTCCTTATATAATAACCCTAAAGAACCCTAGGATCACCTCTTTTTCTCTCCACCTGCAAACGCAGCCGCCTCTCCCCCTCTCCTTTTCTTCTCCACGGCAACAACCCACACGCCGGCGCCCCTCTCATCCACGCCAGCTCCCCCTCACTTACTCCTCCACACGGAGCCACCACAGACCCACCGTACAAACCGTCGCCAACTCCCCACACGCCGGCCTCCTCCTCCTTTCTTCTTCCTCACATCCCACACCCCCGGCCTGCTACCCTTCATCCCCACGCAACTAAGTGCCGCAGCTTTCTTCTTCTTCGCATCACAGCCCACGCCTCATCAGCGGCCACCTCCCCTCGCCACCCCCACGCAATCAGCCCCTACTCCTTTCCTCCTACTCCTCTCCATGCAACCGAGAACCCACAGCACCCACGGCCCATCTCCTCGCTGTCACGCTGCCATCCACGCAAAGGCGACACCCCCACAGCCCGCCGGCGGCCACCATCCACGAACGGGAGCCTCCAACAGCCGTACACTAATCCCACCGTTCAGATCTAACGTCGACAGCCCCTGGAGCTCGCTGACAACTGTTGTCCGTCGTTTACTCTCTGTCGCGACGAGTTCGAACCTTGGACATCGAAGTTTCAGAACCGTACGCGTCGCCGTTACCGTTGTCATCATCTGATCTCTCGCTGCACTTCAGGTCAGTAGATCTACCCCTAAAAACTCTTAACCTACACCGTAAAGTAGAGAACTTAATAAAACCGGGTGATTAGACGTCGTCGGAGTTTGTTGTAAATCTGTCCTGATCGAAAAACGTCTATTCTGAATACAAGTTTTGTGAAACCAGCGAACCGTCTACTCCGTAGCATAGTACTCATCGAGACGTTTCCAACGACACCAAGAACGTCAAAAACAGGCAAGTATATGATTTGATATGATTTTTAGAAGTTTCGGAACTTTTACGCCGCCTTCATGTATTGCTGGATAACTTGAAAATTAGACGTGAAATGACGTAAGAAAATGACACCATAATGACCAGGACGTAATTTTTGACCCAACGGTATATCATACGATATATCTCAATTTTAAACAATAAGAGAAAAGAATAATTCTTGTAGCAAGTAAAATAAAAAGGACGTGTTCGTCATAAATTTAAACTGCGGTAAAAGTTGTTCAACCCATTCCTGTCTTGTAGAGCTGTCACGATAATATTATAATATTGTTAACAATAACTTTGCGAGAGTCTTGACATACCTAACACATATGGACATCGTGAAAATCGTGCGCCTCGAAGGCGGTATCGTGATATCGTGATGTCGTGTGATTCGACTAGGCTGGCTCGTGTTCTGGCAAAACTTTTGGGTGGGGTTAGGGTTGAGCGGCCACTGGACGTATGAAGGGTACTCTCCTCAAGAGCACCACCCGCACGCGGTGGGTTAGCGTTAATCACGGTAAGCCCCCGTGAGAGGAACAACCCTCTCATCACGACCTAAAGGCGAGAACCCTAGATTAGATGTGAACTCTTGACATGGAAATTGCAACGCTAACTTGGTCATCTTGGAAATCGACACGCTAATGAACTCAGAGAAATCTTTACTTTAATCTTGTAACCGTCTAGAAATGCATGTTAGGGATGTTCATTTCTGTTTCTATAAATTGTTAAATGTTAAATTGCTGCAAGTCGTTTCTTTAAAATATTCAAAATGTCTTCTTAAAATCATATCTGTCATATATCTTGTTTCGGGATGCTAACTCTTTCTTGCAGACCCCTAGCTGACATACATTCATGTTTTTGGATGTATGTCAGGTTCAGAGCTTGAGTACCAGGAGGACCCGTACGAGACGCCAGATTTGGAGAGTCAGGAGTTCGCACCTGACGCAGTGCCTCTTCCAGCAGAGGATTAGTGGACCCCCGCACTTTACTGTTTTCCTAATTTCCTTTTCAGACGTTGTAGTTGTTTTCGTGTACGTTCCATTTTCTTGTTACTACTTTAGCCCATCTGTGGCTTGTTTAATTTCGTGTACGAACCTTAAACTCTGGATGTGGCTTTATTTTCTGAAGTGTTTCTGATTGTTCTAATTAGCAATTGCAAGAACCTCATCTGTGTTTTTATCACAGACGCTTATTGAACTTGAGCTTCACCGCTCCAGTTCAAGCAGACCGCGTAACGCTCTCGCTTCCGGTGTCTTTTGGGAAGCGGGGCGTTACAGTTACCAAAAAACATTCTGATTTACTGTATGCATTGTCATGTGAAGTTGAGCCGAGAAATTTCTGAGATGCTAATTCCTCTCCGGTCTGGAAACAAGCAATGAAGGAAGAGTTACATGCTCTTGAGGAGAATCATACATGGGATATTGTTAAGCTACCTTCCGGAAAGAAGACAGTTGGGTGTCATTGGGTTTATAAGATCAAATACCAGAGCGATGGGACCATTGAACAACATAAGGCTAGACTTGTTGCTAGAGAATTTACTCAGACATATGGAGAAGACTATAAAGAAACGTTTGCTCCAGTTGCCAAAATGAACATGTTTTGAGTTCTCATGTCCTTAACAGTAATCATGGTTGGAAGCTATTTTAGATGGATGTGAAAAATGCTTTCCTTCATGGAGATCTAGAAGAAGAAGTCTATATGGTCGTTCCACCTGGACATCCACAAGAGTATATTTTTGGAGTACCTTGTAAATTAAGAAAAGCTATTTATGGGCTTAAGCAATCACCACGAGCCTGGTATGCTAAACTAAGTTCGGTTCTCATGATGAATGGTCTCAAGAGAAGCGCTGCAGATCCGACCTTTTTTGTTAAGAGAAGTAAGTCTGGCATCATTATCGTCTTGGTACATGTAGATGATATTGTGATCACTGGTGATAATCAAACTGAAATCTCAAGACTAAAAGCATTAATGCATATAAAATTTGCTATCAAGGATTTGAGATTACTAAAATATTTTCGATTACTAAAATATTTTCTTGGTTTGGAAGTTGTCTACTCTGATAAAGGTATGTTTCTTAATCAGAGGAAGTATGTTCTTGACTTATTGAAGGAAATGGGAAAGATGTGTGTTATACTGTCAGATACGCCTACTAATGATGGTGGTAAGCTTGATGCTGATGGTGCGTTATATTCGGATATTGAAAAGTTTCAACGGTTGGTTGGCCGACTGATTTATCTTACTATTACTCGCCCGAATATTTCATATGTTGTAAGTCTGGTAAGTCGATTCATGCATGCTCCTACTGTTAATCATATGAATGCTGTTAATAGAATATTACAGTATATGAAGGGCTCACCTGGAAGAGGTATTTGGATGTGTAAGAATGGAAATAACGACATTACTGCTTATACTGATGCTGATTAGGCTGGATGTCATGTTGATAGAAGATCTACAACAGGTTATTGCACATTTGTTGGTGGAAATTTAGTCATTTGACAGAGTAAAAAGCAAAATGTGGTAGCTCGATCAAGTGCAGAAGCTGAATACCGTGCAATGGCCTCCACGACAAGTGAAATAATTTGGCTTCGGGCACTTCTCAATGATTTAGGCTTTGGTTCGTCTTGACCTATAATGATGTTTTTTGATAATCAAGCGGCGATTCACATTGCATCAAATCCCTTGTTTCATGAAAGGACTAAACAAATTGAGGTAGATTGTCACTTTGTCCGAGAGAATAGACAAGCCAATACCATATAATGCTCTCCATTTGTTCGTAGTGATCAACAACTGGCTGATATCTTCACCAAAGGTTTATCCACTGCTAAATTCTAAGAGATATTGTCCAAGTTGGGCTCTATCAACATTTTTGCACTAACTTGAGGGGGAGTATTGGAAAGAAGAGAGAATATGATCCATTGGATCCATTATTTGTGTGGTTGATATTTGATAAGAACATATGTTGTTACCATATTTGGTTTTAGGGTTTGCTAGCCTTATAAATATTGGCGGCTACCCTCCTCATTGTAACACAATTGAAATAAGAAAGTCTCTCTTCTCTGTGTGTGGATGTAAGCTATGTTTTATAGCCGAACCACGTTAAAATCTTCGTCGTTCTTGATTGTTATTTCTACAATATGCACATTTGTTCTTAACACCATCGCATAATTCCTCGTGGTAATGAGATTTTTTTAATGTGAATGTATTAAGACGTGCATCCTTTTTTCACATTTATCTGAGTACCAATATGGGATCAAAAAAATCTTCTAGTTAAGAGCAACATGGTATTATTGAAGTTTAAATGACCTCATTTGGTTGTGGCAATTTTTTCGAACAATCAAATTTATCTAGGAAGCATTGTCATTTTTAAGGAGCACCCATCCGTCAAGATAGTTGACTATGCAAGGCGGCAGGAGGCGATACAAAGAGACACATCATTCTTGAAGATATAATGTGTTTGCATAGTGAACGAGAGTGAGCACCATAATGAATGAGTGCAAGCATGATCTTTGCCAGAGTGTAAGCACGAGACTAGTATGATGCTTAGACCGTGCTATTTTTTTTGGATAATTCGGAAACTAAAAGGACCTTAAGCACATCAGGCTTTAAGGCCTCTTACAAAACCCTCTCTAGATGTATCAGCCTTAAGACACTCAAGAATCACCCCAGGAGGATTCAAATGGATCAAAAAATCGGTCTCCAAAAACGCACCTAGATCCGCAAGCCGATCAGCACATTGATTACCCTCCTGAAACGAATGACTCACTTCCACCACCCAATCTCTTTTCAGAAGCACCTGAATGTCCTCAACGAGAACAGACAGCGGGTGAATTGATGAATTCTTACCTTTGATCAAATTTACGGCACACAATGAATCAGAAGAACAGTCCAGTTTCCTGAATCCCTTATCCCATGCCATCACCACTCCCCACCTTATCACAAATAACTCGGCAACTAAATTTGTAGTTACACCCAAAAAGGCCGAGAATCCCCTCAGCCAAACCCCTATGTGATTTCTAAAAATTCCAGTGGCCCTTGCCGCTCCTGGGTTACCCTTCGAAGCTCCATCCACATCCAACTTGAACCAACCCTCCTATGGCGGTCTCCAATGCACCAACGAAGGCACAGCTGATGCACGATGGCGCTGCCTAAAGGTTCTTAAAATTTCAGCTGCTCTCCACAGTATGCCCCTGTATAAGCCCATATCATCCATCTGATCTCTAGCAGTTTGGAAAACATCTTTACACCACTGAACCCAAATACTCCATACTGCCGTTGCAAACAGAATCCTTCTCTCGCTAGCACTCTTAGCTTTCAACCCAGCATCCATCCAAGGTTTGAACGACATACCAAAAAACACCTCCTGCTCCTCACGAGGATTAATCAAAGACCAAAATCTCTTTGCTCTGAGGCAATCCCTCAAAGCATGCAATATACTTTCCTCCGTATTCCTGAATATCCCGCACTCCACCGAGACTGCCACCCCTCTACTAAATCTCAAAAGATTTGTCATTATCCTTAACCTGTTTGCCAGCCACAAAAAAACTCTCCATCTTGCTGGTATAGGAATTTTCCATAACCATGACATATCATCCTCTTCGCAACTTCCTACTTCATCTAATAGAGCATAGTAAGCCGACTTAGAGCTAAATCTGCCATCACCTGACCACTTCCATATGCACTTATCTTCTTGTACACAGAACTTGGGCAACAGACATGCCAAAATTTTCAGCACAAAAATATCAGGAAGCCACAACAGTAACTTTTCATTGTCCCAGCAACCCGACGACGTAATGAAATCACTCACTTTTTCATTAAGATTCACATTCTCCACTGGCTGAGAACAAACAGAGATAAGCAGCTCCCCTATCCAAGCATCTGTCCAAAACAGAGTTGACATACCTGAACCAATCTTCCTGGACAACCCTCTAGCAAGGCTGTTCATCCCACCATTATAGATTTAAAAATAGAAGACCAAACCAATGGAACCTTCTTCAAACTAGCCGCCATGGATGACGCTCAGAAGAATTACACCACTACAGAGAAGGACTTACTAGATGTGGTGTACTCTATTGAAAAGTTCAGATCTTATCTTTTAGGATCCAAGGTAATAATCCACACGGACCATGCGGCACTAAAATACTTGTTAAGCAAAAAGGACGCAAAGCCACGCTTGATACGATGGATTCTCCTCCTTTAAGAGTTTGATATAGAAATCAAGGACAAGAAAGGGGCTGAGAATGTAGTGGTGGAACATCTTTCGCGGCTGATTCAAAGACATGGAGATGACAGCTTACTGATCGATGCCTCTTTCACTAGAGAGCAATTATTTGCAACATCCTCCTCTGAAGAACCTTAGTACGCTGACATAGTCAACTATTTGGTGAGCGGCATAATCCCGCATGGGATGGAAACCTATCAGAGGATGAAGTTCTTACAGGATGCCAATCACTACTTTTGGGATGACCCATACTTGTTCAAAACATGCGTCGATGGGATCATCAGACGGTGTATTCTGAAAGAAGAAGCCACCTCCGTTATGTCGCATTGACATGACCAACCTTACAGGTGACATGCAGCAGTTACCGAAACCACGGCCAAAATTCCACCATCTTCAGAGATGCCAATGAATACACCAGAGCATGCGATAAGTGCCAAAGAACGGGGAACATTACAAAGAAGAACGAGATGCACTTACAAGGCATTTTGGAGATAGAATTGTTCAACTGTTGGGGTGTTGATTTCATGGGACCTTTCCTGTCAAGTGACGATAACATGTACATTTTGGTTGCAGTTGATTATGTCTCAAAGTGGGTGGAAGCCATGGCCACCCCCAACAAATAACGCAAGTGTAGTGGCCAAGTTCTTCAAGTATACAATTTTTCCCCGTTTTAGAGTCCCAAGATAGGTTATAAGTGACGGGGGAAGCCACTTTATCGCAAAAGAAGTTTGAAACAATGCTTAAGAACTACAGAGTACATTACAAGATCGGCCTTGCATATCACCCCCAAACGAGTGGCCAAGTGAAAGTATCCAATAGAGAGATCAAGTGCATCCTAGAGAAGATGTGAGTGCATCAAGGATGGATTTGTCTCAAAAGTTGAGTGACGCTCTTTGGACAAACCGCACCGCCTTCAAAACCCCTATTGGGACGACTCCTTACAGGTTGGTATATGGAAAAGCATGCCACCTGCCAGTGGAATTGGAACATAGAGCGTATTGGGCGATAAAGAAAATGACCTTTGACTACCAGAGCGCCACCACGAGACAATTCTTGAGCACCAATGAGCTTGACGAAATCCGGCGTCACGCCTATGAGAACGCAAAGATGTATCTACGCTAATGGAAAGAACACACCGTGGTCAAATGACGGATCAAGGATCTTTAACGGTGGAGAAAGTTGTTTTATCTGTTCCTTGCGCTCCTTGGCAAGTAATCTTCTTCCAAAAGCTAAACTGGACCCCAGCAACACAACTCCAAGCATTTCTATAAAGTGATTACGTATGTCCTGCAAGAGTTGAGTTATGTTAGTCCAATTTAGTCTAAAGTTCTTTGCCACAAACATATTCCAAATATAGTCATCAAAATACGTAAAATAAAGCAAAGCATGTTGATGACTACTCCCAGAAAAATGTGCACTGCTCTCGGTATGATGCACAGTCAATGGGGAGAGGGATAAATGATTTTGGGAACAACTGGGGGAAAGAGTGGTTCGGGCTCCATAGCAATAATCTCTAAACACATGTGCCTAGCTGTCTCCTCATCCTGTTCATCCAAAATTACTAGTTCGCCCTCTCTTTTGCACACACTTACTGCCATGTTGATATTTTTATTCATGACTTCATCGTGACATGGCTCGCTCGATATACTTGCAATAGAAGATGAACTCATATTAGATTCTTGAAATTGAATTTCAAAAGAATTATTTTCTTCTAAGCAAGTGGCAATCAGAGTAAGATTTTCAATGGATTGCTGAATTTGCCAACTCCGAGCAAGGAAATTTTCTCGGAATTGTTGGGATTTAGCCTCCTACATCTGAATGAGAAATTAAACTTCCACTTTCAAGAGTTGCAATGGTACGTCTACGCTTTGCTCCCCTTGATCAAGGCATGAAGGCTCCATTGAATCATGCTCTGACATCTCATTAATGCTCTGATCATTCTCTGGTAAGGACTCCATGTACTTCCACGCCTCTGTCGGCATCATGACTCCCAAAAATTCCTGCAGCTGTGGTCATAGTCCAAATAAGAAGGACTCCATAAGCTCTTCCTTTGTGTACCCATGCTGCGGATAGCTCGATACTATGTCTGTGAACCTCCTCCAGGCATGAAAGAAAGTTTCACAATCTCTCTGATTAAAATTAACGATCTTGAGCTTCTTCATTCTATGCTTGTGTGCAACATCATACTCTGCATCATGCCAATAATATATGCCATAGAATTTCATATACTCCTGTTACGAGGTGGAACTCGCGTATAATGAATTTGTATTGTGGAGAACCAAGGGCACGATGGTTATATGGAGATGAGGGTTTAGGTGGGCTGTTTTACAAGTGATTAGTGGGATGAAGAGGTTGGACTTATCGCCGGGGGTGATCACAGGGTAGAATCTCACCGGATGCGGCAGAGGAAGGTTGGATGGCAGGAGGCCGAAGTTGATGTTGACCAAGGGGCGAGCTTTCCTGTAGCACGAGCAACTCGTCAGAAGGGCGGGGTTGGGGTCCAACCCTTAGCCCCTCCGATGCCTAAGTCAGTAATAGGACTTTAAAACGGGTGCTAGGCACGCCGGTCGGAATAACGGTGTGTCGACCGTACGTGGCGAGCTATAAGTGGGAGAACAAAGATATGTACGACCTTTGTTCTCGTGTGTGAATGATAGATTCAGATAGAATTTTCCAACCCCTCTCCCGTAAGAGGAGATGGGGTATTTATACCTGACGGAAGATGACTAGGCGGGGCTGATCTGGCATGCTGACTAGACGTGCTGAGCTGGCTCGGTTGTCAGCGGAAGCTTCGGACAAGGACGTCGGGAACAGGAGTGCCTGACCTGCTTTTGTCAGGCGATGTAACGGCCAGGGGGTACTTTTGTCAGGATGTCAGGGCCGAAAGCATTAACTGTCAGTCGGCTCAACCGCCAGGGGGTGCTTTGCCAGACGGTCGGGTGACGTATCTGTCAGTCGTGTCCTTATCCTAGGTTGTTTGTCGTTGGCGACGAACTAAAGGTCGGGCTGTACTACCCTAGGCGTCGCGGTTCATGGGAATCAGGCGGGTCGTCCGGATCGGGGGTTGTCCGACCCGGCCGCGCCCCCCGTTCGGTCACGGGCTATGGTCCGCTGGCACGGAAGGATACGCCCGTGCCTATGTCAGCAGGCCCAGCGGCGCTATCCAGGCGTCCCCCTAGCGCGCTACCCCTGGTGGGTCGAGCCGCTGTGGTTGTAATGCCCGGATGTGTAGAATACTATTTGCGTGTGTGTGTATAGTAATTTTGTTGTGCGTAAAGTAATTTCCTACATGTAAGGCTACCAGTTGACTATGATATGCAGTGAATGCGTGTGGTTGAATAGGAAATTGAAATTATTGCAAGCATGCTGACAGTGTTTATTAGCGTGTTTGGCGTTTTTTTTGTTGGTGGGTGTGTAACGTAAAACTGTAGGATCACGATAACTGGTGATGCTGAGATAGTTATTAATGAATGACATTATTATTACTGACGTTCGGTTAAGTATGAATTTTTATGACGATTGGGTGAAGGCCATGATTGAGTGTATTATTATTACTGACGTTTGGTTGTTATTTTTGGTGATGTGGTATTATTTTTGGGTATTAGTAGTTTCCTTATTCTTGATGTTGACAAATGTTATCATTACTATTGTGAAGGCCTTAATTCATTTTTGTAGCTAGAGATGGGCTTGGATTCTTGTTAGTCACTGTTGATTGGGTTTTGATAGTTGGGTTAGCTTATTAGATGAAGAGAATAGGGTTGGTTTACTTGGGAATGGCAAACTTGTAATTACTCAACCCCCTCTACAATCTTTCATTTAATTTCATTTTCTTTTCTCTTTCCCTTCTTTCTTCCCCAACCTGGCCGACCCCTTTACGGGCCGAAATCAATTCATGGCCGAAGGAGAGGGAGCAAAAATGAGAAGAAAGAAGAGGAAGAAGAGAAGAAGTTACTCCCTCAGCCTACCCTCTCCCTCTCCTCCTCCATCTTCACCATTACCCTCACCTCCATGGCCAAAATCCCAACCAGGCCGAAAATTTTGGGACCCCCCTTGCTACCGAATTTTGGGGAAGAGGGTGGAGAAAATGAAGAAGGAATGAAGAGGAAAGAGAGAGGAGTGAAACCCTAGCCTTTTCCCCCTTCCAACTCTCTCAATTTCTTCCTCTTAATCTAAAACCCCATGGCCAAATCCTTCACAGCAACCCAAAAATCTGATCTTGGCCGAAATTTTAGCTTACTTGGCCGAACCTCTCTGTTGCAGCCGAAATTAAGGGGAGGAAGATGGAGATTAGGGTTGAAGCTTGGAGATTTGAGGATTCTTGGGATTTCATGAAATTAGAAAAGGATTTCATCCCAATTGGAAGAGGATTTTGGGAATTCGAAATTAGTGTTTTGACTTGGAGCTTGTAGATGGTGGATTTCTCTTGGAATTTGGTGGGGATCTCCTTGATGAGGTAGGAATCCAACCCTACTCATATGTTTCAATTTATTGCATTTTGGCATGCAAGTTGGCATTTTTAGGGTTCTTGTGAAATTCTTGACATGATGCTTTGATGTTAAATCCTTATGAAATGTTGGGCTATTTTGAGCTAGCAAATGTTTATGATGCTATTGGATGCTATTTTTCATTACTTTTGTGAAAATTCTTCTCAATTTGAATGATTGTCTTCTTATGTGATATTGCCATTAATATGTGAAATTGACCACATTATGAAGCAAATGAATGAATTGTTTTACGCATTATGTGAATTAGCCCTTACCTTGCATGTTGTTGAAGTCGTTGTTTAATGGCTCTCATGGCGGGATATTAGTAAATTGTTATTCAAATTAGTTATTATGAGATGTAGGGATGGTGGGAGTTTATTAGGAAACGTCGGAGGTTTACTATGCAATTTACCCTCGTTAATAAAAATTCAACACATGGTGTTATTCAATTTGCGCCCATTAATTAGATTCAAATAGTTGCTATCAAAATTGCTTTCGTTAATTGTATTGGAAGCCTTTTATTTACTCTTCCTTTGTATGAAATGCGAAGTACGTGATGATGGAATGGTGTTGTGCAAATTGGCTATGAAGAATAATAAAATAGATGATTGAATTTTTATGACGGTGTTGAAATTATAATGCAATGAATCAGGCTGCCTTTGGTTGCATTGTTACACTAATCTTGTGGAGTGACTTTATTTAGCATGTTGGAACGGTTCTGGTTTAAATTAGCAACTAAGATGTAATTTTAATGAAGATAAAGCGAGTACCTTTGTTAAGCATCACGACACAATTAAGCCATATGTGGAACCCTTATTGGACAACATGCTATGTTTTAGTTGGATTAAGTCGAATTGCTCTTTAAGGTCAATTTTCATAAATTAAGTAGGAAGTTGTATGTATGTTGGAATGTTGGACGATATTATGAAATGGTGGAAGTTTAACATTCAAGTTACATTGTATGAAATTGCTTTCCTTTATGAAATGGTTCTCATTTTGGTTTCATTGACTAAATGAAATAGTTCTCATTTGGTTGAATTGATTGAAATTACTTCCATATCCCTTGTAAGAAAATGTGAAGTATGTTATACTAAATTGAGTTGTGCAATATGACGCTTTGAAATCACTTGATGCTATGATTTGATTCATGTTGCCTTGATGGACTCATTTCAAAAATTATGTGAAATCACCCTCATTTACAATGTTGGAATTTATATTCTTCATTCCTCCTTGCATGAAGTGTGTGAGATAAGTTGTGGAAATTGGGTGAAGTTGCATTGAATGCTTGTTTCTAAATGCGTATAAAATGCTTTCAAATGGAAAAAAATGAGGTTTATATGAAATGTAAATGAAATGGGAAATTGGTGGTGTGGTGTTGGATACACGTGGAATATGGAATGTGTGACATGGTCACGGTAGGACACGAGGTGGAGTGCACGGGCATGGACAAAGTGCCGCGGTAGGATGCGAGTGAATACGCCGTTGGCCACCTCTTGATCCATTAGGTGACTCCACGTTGATAACGGAGTAGAATCATTTGCACGTGTATGCCGGCTCATTCACGGGATCCCCATTGCATTGCATTGCATCGCATTGTTTGTGATTCATATGCATCATGGCGTCGTTGAGACTTTGGGTGATTGGTGGTTAGATTTATGTGATTGCTATTTTATGGGAATGAAAGTTGCCATGAACACTTATATGTTGAAATGGTTGTATGTTGGAAAGTGTGCTATTTGGTGGTAGCTAATGGACGAATTTGGGTTAAAGTTGTGTTCCCTTCTCTTGAGCTAGAATGTTGTTGTTGATGTTATGTTGTTGTTAATGTTGTTGTCGTAATAGTTGTTGTGTTTCATTTTGAGAACAAAGGTGGTATTTTTAGGGTTTTTGGTGCATTCCCATGACATGGTGCATGCTTGTTGATTCCATACTTGATTGTTGGTCTCGCTAAGTAGATGAAATTCCTCTCATTTGGAATGGTGGGAAACCTTAATGACCAAATTTTACGCGTATGAAAAATGAAATTATGTTAACAATAAATTAGGTTGTCTTTATTTGTTGTAGTGAGTTATTTGATGCCATGCTTATGATAAATGGTGCTCTTGATGCTATTGAATGTCTTCCTTCACTCTTCATGGGTAATTGCGTTCATTTGTAACCCAAGTGCAAGTGGGCACCTTTGTGTCATTAGTCCTTTTCATTGGTTTAAATTAATGGGAACCTAGAAATCCTTAGTGAATTATAGGCAAATTGCCCTCTTTTTCATGTAAATTGTGATCCTTATCAAAGTTGTTGCACTTGTTATCGCTTGAATGAATTCGTTAAGTTTTAGTTGGTCATTTCTTCTTGGATCATGTTCGAGTTACTAACTTCATGACAAATTGTGTTAATGAGAGTATAGTTGCGTACTCTCCATTTTACGTGTAAGAATGGTTGCTAATTAAACTTGCCCAAGAGTTTGATGGAATATGAGTTTGTTTGGAAATTGTTGGGAAAATTGTGAAGTTGGTGAATAAGACGTTGTAAGTTGCATTTCCTACATCAAAGATCTTAAAGTGGATTATGTTGGTTCTTAATTTTAATGCAAGCCCATTCCTTCAAGGCGCTTCTCTTATGATTCTTGATCATTGTTATATTTTTCTTATGCATAAAGCAGGTTTCTTTTAAATATTATTTATGTTGTAATTGGAAAAGATTGGAAAATACGAGAGAAACTCTGCCAAATTTTTTTAAAACAATTCCATGTTTAAAAGAAAACCCATTTGAAAAATTGATGAAAGAAAATTAGTAAGCCTTCAAGTTCATTATGTCGATTATAACTTAATGCAAATTTCCCTAGCCCGTATAAAGATCTAATGTTTGGGTAGAACAGGCAAGGTTCCATTGCATAATTAAGCTTACATGTGAATAACGGCTTATGGAAGGGATGCATGGTGTAAGCAAGATATAAGGGGATTGAGTATTGTTGTGTTCTTGTACTTGATAAGTCATAGTCACTCCTCTATTTGTAGCATTCACTTTGTTTTGCAGGTTATCCTTGCCGCAGGTACGTGTCTTGTTAACGATACCATTAACCCTTTTATTTCAGTGAATTGGTCATGATGTGCCATGAGGTATTTTTAGTTGTTGCATTAGTGCCTTGCATGCTTTTGCTCCATGTGAGTTGGGTTTGGACATCCTACTGGGTCACGATGTGACGTGTCCCGTTGTTATTTTTCAGGTGTTGGATCTTGGAGTCAGAGGCCCACGAGCCCAGTTGGTTGGATGTGAATGTGGGGGTGAGTGTGAGAGAAATTTGGGTGTGTTAATGTACTTGGGTGAGTTAGGTTATGTATTGTAGATGAGATTTGGAATTGATGTTGTATTTGAACAGTTTATATATATGTTATACATGTGTTTGGAGTTTGTGGCTCTTTTGTATTTCTGTGATGTCTGGAATACTACAGGTACTATCCTAGCAGTGCGTAGTGGGCCTGCTTGAGTTTTGAAATTTTGTCTTTCTCTCCGTAGCACCCGTCTCTTCGGGAATACCTGATACGGATTCGTACTTATCGGGTATCTCCGGGAGCTGGGTGTTACAGTGGTTGTACGCCTCGGCCGGGCCGGGGGGGGTGCTGCGAGGTGTGCCCGTTTCCATATAGCTCCGGATTTCCGGGGTGGCGGCCCTTTCGTGAAGTGGAGAGTTTATGGGGTATGTCGCCGGATTCGGGTGGGAGTCGGACCCCTACGATATTTAGGTCGTAACAATTGCCCCCGGCCTTCGAGTCTGAGTCGGTAGCCCGGCTCGGCTCGGAGGGCGAACCACCTTTGATATCCAGGACCATCAGTACGGGCCTTGGCCCCCGCCCGGTAGTGGCGGCGGCGGCTTCGGAACTCCCGCCTTAGTGGTCATTATTACGATTTGAAAGGGGGTAGAGGAAAACGAAGCGCCTCTGCGATTGGGTTTACGACGCGTGGATGAAGTGACCCTCACGCCAGTCGAGGCGTCGAGAACCTCTAGATGGGCGCCGCGTGGCGAAAGTTCGACGGCTGAGATGGCCCGGGGGCCCACTTTACAACTAAAAGGGTTTGGGAGGCGGTCGGCAGGAGTTTTTATCTCTCTCCAATTCTTCTCCAGCGTTCGATACTTCTATTTGTCGCTTGCTGGCTAGTTTGCTGCTTCCGTCGCCGGTCATCTTCTTCCGAACGCCTTCCGGATTTGAGGGATCAACAGGTAATAACAGTTAATTTCCTTCCTTTCCGACCGATGGCTTCTCGTTTCGAGGTTGGAGGAGGTAGCCGAGCGGGGGAGGAGGAGTTGGTGGGCGAGGGGGGCGTCGCTGCCGGGGGTGCGGCGGCCCAGGGAAAGAGGGTCATGGCGATCCGTTGTCCTGAGAGCCATTGAATCCCTCCGATGTAGGTTGGATAGGATCAACATCAGGGAGATTTGCGTGCGGTTCGTGCGACAACCCTATGAGGTTCGGGTTCCCGGGTCAGAGGAAGCGGTGTGTTCACCTGGAGATAATGAGGTCGGGGTCTATGTTCGGTCATTCGAGTTGGGGCTCCGCTTTCCGATCCATCCGTATTTTTTTTATTTGTTGAATTTCCTAGAGCTGCCGATATTTGCCCTAGCGCCCCGTTCTTGGGGCTTGTTAGTGGGGTTTGTAGTCTTGTGCCTTGCTTGCTCCTTGAGTCCCTCCTTGGCGCTGTTCCAGTATTTCTTCGTGATTCGGAAGAGGGGGATGTATCATTGTGTTTGCGTTAGGAGAGGGCGAGGACTTATCCTCGGGGTGCCCGACGACGTCGGCGACTGGATGAGGGAGTTTGTCTTTGTGACGGTGCCAAGCGACGTGGCGCTGATGTCGAATTGGGGGGCACTGAATCCCTTAGTAAATGAGGGGGTGGAGCTGACTGGGGAGGATATTACCAAAGCTCAAATTTTGATGGAACTGCCCGAGGCGTGCCGTCAGTTGGCGAGTCTGACGCTGAGCAGTCGGCTCGCCCAGGACTTTTGGACCCTAGGCATCTTTGATGTTTTGTAAACTCTGGGCTAGGCTTGCCCTGATTGTCTCTCTTTTCTTTTTGTAGGCAGAGACACGATGCGGGAGCCGGAGGAGGTGTCAGGTTCGACCGGAGCCCCGATCTCGGAGGACACTGATCCCCGCGGGAAAGGCAAGGGGGTGGCGCGCGAGGCAGGATCCCGGGAACGTGGAGGCGGGGTTCCCCGTGGGGAGAGGGTGCATCCGGGATGGAGGGCAGCCGGGCCAGGTATCTCTGCCGGTGGGCCCGGCGAAGATCTTCATGAGGGCGCGTCCGCGCGGGGGGCCAGACCCTCCGTTCCTCTGAGGGTATCAGAGGTGGTCGAGCCTCGCCGAGCGCCTGTGGTTCAAAAGTGGCCATACGGGATCCCTCCGTGGGAAATGGGGGGGTCGTCGAGTCCGGCTTGTGAGGGCGCCCTTATTCGTTTTAAGAGGACCCGAGAAGAGGTCGAGGCGTATCCCGATGACCGTCTCCATAAGTTTCCTTTTCGAGTAGGCTGCGACGAGTCGGTATTCGAGGACGCAGGAGTGGTGACGCGCCTCGCCGAGTATTGCGTGTTACCGCGCGATCGTGAGTCTTTGACTCGTGTGGGGGCGGAGCGGTTGTATGGCTTGGCTATATGGCACGTCGTGCAGGTAAGCCGGTTTTCTTTCCTCGCCCGCGGGCTTTCTTTGTTCGTGTCCCGCTGATTCAAAGTTTATGTAGATGGTCGCGAATGTGTTAGCCCTGCGGGGCCGTACTCCTGTGGCCGTTACCAGGGCGTCTCTGGAGGTAGCGAAGGCGAACCTTGGCGAGGTCAAGGCGAAGCTGAGGGACACAGAGGCAGAGCTGGAGAGGGTTAGGAATGCCTATGAGGTGGAGAAGGGGCGGGCTGCGTATTTCGATTCGTCCAAAGCAATGGTCGAGAACCAGCTCCAAGAAGTAACGCGAGAGAGGGATGACATCCGGTCGAAGCATACAGCGGAAGTTGTTACCAAGGAGGCGGTGATCGGGGTACAGAGGCGGCAAATAGCTGACCTAAAGGAGGCCCTTGAGACCGAGAAAAGGGAGAAGGGTCTTGCGATGCGGCGGTTGGAGGAAAAACGGGAAGCTGAAGGCGAAATGATCGAAGCCGCTATCCGCCGCTATCATGACGAGCATGTTGTGCCGAAGCTGCAAGAAGCTAAGGATGCGGCGATTCGGCAAGTGGCGAGAGATGTGAGGGCTTGGTCGGTTGAGAGGTGGCGCCACTAAAAAGGTGGGTATGGGGAGGCACGTACCTTCTTGTGTGAGGGTTTGGGGAGGCCCGTACCTTCTTGTGTGAGGGTTATAAACAATGTTTTGTTGTAGTGTGTGGGGAGTTCAATGTACGGCTTAGCTATATGGGTAAATACATTGTGTTGGTCTTGTGCCGAACTGTATTCCTCCTTGTTTTGTTCGTAGACCGTCAGCTTTGTGAGGGACGTAACTACCGCCAACTTCGCTCTGCCGAGGTCGTCGGGAGAGGGGAGTTGAGATATGTCGCGTTTAGCAGCGGTTTGCTATGAATCCCGGTGGATCAGAGGCGGGGTGTGGTCGCTTGGTCCGTACAAATGTTTGTCTAGCGTTGAAACCGAGATCCCCAAGTAGTTGGGCGGCGGTTTCCTGTTTCGGCAGCACCAATGGAGGTCGGACCCTTCATTAGTACGAGCGATGCCTTTTAGTTTTGGCCTCCCCGATGGTGGTCGGGCTCTATCTTGGAAGGAGCGGAGCCTTCTTGTTTTGGCCGCCCCGACGGAGGTCGGACTCAGTCTCGGGACGCGCGGCGCATAAATAGAAGAGGCGAAGGGGGGAGTAATTTCGAATGGGGGTAATCATTTCGCCGGGATTTGGGCGGGAATTGATGACGGTCGCATGACTAGACGTCATCCTGGCGATTCGACGGCGGGCGGGAACCGAAGGGACTCGACCACTGCAGTGTTGACGCGTGGCAGAGTTGACGGTTTGCCAGTACGCGAAGCGTCAGAACACGTGGGTCGGTGCTGGATAGGGCCCGGATTGGTGACGCGTGTCTCGAGGTCGACGGTCATGATGCTTTGCGCAGTCGCGTAAAAGAGAACTCAGGGAGGGGAGCGAAGCAAAGCTGATTGTTGGGCAAAGGTTTTTGGCAAGCAGTTAGAGCTCGTCGGAGATTTCATTATCCTTGCCAGAGTCTTCCTCGTGGGAGCGGTCGACGAAGTAGCGCAGGCGCCCGAGTTGTCGGCACCCATTAGGTAAGAGGCCCATTTTATAGATGTCTTCCTCGATGTCTCCATTTCGTGGTCAGGGGTCGGGGATGGTTGGGGAAGGGAGCTCCGCCGTGGAGACAGGAGAGGTGCCTCCCAAGATTGCCGGCGTGAAGTCAGTGTTGAAGAGACCTATTACGAAGATCTTTGAGTTGTATGTCAGGCCACCGTATTCGGTTCGTGAACCGGAGCCGCAAGAGAGGGTGTGTTTCGCGGGCGACCGTGAGGTGGGAGTGTATGTCTCTTCGTTTGAGCAAGGGTTGCGCTTCCCCCCCCATCCGTTCTTGCTGGAGGTGTTGAACTTCCTGGAGCTGCCCTTGTATCGCCTGATGCCTAATGCCATCAGTGCCGTTGTGGGATTCCTAGTGCTGTGCGTGAGCAGCCAGGTTCGCCCATCCCTGGCTTTATTTCGCCATTTCTTCTCTGTGAAGAGGTTGGGTTCATGCTACTATCTCTTCGCAAAGAAGAGCCATCCACTCATCAGGGGGTTGCCAGGGAAAATTAAGTTGTGGCGGCAGCAGTATGTGTTTGTGGAAGTGCCGGAGGATGTGCTGATAAGGTCTGATTGGGCGAAGCTGAATCCCGAGGCGAAGGAGGGGGTGGAATTGGGGGACGAGGAGAAAATGGTGGCCCAGCTTTTAATGGCCATACCAGTGGAGGGCCGAGATTATCGGATGCTCGCTCGGGCTGAGATGATAGCGACGAACATCTGGCCCGAAGGTACAGCAGATTATGGTGTTCATGCATCTGAAGTGATTACGCTGAACTTTCTCTCTTTGGCAGGTCGCACAATGAGTCTGTCCCTCGAGGAAATGATGCGGCGTGCCTCGGAGCAGGCGGGGCGAGCGTCGACGAGAATTGGCCCCAAGAGGTCGCGAGAGGAAGGAGGGGTGGGGAGCTCGACTGGGGTGCCAGCGTCCACGAAGAGGAGGAAGAGGCCGACGAGGGCGTCCGTACCTGATGCGCCGGGGCGGGGGGAAGCCGGGCAGCAGGAGGGTGGAACCGGGGAGGGGATAGCAAACCCCGTCATCGACCTGGAGGGCGGGGACGAAGGGTCGACAGGGGGGAGGGGTGGAAGTGCCCCAAACGAGGCCGTCTAGCCCCCTGGCATCTGCAGGAGGGGAGGGTGCGGCTGCTATCGGTCAGTCGGGGAGGGCTGAAACGTCGGGTGGCCCGACCGGGTCCGCAAGATGGGACACTTGGCCCTATGGTTGTCCCATGTTCGGTCTCGAGAGGGCCGCCGATCCCCGATGTGAGGCCTCATTGGTTAAGTTCAAGGCCAAGAGGACCGATGTCGAGGGTTATCCCGACGAGGCGCTTCATCGGGCGCCGTACAAAGTAGCGAGTGATGAGTCAGTGTTTGAGGACGGAGGCGTGGCGGCGAGGTTGGCGGAAAACATTTTCCTGCCCCGCGATAGGGTGGCGCTGGAAGCGGTGGAGCCCGAGGGTCTGTGTGGGACCGCGGTGATGCACGGCGTCCAGGTAGGTTTTGTAAGATGGTCGACGTTTTTCAGCAGGTTTTATTGAACACCCTAAATGGTTTCACTTTTCTACGTTTCTTTATTCAGGTCGTCAACTTGATGCTTGGGATGATGAGGCACGTGCCAGCCATACATAAGGCCGAGGGTGCCGTGGCTAGAGTGGTGGCTGAGTTCGCCGCCTTTCGTAAGAGCGCTGGCGAGGATCTGGCGAAGGAGAGGGAGAGGGGCGGCCAATATGAGGCAGTGGTAGAGCGCCTGAAGGCGGTCGTGTCCGATCATGAGCTGCAGGCGGCCGAGGCGGGAGAGAGAGCGAAGGGGCTAGAGGAGGCCCTTAGGAGGGAGGAAGCTCGTGCGGAGGATCTGGCGGGACGTGCCAAGGCTGTCGAGGAGGAGTTGGCTCGTAGGGTCGAGGAATTTCGGACGTATCAGGAGAATACCGTCATCCCCGCCCTCGAAAATTCGATGTCCCAGGGCATGGAGAAAGGCCGCGTAGAGGGATGGGAATCCTGCTTGGCTCGGATGAAGGAGAAGGTGGCGGGCCTGTTCCTGCCGGTTGAGCTCGACCTTGACAGGCTCGTAGCTTGCAGCGACGAGGAGGGGGATGGAGACGGAGGGGAGGGCGACGAGGCAGAGACCGACGGGGCGGTGGGAGATTCCCCTGAAGGGGACAGGGAGGGCGTCGTGACTGGCGGAAGCGCCAAGTAGTTTTGTATAAGTGTGTTTGTTTGTTTTAAACGAAAGACAAGTGAAGTTATGTTGGGTTGATACCCGCATTTTTCTGGGATCTTCTACCTGTGTGTGTGTGTGTGTGCCGAAATTCCGTTTTAAAGTTACGCTTTGGAGCGGCTGTCTCTATCCCGGTGTTGGGGGAGTTGTGTTAACTCCCTTTATTTCATGTAGCGCGCCCGAGAAAATTTACAGCGGGTTAGCCTCCCTTTTCGGGGGTTGCTCCCGTGCCTAGGTGCGCCAGAGCTATAACTAGTGGTCAACCGGGAGTAGTCTTTCCCTTAGCTTTTATTAATATTTTACTAAACTGGATCGGCCCGTAGGCGTAACGTTGAATCGCTCTAGGTAGGTTGATGTTCTCATCGTATTTGATTCGCCTATCCCCGGCGTCGTGCCCCTGAAAAGGGGTGTGGAGTTGATTCAGAGGGTTCTCACTCGGGGTAGGGGTGGAAGGTCGTGTCGAAGCCGGGCGGTGGCTTTGGCCCTCGTTCCCAGAATTGGGGGGAGAGGGAGTCCTTGGTGGTTGCTCTATCCCACGGGGCCTTGTTGCTCCCATCGACTGGAGTCTCCGTGTGATAGGCGCGAAGGGACGTGGTCTGCAGCCAGTCTGTGCGTCTTCCTGTCGTATGCGGTCCAGGGGAAGTCGATGAGTGGAAGGAGGGGCGCTACCGGTGTAAGCGGAGTAGCCTGTTGGAGTACGCCGGCTCTCGGGGGCGAGGCCCCTTTGGTTGGGGCGACTCTGGCGGCTGTCGGGGTGTCCGATGGGGTGATTTGGCAGGTCTGTCCCATCCATCGGGTTGTCTGCCAGCCGCGCCTGCGTCCGTGGGGCGTCCGTGGAGAGGCATGGTATGCCATTGGAGCACCGGTTCCCGTGCCTTAAGTTGTCTTGAGGAAGGAGGGGAGCAGCAGGCCGGGCGACCGTCGTGTAAGAGGAATATCCTGTTGGGGGATCGTTTACTTGGGCAGTCGGTGATACTCGTATTTTTCGCGTAATTTAGGGGGAGAGAGTGTCGAAAGGACTGGTCTTTCTTCATATTCTCTCTCTCGCCCCCCTCTCCTCCGAAGAAGTTGAGGGGGGGGGGGGGAATTTATAATGGTGTATTTTTGCCTCCTCCATTTCCTCATCATGGAGAGCTGGGGCCATCTTGGAATTTCGTTCTTTGGGGAGCGTTCCCAATGTGTGAAGTCTGATGTGACTCCTCAGCTCCTGTTTTTCGGCGGGCGTGCCGTTTATCAGTGGAGCTCGTCTCGAGTGTCCTTTTGGGTTGGACAAGTCATTTTGGGTGTCGGCTTTATAGGTGTCAGGCGTTACTCCTCAGGGATGGCTCCGCATTGGGGTTGCCTTGATTTGCGGACCCTGACTCGTTTCCCGAGGTTTGAGGAGAGGGGTCGCAGGCCCTTTCTGGGGAGGGCGGGTATTGGGACATCGCCTACCCCGCGTAGGGCGCTCCGGTTTGGGTGGCCAAGCTCCGTGAGCTTGCCCCGGAGGTCTTCTTTGGGGGGGAGCGCGTTCGCAGCTCGGCCCGTGCCCCTCTCCGGTTTGGGTGGCGAGGATTGGTCCTGCCCCGGAGTCTTTGAGAGGGCGGGTATTGGGCCGTCGCCTCCCCGCAGCCTCTATAGTCGGACGGGTATTGGGCCGTCGCCTACCCCGCATATGGGGTTTCGGTTTGGGTGGCCAAGCTCCGTGAGCTTGCCCCGGAGGTCTTCTTTGGGGGGGGAGCGAGTACGCAGCTCGGCCCGTGCCCCTCTCCGGTTTGGGTGGCGAGGATTGGTCCTGCCCCGAAGTCTTTGAGATGGCGGGCATTGGTCCGTCGCCTCCCCGCAGCCTCTATAGTTGGACGGGTATTGGGCCGTCGCCTACCCCGCATATGGCGTTCCGGTTTGGGTGGCCAAGCTCTGTGAGCTTGCCCCGGAGGTCTTCTTTGGGGGGGAGCGAGTACGCAGCTCGGCCCGTGCCCCTCTCCGGTTTGGGTGGCGAGGATTGGTCCTGCCCCGGAGTCTTTGAGAGGGCGGGTATTGGGACGTCGCCTCCCCGCAGCCTCTATAGTCGGACGGGTATTGGGCCGTCGCCTACCCCGCATATGGCGCTCCGGTTTGGGTGGCCAAGCTCCGTGAGCTTGCCCCGGAGGTCTTCTTTGGGGGGAGCGAGTACGCAGCTCGGCCCGTGCCCATCTCCGGTTTGGGTGGCGAGGATTGGTCCTGCCCCGGAGTCTTTGAGAGGGCGGTTATTGGGCCGTCGCCTCCCCGCAGCCTCTATAGTCGGACGGGTATTGGGCCGTCGCCTACCCCGCATATGGCGCTCCGGTTTGGGTGGCCAAGCTCCGTGAGCTTGCCCCGGAGGTCTTCTTTGGGGGGGAGCGAGTACGCAGCTCGGCCCGTGCCCCTCTCCGGTTTGGGTGGCGAGGATTGGTCCTGCCCCGGAGTCTTTGAGAGGGCGGGTATTAGGCCGTCGCCTCCCCGCAGCCTCTATAGTTGGACGGGTATTGGGCCGTCGCCTACCCCGCATATGTCGCTCCGGTTTGGGTGGCCAAGCTCCGTGAGCTTGCCCCGGAGGTCTTCTTTGGGGGGAGCGAGTACGCATCTCGGCCCGTGCCCCTCTCCGGTTTGGGTGGCGAGGATTGGTCCTGCCCCGGAGTCTTTGAGAGTTTTGAACTGAAATTTTCATGCAGAAGAGGCGAAATTCGAAGATACGAAAGGGGACAAGATATTTCATTCATGACTTACAGTTTTCGGCTATACCACGACCGGCGCTCCACGTCCTTTAGAGTGATTAGCCCGTCCTTCTCAGGGGGGTTTTGGGGGCGCGGCCGGTCCTGTTCCCCTCCGCGGTGGCATCGGCTGGAGCTAACTCTGGATGGTAGGGGTCATACCTCCGCCCAGTTGAGTCGATCTTCAGGTTCATCTCTGGTCCCTTGTGCTTGGTCGACCCCACATAGCAGCTTCTAGACAGCTTCTGGCTTCCCCGTACGATCCCTACCCCTCGGGGGGTTTGGAACTTGACCATCTGGTGGAGAAGGCTGGGGAGCGCTCCGATGGCCGCCATGTAAGGTCGTCCTATGATCCCATTGTACGCTGATGTAATGTCGACCACAACGAACAGTGTCATTCGAGTGACGACCTGCGGCTCTTCTCTGAGGGTTATCGGCAAGGTGATCACTCCCACGATGGGGGTCGAGTGACCGGTGAAGTCGACGAGGGGTCCGGTACAGGGTCTCAGGTCCGTCGGCCTTAACCCCATCTTTTCGATTGTGGACATGAACATGATGTCGCAGGAGCTCCCTGTGTCGATCAGGAGGCGACTGACGATGGCCGTCCTAATCTGGGCCTCGATGATGATGGCGTCGTCGTGGGGCAGCTAGACCCCATCTAGATCCTCGTTGCTGAAAGTAATGGGAGGGTAGGCCATCCTTCTCCCGCTCGGATCCCCTCCAAGACCCGCTGTCATCACTTGTCTCGCATACGCCTTTTTGCTTGACGACGATGCTCCTCCGGAGGATGGCCCGCCGCATATCGTGTTTATGCGCATGACGGGTTTCGGGGGGTGAAGCTCTTCCCGCTCGCCGTTTGCAGGAGGGTCTGCCCTCCGTGCCCTTCGGTGGTTCCCCTCCTCTCGGTCCGGTCTCCGGCCTCCGACGAAGCCCCCCAGGTGGCCCGCCTGGATCAGCTGCTCGATTTCCCTTTTGAGGGTGAAGCAGTCGTCGGTGTCGTGGCCATGGTCCCGGTGGTACCGACAGTATTTTTTGAAATCTCTCTGGGCCGGATCCGACTTCATTTCTCGGGGTGGCTCCGGCAGCAGTCCGGCTCTTGTATCCGCGGCCATCACCTCAATCAGGGGAGCATTGAGTTGCGTGTAATGTGCCCGTAGGGGGCCTTCTTGTATCGGGACGACTCGAGGGAGCCCTTGGGCCGGAGCGAACTCGCGCGCCGGGCCAGGGCGATCTTGTAGGCGAGGCCCCGGCGGCTCCCGCCTTGGTCGGGCCAGCTGGTCGCGGCCTCGGTGCCCCTCCTCTTGCCTCGGCCGAGGGTCGCGACCTCGGGGCTCGCCTTGGGATGGTTTCGCCAGGGGGAATGGGGCCTTTGCGCCGAGGGTCTCTTTGGCCAATGCGTGCCTCTCCGCCATAGCAACCAACGCCTCATAGTCGGTCGACGGATCTCGGAGCAGGGATTTGTGGAGGCTCCGAATCCGCAACCCCGTTTTGAAGGCCAGCATAAGCACCTCATCGCCGCATGTCACCACCGCCCGTCTCTCCTCCTGAAAGCGGCGGAGGTATCTGCCCGTTGTCTCTCCCTCCCCTTGGACTATGGTGCTGAGATAGTCTAAGGGCTTCTTTTTCGTCCGCCCGGCCTAGAACTCTTGGCAGAACTTGTGGGACAGCTCTCCAAAGCTCCCAACGGATCTCGCGGGCAAGCCGAAGTACCAGTCCAACGCGGTGTCCCTCAGGCTTTGGAAGAAATGCAGGCATAGGAACGCCTCATCCACATCCTGCGCCTCCATCGCCCCCTGGTATTGCTGCACGTGCGTGAGGGGGTCGCCTCTCCCATTGTATGTGGCCAAGTGAGGGGGTTTGAACCTTATGGGCCTTGGGGCGGACGTGATCCACCGTGCAAGCGGCGTGGCCTCCTCCGGGTAGGTAGGGCGATCGGGCGCATCCCCTCTTCGCCACTCGGGGGTCTGGCTTCGGTCGTGCCTCGGCCGCAGATGGTCCTCCGGCCCCGGGGAGTAGCCCGACGGTCGTCTGGCGGGGCTCCTTCCTCGGGTCGAGGATTCGACGGGTTGCGGGCTACGGTTCTCCCAGCACCAGCGCCTCCCGGCCAGCTCCCCTCGGGCCTCCATCCGTTCTTGATTCTCCTGAAGGAGCCTCTCGCGCTCGGCGGTGAGGAAGCGTAGTTGTCGACAAACGGCTTCCTCGCGTAGGGAATCGGAGGGGTGGTGCAGGCGATGCGGGCTGCCTCCTCCTGGTGGGGACCTGGTCAGCAACGGGTCCCGCCCGTCTCCGAGCCGCCGACCCATCGCCGTCACGTCCAGGATTTCTCGGTTGCTCCTGTTCTCCCTCCTTAGCCTCTCGCGCTCCGCGACGATGAGGCGGAGTTGGCGGCGAGCGGCCTCTTCGTCCTGGTAGGCCCTTCGGGCGGTCTCGGTCGCTTCGTCCAAACGCCTTTGCGTGGCAGCCGCCTCCCCCAGGCGCCTCCACCGCCGCGCAACTTCCATCTCCTCTTCCAGGAGCCTCTGTTGGGCCGCAATCTCCTCGGCGAGCCCCCTGTTCTCCCCTCCTCCTCAAACCGAGGGTGGAGATTCCGCCTCACATTCTGGGGCTCCGAGGGGCCGGGCTGAGGCTCCGTTCCCGTCACCGGATAGCCTCCCCTGGCCTGAGTGATGGCCTCGAAGCTCTTCAGGACGGCGTGGGCCGAAGTATGTTCAGTTTCAGTGCCCATCCCCAGAAAGGGGTCGGGCGCCGGGGTGATTTGTAGAGAGAGCGGTTCCTGACCCACGTGATCTTTGCCGTGGTCAGGGTTCCGAGAGATCGGCATGGAGTCTAACATGGGTGTGACCCTTCGTTCCCATAGACGGCGCCAATTGTTACGAGGTGGAACTCGCGTACAATGAATTTGTATTGTGGAGAACCAAGGGCACGATGGTTATATGGAGATGAGGGTTTAGGTGGGCTGTTTTACAAGTGATTAGTGGGATGAAGAGGTTGGACTTGTCGCCGGGGGTGATCACAGGGTAGAATCTCACCGGATGCGGCAGAGGAAGGTTGGATGGCAGGAGGCCGAAGTTGATGTTGACCAAGGGGCGAGCTTTCCTGCAGCACGAGCAACTCGTCAGAAGGGCGGGGTTGGGGTCCAACCCGTAGCCCCTCCGATGCCTAAGTCAGTAATAGGACTTTAAAACGGGGGCTAGGCACGCCGGTCGGACTAACGGTGTGTCGACCGTACGTGGCGAGCTATAAGTGGGAGAACAAAGATATGAACGACCTTTGTTCTCGTGTGTGAATGATAGATTCAGAGAGAATTGTCCAACCCCTCTCCCGTAAGAGGAGAGGGGGTATTTATACCTGACAGAAGATTACTAGGCGGGGCTGATTTGGCATGCTGACTAGACGTGCTGAGCTGGCTCGGTTGTCAGCGGAAGCTTCGGACAAGGACGTCGGGAACAGGAGTGCCTGACCTGCTTTTGTCAGGCGGCGTAACGGCCAGGGGGTACTTTTGTCGGGATGTCAGGGCCGAAAGCATTAACTGTCAGTCGGCTCAACCGCCAGGGGGTGCTTTGCCAGACGGTCGGGTGACGTATGTGTCAGTCGTATCCTTATCCTAGGTTGTTTGTCGTTGGCGACGAACTAAAGGTCGTGCTGTACTACCCTAGGCGCCGCGGTTCATGGGAATCAGGCGGGTCGTCCGGATCGGGGGTTGTCCGGCCCGGCCGCACCCCCCATTCGGTCACGGGCTATGGTCCGCTGGCACGGAAGGATACGCCCGTGCCTATGTCAGCAGGCCCAGCGGCGCTATCCAGGCGTCCCCCTAGCGCGCTACCCCTGGTGGGTCGAGCCGCTGTGGTTGTACGCCTCGGCCGGGTGGGGGGGTGCTGCGAGGTGCGCCCGTTTCCATATAGCTCCGGATTTCCGGGGTGGCGGCCCTTTCGTGAAGTGGAGAGTTTATGGGGTATGTCGGCGGATTCGGGTGGGAGTCGGACTCCTACGATCTTTAGGTCGTAACAACTCCATTTTTTTGAATTTTTTTAAAGAGTAAATAAAACAAAAAACTAATAAAAATCCTAAACTATAAGATGGAAGGATCTCATCGAATGTTCCTTCATATGAACTGAAATCGTAGATCACAAGTACTGTTATCCCCGACAACGGCGCCAAAAACTTGACTCGTCTCAAAATGTGCGAGCGCTACTCCCAAGTGTAGGAGATCGATCAAGTAATAATCCTAGTGAGTCTAGGTATCGTATCCACGGGTCAACTGACCTGCAAAACCACGAATTTCAGTTTATAAAGAGTACTAAAACGATAATAAACAACCACCTATCAGAGATAAAGATATGGTGTCGATGGTTTAAAATAATAAAAGAGAATCATACGATAATTACGGTGAATTCGATGCTAGGGTTCTAATATGGAGAGTATGTGTTGGTAGTGATTTTGTTAGGGTATGTGCAATCAATGATTATTAATATCTTTTCGATAACTCACTGTTTCACCCCGCAAAGGTATGAGAACGTCGGAAAGTATGGCGATAAAGCGCATAAAACGTGCCAAAGAGTAATCACGTATATCACCAATTTCATGAAGAAAATATGCACAAGTGCCCCTCGGGTCACAATACGTCCTCTCGGATTGCATCACAAATAAGTCCGCAAATATCATATTCGATTCAAGCATGCCCACATCTCCGTATAACTTACCCAAATAACATATATGTAGAAATCAATGAAATACGCAATATAACGTGAATATAGGGCAAAAAGATATCGAAATCAATGATTACAACACCCTAACTACATCAACACCAATACATATAGAGATTAGCCACACATAGAAACAAAATAACGCATATTCATAGACAAATACATGTTCAAAAGCTCATAATACGTGAAGAATACTCCAAATACAAGCCAAATACGTGAAATACAAGGCTAAAGGAAAAATATCACCAAATCTCTCCAAATAGACCCCAGATCTCCTTCAGATGATAGCTGCTGCCTCTGTCTCCAGGGCCTCCAAATCTCACGCCAAAATATGGCTCCTAGAGTCCCAAATACGCTAGAATACACAACAAACCCCTAAAATATGCTTATATAAGGAGATTGCGGGTTTTAGTTGTTAACGGGTTCAAAAACCTGCACCCAATAACGCTCAAAACCTGAACTCTCAGCCGTCACATTTCTCGACCATTCGATCGAAGCGGGATCGCCCCAGGAGTTGATGCATGTCCCAGGTTAGTGAATCCGCGCCCGCTTCGCTTACGAATCCGAGTTCACGTCGGATTTGATTTACATTGTTGGATCAGAATCCAACGATTAATGTAGTGCCACGTCGCTGTTTCAGCGGCTCCTCTTCGAATATGAGTCGGAGCTGATCTGGGCCATCCGATCTTGATCTGACAGTCAAGATTTGAATGTGTGGCCTCCGCATTACCCATACCGCTGTACATGTGAGCTTCTTTTGTGGACGTCCGATCGATCGATCGACAGCTCTGATCATGCCACGTCGCGCGTATATTGCAGAAAAGGCTCGTACTTATCTGCACCATATCCGTTGTCTTATTTCAAGCGTATTTCGGCCGTATTTCTTCATTTAATTGGTATTCTACAGTCAAAAATTCATAGAAATTAGCACAGATCTCATAAAAATACAAATAAACAGTCGTTGGAATCGTGAGACTGAGATCTTCGTACGAAAAATACAAAAAGGGCAGAAATACTCAATATATTGTTGTTTTTTTATATAAAATGAGGGTTTGCTCTAATAATTAAGGGTATTCTAAATACGATTGTATTAGAGACCAAATGCGTACCATATATGCACAAAACGGGGCTAAATGAGGTGTTAAATATGCAATATTTTACCTCAAATCAAGCCGCACCACGTCCCGAGCCGAACCGTTTCCCAAACCGCACGTTCCCAAACCGCACCGCATCCTGACGCGAGCAACACCCTTGTCGCCGAGCCAACCACGTGCCAAAGAAGATTTCACCTTAAGTGGATCCTCCGTCAAGACTTCATATCCGACTCGAGCTCCTTCGTAGCTTTGCTAGAACCTGAACAGGAGCAAGGAAGAAATTTAGGGAGAAAGAGAAAATAACAATGTTAACCTCAGATCCGGGCTTGCTCACGTTTAGTGGAGCTACACAGATATGGAGCTTGGGACGAGTTTCAAGGAGGGGAGTAGGCCCCTATTTATATAGGCAGATGATCCATCCCCTTATTCCATATCTGATGTGGGACTAAAAGTTTTGGAGGAAAAATTAATTAAAGTTTGCCTTTCACAAAGGCCAAACTTTAGCGAATTTTTCCTACCTCACCGTTGAGCTTCGCCCGTGATACAACCTATCAAATCGAAGAGAGCTGAATGTCAAACGTGTAGGAAGAAACGACACTCCATACCGAGTCTGTTTGACCCCTCAAATGAGGCTCAAAAGATAGCCCAAAAGCAGTTTTTTCACAAAAACTGAGCCGTCACAATAACAAGACAAACCCTAATATCAGGTGGGGCCCACCCGCATGCCACACACGCAGTGCACGTGCAGTGCACATGCACTACTATGTGGGCATGTATGCCTATGCATAGTGCAGGCGTGTACCGCACCCATGCGCACGCACGCATGTGGGCGGGCGCGCGCCCGCGCCCGCATTGCACCCAGGTGCACGCAGTGCCCGTGCTAGGCACGTGGGTGCATGCCCGTACTGCGCCCGGGCGCAGGCCCTTTATATCGGGTCAAGCGTGTCCGACCCGCTATGGTCGCGCGCTCGACCCGTAATGCCCTATAAGGCCCTTTTGTTCTTTTGTGGCTCTAACTTGTGCGTTTGGAGTCCGTTTTTGACGCATTTTGAACATGCATTTAGACCAGAATGATCCCGTCATCCAAGTAACCATTTCCACGTGTTTATTATATTAAATATGCATGTAAATATTTTACGACACATTTAATTCCCTTTGCATCATATGCAAAATTTCTACATTATTATAAAATATCATTTGTATCAAATACAAATGAACTGAGGGCATACATCCCCCAATATCTCCCATTTTCACTCAAGATCATTTATCCCGAGTACGCAAGCTAACCGTAAACTATTTGCAGCTTTCTTTCCCTTGCATCAAATACATATTCTCCCTAATTTCTACCTATTACTTGATGAAGTTCTCACTCTGTGTGAGACCCTATAGCCTGACCTTACTACAGGTGGGGCTCGAAACCCCAGACGACAGACACCACAAGCAGCAGGTGTTGTCCCTATTTCGGTATCATACTTATGTGGTTAACTCATTGACATGAGTATTGTCGGGACCACCCTGACTGTGTCCGTGATGAAACCGCAGTTATCGACTTTTTGTCAAAACTATGTCGTTTAGTCAAACCAAGGGTATGGTCAACTGGCAACCCTACTATCTTGAACTTGGTTAGTCTCCATCGATCTTTAGTCAAATAATGTTTGACTTCTTCCAACATACTTTGGCCAGAGTTTTTACTAAAGATCGAACTAACACATGCGACACTAACTTCCCTTGACTGGGAGAGATGAATCATATCTTGTTCATTACTCTCCTCACACGCTTCAAATGTCACCCAACCAAAAACCTTTCAACGGGGCTTGCCCCAAGGCTAGATCAGTGATCTAAGTGACACTGTTCATGTACAGTTCGTACAATGACCTCAAGTCAAAAGACCAACTTGCCTATTATCACTAAAAGTTATTATTGACAAATTGGTCCATATGAACCATTTGATAACTCTTGTTGGGTCATTCAGTGAACTCATTCTCCAATGAGCACTTGTGTCTTGTCTTCGACTTCGCCAAGTTAAACAACATGAGATCATCGTCACTATTACATGGTGAAGACTTAGAAACAATGGTCTATCCGATGTATCGATATCCTTTTCTCGAAACATCTACGACCACGAAAGGTTTCAGACCTATACTACTATCGGTCAAATATATCTCAATGATTGAGATCTCCATCTTGATATATATTTGACCTCGCATTAAGTCTCAGGAATATACCTAAGTTCTAATGAAGACTACATTATTATTAAACTTAGGTAAATTCTTACCAAACAGATTACTGTTATTTTGAACAAGACGCTTGTACACATACATGGAGATAAATTTGCCTCGAGGGCGAACCCATCTTGCTACATCTCCCACTTGCACTTAGGCCCATTTATCCCGGCATCTCATACCGCATTAACACATAAGTATTTCCAGACTTAATGTGGTAGAGCCTTCGTAAGTGGATCTGCTAAACCGTCTACTATATAGACTAAATGGGTTTCTATGTTCATTTTAGACCACACATTTGAATCTCATCCAAATAATTCACTTGGTCTCTTGGAATCCATAATTAATGTCTTGCTTGGATCTCATCCAGATCATCGTACCTTACGCGAATAATCCAAATAAGTTACTAGTCGTTTATACGGTTCATAATCATTTCTGATAAAGTGTCAAACTCTTTAACCACTTTGTCAATACATATGATCCGGCTCCTTGATGCCTTGTATGTTTTATATTCGCTCACACTGACTTTGAAAACTATCTGGCCCATTCATATAAGTTCGTTCTTCTAAATCATATTTAGAAAACAGACTAGACATGAATGCTCCAGTTTTCATGGTCATCATGAGCATTTACATCGAGTTCGGTCCGAGTAGATTTGTACACATCTGTTTGTGCGACAGTTTCATCATAATCCGTTTATAGAATTTAGGATGATAACCGTTCTCAACCAACATAAGTTGTACTTCACTATTTTCTTTCTGCACCAATCTCTTGTCTTGAAGATTTACTTGCAGCCAATAAGAAACACTTTCTTTGGGAACTTAAACTAAAGTCCATACTTTATTTACATGCACGGACCCTTTTCAGATTGCATCAAGCCATTTCTTAGAGTCACTACTCCGAATGGTATCTTTGGAAGCTGACTAGGCCATCATCAACTATGATGTTTTACTCGAATCCTTCGTCTCATGAGGTTTGAGTAACCATGTGACTTCCTAATGATTAATACGAGGAATATTATATTTATAAGGTTCTAACATAACCTTATCAAATACCTAGGCATTATTATTTGGGTTTTAACCCAGAATGAGGATTGTAACTCAGAGTCACTAGCCATGTATCGCACTGAGTCTAATAGAGTACAATTCATGTTCTCTAACACATCGATGTGTTAAAAGACTTGACCTAAGAGAAAATCTCATTTTTCTTTTAGTTACGCAAGAATTACATAGCTAAGTATTCAACTCTTCGATTCGATCGAATCAGTTCAAATACTTCAGTTATTGTGTTCTCTATTTTATCAGACTTGCGTTTCATCAAGAACATGTGTCATAATAAAATAAGAATACCTTATCTGGCTTATTTAGACTTGCATCCGGATACATCTGTATGTACGAGACTACGAGTTCACCAACTCATTCTCCCACTGTCTTACAGATGGAATTTTGGCCACCATACCTTTGAGACAAGATTCACAAGTGTCTTTTGACTCATAATACGAGAGGCCAGAATTCTCTTTATGTGACTTGTGAAGCTTAGTCTCTTTGGTACGGCATAGTTTATTTTGCTATATAAGATTTGCTACTAACTTGCATATTCATGTATTAACTCTTAATACAACATTGTTATTCATTATAATCACATCAAAACATTTCTTCTGAAGTAATGTGACGGCATTCGCCAAGTGTGATAAAAGTTCCATATGGCATAAAGACAACTTTTGTTCATTAGCCAATATGTGAGACTATCTTTGTTTAACAATTATTCTGAAATTATAGACATCAAACATGTGGTATTTTCAGTTCCTCTGTAATACCCCGTATCCCTATATACGTATATATGTAGGTATTTTGGGCGTAGATAAGTGCGTATGATTTTTGGGGAGTATGCCCGTATTTTTCTTTAATTATTTTGGTGTAGGAATTTATTTTAAAATATTTTAAACTCATTACTTGAATTTAGTATATGAGAGTATTTGGAGAAATACATGTATTTGGAGTGTATGAAGTATTTCTTCATGTATTTTTAATTTCTTAAAACACAAAATACACATTTTTCTTACCATGACAACACATCCTATTATGTGTCATATTGTTAGTTAATTAGAGAACACATGGCAAAATTCTTGACTAAATGGATGGTGGAGAGGATTTTAGGGATTCCTAAAAACTAGGCATGGAAAACAAAATACAAAAAAATTCAAGAAAACCTTCATTTTTCTCTCCCTCACCCCCCAAAATTCTGGTCAAAATTCCTCCTCCCCTTTCTCCCCTCTTGCACCACCCCTTCAGCCTCCATCACCACCAATTACTCCACCCCTTCCACCACCAATGACCCCTCATCATTCCAACATCTAAAATTAGTCCAAATTAGCCCCAAAACCCTACTTTTTGGAGATCAATTGGAGCTTGGAGAAGGAGGATATGTGGCTCTCCATCAAGGACTAAGAAGGGCCAAAGAAATATTTTGGAGGACTTTTGCAAGGTAGAAATTCCTTTCACCTAGGTAGAATTTAGTTTTAGGACAAGGAGAATTGAATTAACTTTCATGAAACACCTTTGTTCTTCATGCGGAAATTTGATCTAGAAAAACTGAAACTTTGACTAAGTGCTGGGGTTAATTGGCTAATGGGAATGCTTTGGAAATTTTATATGTTGGGTATCTCATTGTTATGAACAACTTTCATTTAGATCATTTTTCCAAATTCTAGCAGTATGATTTTATAAAAATTTGGATATGCAAACTGGTGTTTCAATCAAAACTGTTCTGAAATTCCAGTATTTTTATTCTCTGTTAAATTGAGAATATCTCCCAACGTAGATGAAAGAAAAATATGGAAAAAATATATGTTACTCATATTGTAGTCCTTAATAACTTTCACGTTTACAAGCTTTGCAAATTCGGACTGAAAGCTCGGGTAAAAACTCAGTTTCTAAAACTGGTCTGTTTTTAGACAGTTTTGACACCTTTCAGTAAAACGAGTAGAACTCCATGCACACTTTATAAAATATTATGATCTTGATGCCGTTGGAAATCTGACTTCAAGATATTCAACCCATAATTGTTTTAGATTTTAATTCTGTCTGTAACTTGTAGAAAAATGGACTTGAACTAAACTCAGTTTCTGGTTCAGAATGCTGAAATTATGCCTGTTAGGAGAAAATCCACCATAAATCACATATGTCAACTGAGCTTATGAAAATTGGTCAGTGAAAGGAAAACACCCATATCTACAACTTTCATGAAGGACCAGACACCAATTCTGACTGTAGATAGGCTAAAAGTGATATTCTTTCTGCTGTAACAGTTTTGACAGATTCATATGCTAATTTTGCTTAGTACTTATCATGGTGTAGTTTTGTTTGAAGTTAAGTTTGTTTGTGCTAATCATGTTCTCAATGACATGCTCTTGATACATGTAGTTATGCAGCTGGTTCATGAAATATTCATTATGTCAATAATATTTAAGTTCAATTTGTTTATGCTTTCACATTAGTATGTTCATAACGATGAGTTTGTGATGATATTCCATGCAATTCTTTAATTGAGATGATGAGGACGATGATGATGATGATGATGATGATGATATTGTTAAAATTTGGTTAAAGCGGTATTCAAGTCCGCTAGATGATTCGTTGACAAACGAAGTAATATCTTGAAAACTGAGAGTGAGAATGAGGAATGTATCAGTCCTCCTAAAGGAGGGTGACACGGGTTTGGGGGAAACGGGTAAACTTTAGGAGTTAAGGAGCGGACATATGATATGAATTCTCACCCGCTATATCACTCACAGAAGGGCGAGTTGAAAGGGTTGGAGAGGCCGCTGGTGTACTCGTGATGCATCATGACGGTAATTGATGGTTTGTTCCGTTTGTCCGACAGAAAAATCGAGTTTGTCTCACTCCCATACCTTATTCCGTTCGGGTACGGAGAGTTACGAGAGGCCCCTCCAGTGCTCGTGTCGCTGGTTGTGGTACCACTTTTTCACCCACCCTGGGTGAAGTCCGCCTCCTTAGCGTTCTACGGTTTACACTGGTTCCAAATATGTGAATCAACAACTTATAGTAGTTGTCTTTAATTTATAAATGTTGTTATCTCATGTCTCCATATTTTTGTGTACTTTAATGCTATTGTCACATGGTAACATGTTCTTACGCTTCCTTTAAATAGCTGCATTTCAAAATATGGTTTCATATGCATGTTTTTGCGCGTTCTCATAACTAGGTTCGCATGTTGGAATGTGATTACTTTTACGCACCATGAACTTTACTTGTTAGACTACCCTCCCTAGATAGACAGACTAGTTCTAAAACTGGGTTCTGCTAGAGTGTTAGGAGTTTCTATTGGGTCACGCGTTGACGTGTCCCCGTTGACTTTCAGGTCATGTGAGTTGGAGGTTGGAGATAGCGGCTGGAGCTTCGGAGTTGGTGATCAGTTGTAGTATTGGGTGGTGAGGGGTATGATGAGAGACTTGTACTTTTTGGTGTTCTTTTCGGGTGGACCTTTGTACTTAGAGTTGTGAATATGAAGATGTTGGTGTATGTATAAGATGTATCCATGTATCAATAAAATGGAATATTGTACTTTTGTTATTTTCTCAGTGTTTTTATCTGTGACGGAGTTTTACTTGTACTTCCCAGCACGTGTGTAGTACCTGCAGTGTTCTTCCTACTCTCTTCTTTTCTTTCTTTCTACGTAACACTCGCCTCTTCGGGAGTACCTGATACGGATTCGTACTTATCCGGTATCCCGGGGACCGGGTCGTTGCAGGTGGTGGCCCATGCAGGTCTCCGCACTGCGACGTGCGTAAGGATAGTACGGGTAATGCTCCATAGGGGTAGATGTGTCCTAAGGTGGGTAGGTGATCAGCTTTAGGGTAAAACCCTGGTATTAGGAACCCAATGTAAAGAGCTCCCTGAGTTTAAGCATGAGTAGTTGTTTGTATATATACATATATGTACGGGTGGGTAAGTGTTTGCATGGATATAAAAGTATTGTAATGTCTTCGCCTGTAATTCTATAGATATGTGTCTATAGCTATATCTGTAAAAAAAGATACACTATAGATACGTGTATAACTACTTTTGTGTATTCTTGTAATTCATAGTATAGGTGTGTGTATAGTAATGTTGTTTGTATGGATTGAGGTGAATGTAGTATTTGATGAGTGAAATTATGTGTAAGACATATTATCTGTGCAATATAGTGTTAGGTATTATCTATATGGTAATCTATACTTTGATTATATTTGGAGGTGTATATGTATGACTATATGGATGTATATAGAGCTGTATGTATAGATACTAAAGCATGATGCATTTATGTGAGGTTAGAATATATATTTGTATATGGGTGTCTAATGTAAAAGTGTATAGATATGCGGAGTATCTGTGTGAATATGTAATGGTGTGTAAATAAATTTATGGTATATGTGTTAGTATATGGATGTTTGTTGGTAAGTCTAACTGGAAGTATATTTGAATGTATAGAGTGTATGATGGTATACATGGAATGATTATATGTATATGTTATTACCTTAGCTACTGCTGTGGCTATATGTTGGTATGTGAAATTATAAGTACATGTGTTCGTAAGTGGTTGCACTTTAAGAGGTAGGTGCAATAGAGTGATTGTATTTGTTGAGATGTATGTCGTAAGTGTGTGTATATATATATATATATAAAGTGTAGTGTATACACCCATGTATGTGTGGATCCAGGGATCCATGTGTCCCACTCATGTATGAGCTGACATACTCTCGAAATGTGAGTATATTATGGTTGTCTATTATGTTGTATATGCATACGTGTTGATATACGTGATATGTATATAGTTATATAAATGGTTGTAAGCTGGCACGCTTACGCCTGTATATAGATGAATATAATTTTGTATGGTTATCTATGTGTATTGATATTGATATGCTAAATCTTATGCAATGATACATCTGTGAATGTTGAATGGGTACTAGGAGACGTACATGATTGTATGTCTGAGTATAGAGGTGCATACGTTTATATGTTAACATATGGTAATCTATAAGAAGTGAGTATCATGGATATACATAGTTGATTTAGCTCTAGGCGATGTATAGATATGGTATACCATATGTATTGGTAATATGTGGTGTATATGTACATGATGATTGTGTAAATCCATGTGCGGATGGGCATGCCCTAGGTGTACTAGAGTTGTGTGTTTGATACATATATGAAATATGCATATGGTTGCCTGTCTGACTGTAAGCGGATACGCTTACACCGATGTTGGATAGATATATCATTATGTGAATATCTGTGTGTATTGGTATTGTTATATGAGAATCTATGTGATGACGTGTGTGTGTATGCATACTAGGAATGTGGTGGTGTAAATTGATATAATGAGATATGTATATATGAGTATAGATACTATTGGAGGCATATCATAAGTAGTGTGTGAAATATATTGGCTTACTAAATGGTGTGTATAGATATGCATAAGTAGGTATGCCAAGTTATACAATATTGGTGTGTACTTATATATTATGTGATGATATGTGAGTGTAACAAGTGAATGAGAATTATATATGGACATGTCTTGTTTGTACAAGTGTGTGTGTGTATATAGATACATATACTGTATTGATAAGATTCTTTTGCTATTATTTATACATAGTGTTGTGTGTATATATATACTGCATTGAATATATGTTATGCGGACGGCTTGTATGTAAGTATATTTGTACCGTGAATAGGTGGATAAATTAGACTTATGTGAGTAAATATTGGATATGAATACATATGGATGTATAGTACTATGTAGGTGTTGTGATGATTTGTCTGTGTGTATACCTATATTCTTGGATAAGAATGTCCATATATATGTGTATAATCTACGATATATTGCATGTATACATGAGTGTATTGTATATACTTATAGCGTTGTTTGTATGTCGTGGGTAGGGAGACCCTTCTACTATTTAATCTCAGGTCAGACCCTTACCATGAAAAGTCCGAGGGCGGACTTTGTTTTAAGGTGGGTAGAATGTAATACCCCGTATCCTTATATACGTATATATGTAGGTATTTTTGGGCGTAGATAAGTGCGTATGATTTTTGGGGAGTATGCCCGTATTTTTCTTTAATTATTTTGGTGTAGAAATTTATTTTAAAATATTTTAAACTCATTACTTGAATTTAGTATATGAGAGTATTTGGAGAAATACATGTATTTGGAGTGTATGAAGTATTTCTTCATGTATTTTTAATTTCTTAAAATACAAAATACACATTTTTCTTACCATGACAACACTTCCTATTATGTGTCATATTGTTAGTTAATTAGAGAACACATGGCAAAAATCTTGACTAAATGGATGGTGGAGAGGATTTTAGGGATTCCTAAAAACTAGGCATGGAAAACAAAATCCAAAAAAATTCAAGAAAACCCTCATTTTTCTCTCCCTCCCCCCCCAAAAAAAAAAATTCTGGTCAAAATTCCTCCTCCCCTTTCTCCCCTCTTACACCACCCCTTCATCCTCCATCACCACCAATTACTCCTCCCCTTCCATCACCAATGACCCCTTATCATTCCAACATCTAAAATTAGTCCAAATTAGCCCCAAAACCCTACTTTTTGGAGATCAATTGGAGCTTGGAGAAGGAGGATATGTGGTTCTCCATCAAGGACTAAGAAGGGCCAAAGTAATATTTTGGAGAACTTTTGCAAGGTAGAAATTCCTTTCACCTAGGTAGAATTTAGTTTTAGGACAGGGAGAATTGAATTAACTTTCATGAAACACCTTTGTTCTTCATGCGGAAATTTGATCTAGAAAAACTGAAACTTTGACTAAGTGCTGGGGTTAATTGGCTAAAGGAAATGCTTTGGAAATTTTATATCTTGGGTATCTCATTGTTATGAACAACTTTCATTTAGATCATTTTTCCAAATTCTAGCCGTATGATTTTATAAAAATTTGGATATGCAAACTGGTGTTTCAATCAAAACTGTTCTGAAATTCCAGTATTTTTATTCTCTGTTAAACTGAGAATATCTCCCAACGTAGATGAAAGAAAAATATGAAACAAATATATGTTACTCATATTGTAGTCCTTAATAACTTTCACGTTTACAAGTTTTGCAAATTCGGACTGAAAGCTAGGGTAAAAACTCAGTTTCTAAAACTGGTCTGTTTTTAGACAGTTTTGACACCTTTCAGTAAAACGAGTAGAACTCCATGCACACTTTATAAAATATTATGATCTTGATGCCGTTGGAAAGCTGACTTCAAGATATTCAACCCATAATTTTCTTAGATTTTAATTCTGTCTGTAACTTGTAGAAAAATGGACTTGAACTGAACTCAGTTTCTGGTTCAGAATGATGAAATTATACCTGTTAGGAGAAAATCCACCATAAATCACATATGTCAACTGAGCCTATGAAAATTGGTCAGTGAAAGGAAAACACACATATCTACAACTTTCGTGAAAGGACCAGACACCAATTCTGACTGTAGATAGGCTAAAAGTGATATTCTTTCTGCTGTAACAGTTTTGACAGATTCATATGCTAATTTTGCTTAGTACTTATCATGGTGTAGTTTTGTTTGAAGTTAAGTTTGTTTGTGCTAATCATGTTCTTAATGACATGCTCTTGATACATGTAGTTATGCAGCTGGTTCATGAAATATTCGTTATGTCAATAATATTTAAGTTCAATTTGTTTATGCTTTCACATTAGTATGTTCATAACGATGAGTTTGAGATGATATTCCATGCAATTCTTTAATTGAGATGATGATGATGACGACGACGACGACGATGATGATATTGTTATAAGTTGGTTAAAGCGGTATTCAAGTCCGCTAGATGATTCGTTGACAAACGAAGTAATATCTTGAAAACTGAGAGTGAGAATGAGGAATGTATCAGTCCTCCTAAAGGAGGGTGACACTGGTTTGGGGGAAAACGGGTAAACTTTAGGAGTTTAGGAGCGGACATATGATATGAATTCTCACCCGCTGTATCACTCCCAGAAGGGCGAGTTGAAAGGGTTGGAGAGGCCGATGATGTACTCGTGATGCATCATGACGGTAATTGATGGTTTGCTCCGTTTGTCCGACAGAAAAACCGAGTTTGTCTCACTCACATACCTTGTTCCGTTCGGGTAAGGAGAGTTACGAGAGGCCCCTCCAGTGCTCGTGTCGCTGGTTGTGGTACCATTTTTTCACCCACCCTGGGTGAAGTCCGCCTCCTTAGCGTTCTACGGTTTACACAGGTTCCAAATATGTGAATCAACAACTTATAGTAGTTGTCTTTAATTTATAAATGTTGTTATCTCATGTCTCCTTATTTTTGTGTACTTTAATGCTATTGTCCCATGGTAACATGTTCTTACGCTTCCTTTCAATAGCTGCATTTCATAATATGGTTTCATATGCATGTTTTTGCACGTTCTCATAACTAGGTTCGCATGTTGGAATGTGATTACTTTTACGCACCATGAACCTTACTTGTTAGACTACCCTCCCTAGATAGACAGACTAGTTCTAAAACTGGGTTCTGCTAGAGTGTTAGGAGTTTCTACTGGGTCACGCGTTGACGTGTCCCCGTTGACTTTCAGGTCATGTGAGTTAGAGGTTGGAGATAGCGGCTGGAGCTTCGGAGTTGGTGATCAGTTGTAGTATTGGGTGGTGAGGGGTATGATGAGAGACTTGTACTTTTTGGTGTTCTTTTCGGGTGGACCTTTGTACTTAGAGTTGTGAATATGAAGATGTTGGTGTATGTATAAGATGTATCCATGTATCAATAAAATGGAATATTGTACTTTTGTTATTTTCTCATTGTTTTTATATGTGACGGAGTTTTACTTGTACTTCCCAGCACGTGCGTAGTACCTGCAGTGTTCTTCCTGCTCTCTTCTTTTCTTTCTTTCTACGTAACACTCGCCTCTTCGGGAATACCTGATACGGATTCGTACTTATCCGGTATCCCGGGGACCGGGTCGTTGCAGGTGGTGGCCCATGCAGGTCTCCGCACTGCAGCGTGCGTAAGGATAGTACGGGTAATGCTCCATAGGGGTAGATGTATCCTAAGGTGGGTAGGTGATCAGCCCTAGGGTAAAACCCTGGTATTATGAACCCAATGTAAAGAGCTCCCTGAGTTTAAGCATGAGTAGTTGTTTGTATATATACATATATGTACGGGTGGGTATGTGTTTGCATGGATATAAAAGTATTGTAATGTCTTCGCCTGTAATTCTATAGATATGTGTCTATAGCTATATCTGTAAAAAAGATACACTATAGATACGTGTATAACTACTTATGTGTATTCTTGTAATTCATAGTATAGGTGTGTGTATAGTAATATTGTTTGTATGGATTGAGGTGAACGTAGTATTTGCTGAGTGAAATTATGTGTAAGACATATTATCTGTGCAATAGAGTGTTATGTATTATCTATATGGTAATCTATACTTCGATTATATTTGGAGGTGTATATGTATGACTATATGGATGTATATAGAGCTGTATGTATAGATACTAAAGTATGATGCATTTATGTGAGGTTAGAAGATATATTTGTACATGGGTGTCTAATGGAAAAGTGTATAGATATGCGGAGTATCTGTGTGAATATGTAATGGCGTGTAAATAAATTTATGGTATATGTGTTAGTATATGGATGTTTGTTGGTAAGTCTAACTGGAAGTATATTTGAATGTATAGAGTGTATGATGGTATACATGGAATGATTATATGTATATGCTACTACCTTAGCTACTGGCGTGGCTATATGTTGGTATGTGAAATTATAAGTACATGTGTTCGTAAGTGGTTGCACTTTAAGAGGTAGGTGCAATAGAGTGATTGTATTGGTTGAGATGTATGTCGTAAGTGTGTGTGTGTGTGTATATATATATAAAGTGTAGTGTATACACCCCATGTATATGTGGATCCAGGGATCCATGTGTCCCACTCATGTATGAGCTGGCATACTCTCGAAATGTGAGTATATTATGGTTGTCTATTACGTTGTATTTGCATACGTGTTGATTACGTGATATGTATATAGTTATATATATGGTTGTAAGCTGGCACGCTTACGCCTGTATATAGATGAATATAATTTTGTATGGTTATCTATGTGTATTGATATTGATATACTAAATCTTGTGCAATGATACATCTGTGAATGGTGAATGGGTACTAGGAGACGTACATGATTGTATGTCTGAGTATAGAGGTGCATACGTTTATATGTTAACATATGGTAATCTATAAGAAGTGTGTATCATGGACATACATAGTTGATTGAGCTCTAGGCGATGTATAGATATGGTAGACCGTATGTATTGGTAATATGTGGTGTATATGTACATGATGATTGTGTAAATCCATGTGCAGATGGGCATGCCCTAGGTGTACTAGAGTTGTTTGTTTGATACATATATGAAATATGTATATGGTTGCCTGTCTGACTGTAAGCGGATACGCTTACACCGATGTTGGATAGATATATCATTATGTGAATATGTGTGTGTATTGGTATTGTTATATGAGAATATATGTGATGCCGTGTGTGTGTATGCTTACTAGGAATGTGGTGGTGTAAATTGATATAATGAGATATATATATATATAAGTATAGATACTATTGGAGGCGTATCATAAGTAGTGTGTGAAATATATTGGCTTACTAAATGGTGTGTATAGATATGCATAAGTAGGTATGCCAAATTATACAATATTGGTGTGTACTTATATATTATGTGATGATATGTGAGTTTAACAAGTGAATGAGAATTATATATGGACATGTCTTGTTTGTACAAGTGTGTGTGTGTTTATATAGATACATATACTGTATTGATAAGATTCTTTTGCTATTATTTATACATAGTGTTGTGTGTATATATATACTGCATTGAATATATGTTATGCGGACGGCTTGTATGTAAGTATATTTGTACCGTGAATAGGTGGATAAATTAGACTTATGTGAGTAAATATTGGATATGAATACATATGGATGTATACTTGAATTATACTCTGATGTATCTAGGTATACCCAAAGGTATGTGTATGTGTAAGTATGCTAGCTTTGTGACTTATGAGTATGGTGTGTTTAAATATCATGTGAATAAGCATGTATGTAGATATACAAATACAAGGAGTGTGTGATTACATATAAAGGTGTATGTATTTAGATATATCTATATGTATCCATGATATAGCATATGTCTTTGGACATGTATTTGTGTGTATCTATATGTGAGTGTATATATAGTGGGTATAATAAGGGTATAAATATTGGTGTGTATATTAATGCATTGGGTGTATCTATACACATTTCTACTTATTGCTATGTACGACATTGATACATGTGTCCTTGTGTATAGGTGTATTAGCATGTGTGTACATATTAGTCTGTATATATATGTGAGTGTTCTCATGCAATATAGATATATTTGTGAGTACATGGATGAATATGGAATGTATAGTACTATGTAGGTGTTGTGATGATTTGTCTGTGTGTATACCTATATTCTTGGATAAGAATGTCCATATATATGTGTATAATCTACGATATATTGCATGTATACATGAGTGTATTGTATATACTTATAGCGTTGTTTGTATGTCGTGGGTAGGGAGACCCTTCTACTATTTAATCTCAGGTCAGACCCTTACCATGAAAAGTCCGAGGGCGGACTTTGTTTTAAGGTGGGTAGAATGTAATACCCCGTATCCTTATATACGTATATATGTAGGTATTTTTGGGCGTAGATAAGTGCGTATGATTTTTGGGGAGTATGCCCGTATTTTTCTTTAATTATTTTGGTGTAGGAATTTATTTTAAAATATTTTAAACTCATTACTTGAATTTAGTATATGAGAGTATTTGGAGAAATACATGTATATGGAGTGTATGAAGTATTTCTTCATGTATTTTTAATTTCTTAAAATACAAAATACACATTTTTCTTACCATGACAACACTTCCTATTATGTGTCATATTGTTAGTTAATTAGAGAACACATGGCAAAAATCTTGACTAAATGGATGGTGGAGAGGATTTTAGGGATTCCTAAAAACTATGCATGGAAAACAAAATACAAAAAAATTCAAGAAAACCCTCATTTTTCTCTCCCTCACCCCCCAAAATTCTGGTCAAAATTCCTCCTCCCCTTTCTCCCCTCTCGCACCACCCCTTCATCCCCATCACCACCAATTACTCCTCCCCTTCCACCACCAATGACCCCTCATCATTCCAACATCTAAAATTAGTCCAAATTAGCCCCAAAACCCTACTTTTTGGAGATCAATTGGAGCTTGGAGAAGGAGGATATGTGGCTCTCCATCAAGGACTAAGAAGGGCCAAAGAAATATTTTGGAGGACTTTTGCAAGGTAGAAATTCCTTTCACCTAGGTAGAATTTAGTTTTAGGACAAGGAGAATTGAATTAACTTTCATGAAACACCTTTGTTCTTCATGCAGAAATTTGATCTAGAAAAACTGAAACTTTGACTAAGTGCTGGGGTTAATTGGCTAATGGAAATGCTTTGGAAATTTTATATCTTGGGTATCTCATTGTTATGAAAAACTTTCATTTAGATCATTTTTCCAAATTCTAGCCGTATGATTTTATAAAAATTTGGATATGCAAACTGGTGTTTCAATCAAAACTGTTCTAAAATTCCACTATTTTTATTCTCTGTTAAACTGAGAATATCTCCCAACATAGATGAAAGAAAAATATGAAACAAATATATGTTACTCATATTGTAGTCCTTAATAACTTTCACGTTTACAAGTTTTGCAAATTCGGACTGAAAGCTAGGGTAAAAACTCAGTTTCTAAAACTGGTCTGTTTTTAGACAGTTTTGACACCTTTCAGTAAAACGAGTAGAACTCCATGCACACTTTATAAAATATTATGATCTTGATGCCGTTGGAAAGCTGACTTCAAGATATTCAACCCATAATTTTTTTAGATTTTAATTCTGTCTGTAACTTGTAGAAAAATGGACTTGAACTGAACTCAGTTTCTGGTTCAGAATGATGAAATTATACCTGTTAGGAGAAAATCCACCATAAATCACATATGTGAACTGAGCCTATGAAAATTGGTCAGTGAAAGGAAAACACCCATATCTACAACTTTCGTGAAAGGACCAGACACCAATTCTGATAGTAGATAGGCTAAAAGTGATATTCTTTCTGCTGTAACAGTTTTGACAGATTCATATGCTAATTTTGCTTAGTACTTATCATGGTGTAGTTTTGTTTGAAGTTAAGTTTGTTTGTGCTAATCATGTTCTCAATGACATGCTCTTGATACATGTAGTTATGCAGCTGGTTCATGAAATATTCGTTATGTCAATAATATTTAAGTTCAATTTGTTTATGCTTTCACATTAGTATGTTCATAACGATGAGTTTGTGATGATATTCCATGCAATTCTTTAATTGAGATGATGATGACGACGACGACGACGACGATGATTATATTGTTATAAGTTGGTTAAAGCGGTATTCAAGTCCGCTAGATGATTCGTTGACAAACGAAGTAATATCTTGAAAACTGAGAGTGAGAATGAGGAATGTATCAGTCCTCCTAAAGGAGGTGACACTGGTTTGGGGGAAAACGGGTAAACTTTAGGAGTTAAGGAGCGGACATATGATATGAATTCTCACCCGCTGTATCACTCCCAGAAGGGCGAATTGAAAGGGTTGGAGAGGCCCCTGGTGTACTCGTGATGCATCATGACGGTAATTGATGGTTTGCTCCGTTTGTCCGACAGAAAAACCGAGTTTGTCTCACTCCCATACCTTGTTCCGTTCGGGTACGGAGAGTTACGAGAGGCCCCTCTAGTGCTCGTGTCGCTGGTTGTGGTACCACTTTTTCACCCACCCTGGGTGAAGTCCGCCTCCTTAGCGTTCTACGGTTTACACGGTTTCCAAATATGTGAATCAACAACTTATAGTAGTTGTCTTTAATTTATAAATGTTGTTATCTCATGTCTCCTTATTTTTGTGTACTTTAATGCTATTGTCCCATGGTAACATGTTCTTACGCTTCCTTTCAATAGCTGCATTTCATAATATGGTTTCATATGCATGTTTTTGCACGTTCTCATAACTAGGTTTGCATGTTGGAATGTGATTACTTTTACGCACCATAAACCTTACTTGTTAGACTACCCTCCCTAGATAGACAGACTAGTTCTAAAACTGGGTTCTGCTAGAGTGTTAGGAGTTTCTACTGGGTCACGCTTGACATGTCCCCGTTGACTTTCAGGTCATGTGAGTTAGAGGTTGGAGATAGCGGCTGGAGCTTCTGAGTTGGTGATCAGTTGTAGTATTGGGTGTTGAGGGGTATGATGAGAGACTTGTACTTTTTGGTGTTCTTTTCGGGGTGACCTTTGTACTTAGAGTTGTGAATATGATGATGTTGGTGTATGTATAAGATGTATCCATGTATCAATAAAATGGAATATTGTACTTTTGTTATTTTCTCAGTGTTTTTATCTGTGACGGAGTTTTATTTGTACTTCCCAGCACGTGCGTAGTACCTGCAGTGTTCTTCCTACTCTCTTCTTTTCTTTCTTTCTACGTAACACTCGCCTCTTCGGGAATACCAGATACGGATTCGTACTTATTCGGTATCCCGGGGACCGGGTCGTTGCAGGTGGTGGCCCATGTAGGTCTCCGCACTGCGGCGTGCGTAAGGATAGTACGGGTAATGCTCCATAGGGGTAGATGTATCCTAAGGTGGGTAGGTGATCAGCCTTAGGGTAAAACCCTGGTATTAGGAACCCAATGTAAAGAGCTCCCTGAGTTTAAGCATGAGTAGTTGTTTGTATATATACATATATGTACGGGTGGGTATGTGTTTGCATGGATATAAAAGTATTGTAATGTCTTCGCTTGTAATTCTATAGATATGTGTCTATAGCTATATCTGTAAAAAAGATACACTATAGATACGTGTATAACTACTTATGTGTATTCTTGTAATTCATAGTATAGGTGTGTGTATAGTAATATTGTTTGTATGGATTGAGGTGAATGTAGTATTTGATGAGTGAAATTATGTGTAAGACATATTATCTGTGCAATAGAGTGTTATGTATTATCTATATGGTAATCTATACTTCGATTATATTTGGAGGTGTATATGTATGACAATATGGATGTATATAGAGCTGTATGTATAGATACTAAAGTATGATGCATTTATGTGAGGTTAAAAGATATATTTGTATATGGGTGTCTAATGGAAAAGTGTATAGATATGCGGAGTATCTGTGTGAATATGTAATGGCGTGTAAATAAATTTATGGTATATGTGTTAGTATATGGATGTTTGTTGGTAAGTCTAACTGGAAGTATATTTGAATGTATAGAGTGTATGATGGTATACATGGTATGATTATATGTATATGCTACTACCTTAGCTACTGCTGTGGCTATATGTTGGTATGTGAAATTATAAGTACATGTGTTCGTAAGTGGTTGCACTTTAAGAGGTATGTGCAATAGAGTGATTGTATTGGTTGAGATGTATGTCGTAAGTGTGTGTGTGTATATATATATATAAAGTGTAGTGTATACACCCATGTATGTGTGGATCCAGGGATCCATGTGTCCCACTCATGTATGAGCTGGCATACTCTCGAAATGTGAGTATATTATGGTTGTCTATTATGTCGTATATGCATACGTGTTGATATACGTGATATGTATATAGTTATATATATGGTTGTAAGCTGGCACGCTTACGCCTGTATATAGATGAATATAATTTTGTATGGTTATCTATGTGTATTGATATTGATATACTAAATCTTGTGCAATGATACATCTGTGAATGTTGAATGGGTACTAGGAGACGTACAAGATTGTATGTCTGAGTATAGAGGTGCATACGTTTATATGTTAACATATGGTAATCTATAAGAAGTGTGTATCATGGACATACATAGTTGATTGAGCTCTAGGCCATGTATAGATATGGTATACCGTATGTATTGGTAATATGTGGTGTATATGTACATGATGATTGTGTAAATCCATGTGCAGATGGGCATGCCCTAGGTGTACTAGAGTTGTGTGTTTGATACATATATGAAATATGTATATGGTTGTCTGTCTGACTGTAAGCGGATACGCTTACACCGATGTTGGATAGATATATCATTATGTGAATATCTGTGTGTATTGGTATTGTTATATGAGAATCTATGTGATGACGAGTGTGTGTATGCATACTAGGAATGTGGTGGTGTAAATTGATATAATGAGATATGTATATATGAGTATAAATACTATTGGAGGCGTATCATAAGTAGTGTGTGAAATATATTGGCTTACTAAATGGTGTGTATAGATATGCATAAGTAGGTATGCCAAGTTATACAATATTGGTGTGTACTTATATATTATGTGATGATATGTGAGTGTAACAAGTGAATGAGAATTATATATGGACATGTCTTGTTTGTACAAGTGTGTGTGTGTATATAGATACATATACTGTATTGATAAGATTCTTATGCTATTATTTATACATAGTGTTGTGTGTATATATATACTGCATTGAGTATATGTTATGCGGACGGCTTGTATGTAAGTATATTTGTACCGTGAATAGGTGGATAAATTAGACTTATGTGAGTAAATATTGGATATGAATACATATGGATGTAAACTTGAATTATACTCAGATGTATCTAGGTATACCCATAGGTATGTGTATGTGTAAGTATGCTAGCTTTGTGACTTATGAGTTGGGTGTGTTTAAATATCATGTGAACATGCATGTATGTAGATATACAAATACAAGGAGTGTGTGATTACATATAAAGGTGTATGTATTTAGATATATCTATATGTATCCATGATATAGCATATGTCTTTGGACATGTATTTGTGTGTATCTATATGTGAGTGTATATATAGTGGGTATAATAAGGTTATAAATATTGGTGTGTATATTAATGCATTGGGTGTATCTATACACATTTCTACTTATTGCTATGTACGACATTGATACATGTGTCCATGTGTATAGGTGTACTAGCATGTGTGTACATATTAGTCTGTATATATATGTGAGTGTTCTCATGCAATATAGATATATTTGTGAGTACATGGATGAATATGGAATGTATAGTACTATGTAGGTGTTGTGATGATTTGTCTGTGTGTATACCTATATTCTTGGATAAGAATGTCCATATATATGTGTATAATCTACGATATATTGCATGTATACATGAGTGTATTGTATATACATATAGCGTTGTTTGTATGTCGTGGGTAGGGAGACCCTTGTACTATTTAATCTCAGGTCAGACCCTTACCATGAAAAGTCCGAGGGCGGACTTTGTTTTTAAGGTGGGTAGAATGTAATACCCAGTATCCTTATATACGTATATATGTAGGTATTTTTGGGCGTAGATAAGTGCGTATGATTTTTGGGGAGTATGCCCGTATTTTTCTTTAATTATTTTGGTGTAGGAATTTATTTTAAAATATTTTAAACTCATTACTTGAATTTATTATATGAGAGTATTTGGAGAAATACATGTATTTGGAGTGTATGAAGTATTTCTTCATGTATTTTTAATTTCTTAAAATACAAAATACACATTTTTCTTACCATGACAACACTTCCTATTATGTGTCATATTGTTAGTTAATTAGAGAACACATGGCAAAAATTTTGACTAAATGGATGGCGGAGAGGATTTTAGGGATTCCTAAAAACTAGGCATGGAAAACAAAATACAAAAAAATTCAAGAAAACCCTCATTTTTCTCTCCCTCACCCCCCAAAATTCTGGTCAAAATTCCTCCTCCCCTTTCTCCCCTCTTGCACCACCCCTTCATCCTCCATCACCACCAATTACTCCTCCCCTTCCACTACCAATGACCCCTCATCATTCCAACATCTAAAATTAGTCCAAATTAGCCCCAAAACCCTACTTTTTGGAGATCAATTGGAGCTTGGAGAAGAAGGATATGTGGCTCTCCATCAAGGAATAAAAAGGGTCAAAGAAATATTTTGGAGGACTTTTGCAAGGTAGAAATTCCTTTCACCTAGGTAGAATTTAGTTTTAGGACAAGGAGAATTGAATTAACTTTCATGAAACACCTTTGTTCTTCATGCTGAAATTTGATCTAGAAAAACTGAAGCTTTGACTAAGTGCTGGGGTGAATTGGCTAATGGAAATGCTTTGGAAATTTTATATCTTGGGTATCTCATTGATATGAACAACTTTCATTTAGATCATTTTTCCAAATTCTAGCCGTATGATTTTATAAAAATTTGGATATGCAAACTGGTGTTTCAATCAAAACTGTTCTGAAATTCCAGTATTTTTATTCTCTGTTAAAGTGAGAATATCTCCCAACGTAGATGAAAGAAAAATATGAAACAAATATATGTTACTCATATTGTAGTCCTTAATAACTTTCACGTTTACAAATTTTGCAAATTCGGACAGAAAGCTAGGGTAAAAACTCAGTTTCTAAAACTGGTCTGTTTTTAGACAGTTTTGACACCTTTCAGTAAAACGAGTAGAACTCCATGCACACTTTATAAAATATTATGATCTTGATGCCGTTGGAAAGCTGACTTCAAGATATTCAACCCATAATTTTTTTAGATTTTAATTCTGTCTGTAACTTGTAGAAAAATGGACTTGAACTGAACTCAGTTTCTGGTTCAGAATGATGAAATTATACCTGTTAGGAGAAAATCCACCATAAATCACATATGTCAACTGAGCCGATGAAAATTGGTCAGTGAAAGGAAAACACCCATATCTACAACTTTCGTGAAAGGACCAGACACCAATTCTGACTGTAGATAGGCTAAAAGTGATATTCTTTCGGATGTAACAGTTTTGACAGATTCATATGCTAATTTTGCTTAGTACTTATCATGGTGTAGTTTTGTTTGAAGTTAAGTTTGTTTGTGCTAATCATGTTCTCAATGACATGCTCTTGATACATGTAGTTATGCAGCTGGTTCATGAAATATTCGTTATGTCAATAATATTTAAGTTCAATTTGTTTATGCTTTCACATTAGTATGTTCATAACGATGAGTTTGTGATGATATTCCATGCAATTCTTTAATTGAGATGATGATGATGACGACGATGAGGATGATGATGATGATATTGTTATAAGTTGGTTAAAGCGGTATTCAAGTCCGCTAGATGATTCGTTAACAAACGAAGTAATATCTTGAAAACTGAGAGTGAGAATGAGGAATGTATCAGTCCTCCTAAAGGAGGGTGACACTGGTTTGGAGGAAAACGAGTAAACTTTAGGAGTTAAGGAGCGAACATATGATATGAATTCTCACCCGCTGTATCACTCCCAGAAGGGCGAGTTGAAAGGGTTGGAGAGGCCGATGGTGTACTCGTGATGCATCATGACGGTAATTGATGGTTTGCTCCGTTTGTCCGACAGAAAAACCGAGTTTGTCTCACTCCCATACCTTGTTCCGTTCGGGTACGGAGAGTTACGAGAGGCCCCTCTAGTGCTCGTGTCGCTAGTTGTGGTACCACTTTTTCACCCACCCTGGGTGAAGTCCGCCTCCTTAGCGTTCTACGGTTTACACGGGTTCCAAATATGTGAATCAACAACTTATAGTAGTTGTCTTTAATTTATAAATGTTGTTATCTCATGTCTCCTTATTTTTGTGTAATTTAATGCTATTGTCCCATGGTAACATGTTCTTACGCTTCCTTTCAATAGCTGCATTTCATAATATGGTTTCATATGCATGTTTTTGCACGTTCTCATAACTAGGTTCGCATGTTGGAATGTGATTACTTTTACACACCATGAACCTTACTTGTTAGACTACCCTCCCTAGATAGACAGACTAGTTCTAAAACTGGGTTCTGCTAGAGTGTTAGGATTTTCTACTGGGTCACGCGTTGACGTGTCCCCGTTGACTTTCAGGTCATATGAGTTAGAGGTTGGAGATAGCGGCTGGAGCTTCGGAGTTGGTGATCAGTTGTAGTATTGGGTGTGAGGGGTATGATGAGAGACTTGTACTTTTTGGTGTTCTTTTCGGGTGGACCTTTGTACTTAGAGTTGTGAATATGAAGATGTTGGTGTATGTATAAGATGTATCCATGTATCAATAAAATGGAATATTGTACTTTTGTTATTTTCTCAGTGTTTTTATCTGTAACGGAGTTTTACTTGTACTTCCCAGCACGTGCGTAGTACCTACAGTGTTCTTCCTACTCTCTTCTTTTCTTTCTTTCTACGTAACACTCGCCTCTTCGGGAATACCTGATACGGATTCGTACTTATCCAGTATCCCGGGGACCGGGTCGTTGCAGATGGTGGCCCATGCAGGTCTCCGCACTGCGGCGTGCGTAAGGATAGTACGGGTAATGCTCCATAGGGGTAGATGTATCCTAAGGTGGGTAGGTGATCAGCCTTAGGGTAAAACCCTGGTATTATGAACCCAATGTAAAGAGCTCCCTGAGTTTAAGCATGAGTAGTTGTTTGTATATATACATATATGTACGGGTGGGTATGTGTTTGCATGGATATAAAAGTATTGTAATGTCTTTGCCTGTAATTCTATAGATATGTGTCAATAGCTATATTTGTAAAAAAGATACACTATAGATACGTGTATAACTACTTATGTGTATTCTTGTAATTCATAGTATAGGTGTGTGTATAGTAATATTGTTTGTATGGATTGAGGTGAATGTAGTATTTGCTGAGTGAAATTATGTGTAAGACATATTATCTGTGCAATAGAGTGTTATGTATTATCTATATGGTAATCTATACTTCGATTATATTTGGAGGTGTATATGTATGACTATATGGATGTATATAGAGCTGTATGTATAGATACTAAAGTATGATGCATTTATGTGAGGTTAGAAGATATATTTGTATATGGGTGTCTAATGGAAAAGTGTATAGATATGCGGAGTATCTGTGTGAATATGTAATGGCGTGTAAATAAATTTATGGTATATATGTTAGTATATGGATGTTTGTTGGTAAGTCTAACTGGAAGTATATTTGAATGTATAGAGTGTATGATGGTATACATGGAATGATTATATGTATATGCTACTACCTTAGCTACTGCTGTGGCTATATGTTGGTATGTGAAATTATAAGTACATGTGTTCGTAAGTGGTTGCACTTTAAGAGGTAGAAGCAATAGAGTGATTGTATTGGTTGAGATGTATGTCGTAAGTGTGTGTATATAAATATATAAAGTGTAGTGTATACACCCATGTATGTGTGGATCCAGGGATCCATGTGTCCCACTCATGTATGAGCTGGCATACTCTCGAAATGTGAGTATATTATGGTTGTCTATTATGTTGTATATGCATACGTGTTGATATACGTGATATGTATATAGTTATATATATGGTTGTAAGCTGGCACGCTTATGCCTGTATATAGATGAATATAATTTTGTATGGTTATCTATGTGTATTGATATTGATATACTAAATCTTGTGCAATGATACATCTGTGAATGTTGAATGGGTACTAGGAGACGTACATGATTGTATGTCTGAGTATAAAGGTGCATACATATATATGTTAACATATGGTAATCTATAAGAAGAGTGTATCATGGACATACATAGTTGATTGAGCTCTAGGCCATGTATAGATATGGTATACCGTATGTATTGGTAATATGTGGTGTATATGTACATGATGATTGTGTAAATCCATGTGCAGATGGGCATGCCCTAGGTGTACTAGAGCTGTGTGTTTGATACATATATGAAATATGTATATGGTTGCCTGTCTGACTGTAAGCGGATACGCTTACACCGATGTTGGATAGATATATCATTATGTGAATATCTGTGTGTATTGGTATTGTTATATGAGAATCTATGTGATGACGAGTGTGTGTATGCATACTAGGAATGTGGTGGTGTAAATTGGTATAATGAGATATGTATATATGAGTATAGATACTATTGGAGGCGTATCATAAGTAGTGTGTGAAATATATTGGCTTTCTAAATGGTGTGTATAGATATGCATAAGTAGGTATGCCAAGTTATACAATATTGGTGTGTACTTATATATTATGTGATGATATGTGAGTTTAACAAGTGAATGAGAATTATATATGGACATGTCTTGTTTGTACAAGTGTGTGTGTGTGTGTGTGTATAGATACATATACTGTATTGATAAGATTCTTTTGCTATTATTTATACATAGTGTTGTGTGTATATATATACTGCATTGAATATATGTTATGCGGACGGCTTGTATGTAAGTATATTTGTACCGTGAATAGGTGGATAAATTAGACTTATGTGAGTAAATATTGGATATGAATACATATGGATGTAAACTTGAATTATACTCGGATGTATCTAGGTATACCCATAGGTATGTGTATGTGTAAGTATACTAGCTTTGTGACTTATGAGTAGGGTGTGTTTAAATATCATGTGAACATGCATGTATGTAGATATACAAATACAAGGAGTGTGTGATTACATATAAAGGTGTATGTATTTAGATATATCTATATGTATCCATGATATAGCATATGTCTTTGGACATGTATTTGTGTGTATCTATATGTGAGTGTATATATAGTGGGTATAATAAGGGTATAAATATTGGTGTGTATATTAATGCATTGGGTGTATCTATACACATTTCTACTTATTGCTATGTACGACATTGATACATGTGTCCATGTGTATAGGTGTACTAGCATGTGTGTACATATTAGTCTGTATATATATGTGAGTGTTCTCATGCAATATAGATATATTTGTGAGTACATGGATGAATATGGAATGTATAGTACTATGTTGGTGTTGTGATGATTTGTCTGTGTGTATACCTATATTCTTGGATAAGAATGTCCATATATATGTGTATAATCTACGATATATTGCATGTATACATGAGTGTATTGTATATACATATAGCGTTGTTTGTATGTCGTGGGTAGGGAGACCCTTGTACTATTTAATCTCAAGTCAGACCCTTACCATGAAAAGTCCGAGGGCGGACTTTGTTTTTAAGGTGGGTAGAATGTAATACCACGTATCCTTATATACGTATACTAGTCATAACCCGTGCCCGCGGGCACGGTTCATTTAAGAATTTCACCCGTGAAATCTTTGTTCCTAAACATTATTTACACAGTCAAATTTGTGCGAAACAACAAATTCGGCGTAGAACAATAAATTCGGTGAGGGCACACTTGAGTCGGAACAACAAATTAGCGTAAAAAAATTTAGCGGTATTCTGCGTAAGTGCATAAGTGTGTGTGTGTGTATGGTGTGTGGGTAAAAAGTGAAATGAGAGGGGTTTTTAAGCAAAAAGGGGAAATAGGTGGTATTCTGCGCAAATGTAGTGATTGTGGGGGGTTTGAAAACAAAAGGAAAAAAGTGGTGAGTTTTCCAAACACTCATCTCAACCCTTCTTTTTCTAAGATTAAATCCTAGCCATTCTTCTATCAACCTCTTTATACATCAGCATGACATCAGCTTGTCCCAGTCAGCCCTAGAATTCAAAAACCTTTGTGTTTTAATATATAGATATGTAGGTATTTTTGGGCGTAGATAAGTGCGTATGATTTTTGGGGAGTATGCCCGTATTTTTCTTTAATTATTTTGGCGTAGGAATTTATTTTAAAATATTTTAAACTCATTACTTGAATTTATTATATGAGAGTATTTGGAGAAATACATGTATTTAGAGTGTATGAAGTATTTCTTCATGTATCTTTAATTTCTTAACGTACAAAATACACATTTTTCTTACCATGACAACACTTCCTATTATGTGTCATATTGTTAGTTAATTAGAGAACACATGGCAAAAATCTTGACTAAATGGATGGTGGAGAGGATTTTAGGGATTCCTAAAAACTAGGCATGGAAAACAAAATACAAAAAAATTCAAGAAAACCCACATTTTTCTCTCCCTCACCCCCCAAAATTCTGGTCAAAATTCCTCCTCCCCTTTCTCCCCTCTTGCACCACCCCTTCATCCTCCATCACCACCAATTACTCCTCCCCTTCCACCACCAATGACCCCTCATCATTCCAACACCTAAAATTAGTCCAAATTAGCCCCAAAACCCTACCTTTTGGAGATCAATTGGAGCTTGGAGAAGGAGGATATGTGGCTCTCCATCAAGGACTAAGAAGGGCCAAAGAAATATTTTGGAGGACTTTTGCAAGGTAGAAATTCCTTTCACATAGGTAGAATTTAGTTTTAGGACAAGGAGAATTGAATTAACTTTCATGAAACACCTTTGTTCTTCATGCTGAAATTTGATCTAGAAAAACTGAAACTTTGACTAAATGCTGGGGTTAATTGGCTAATGGAAATGCTTTGGAAATTTTATATCTTGGGTATCTCATTGTTATGAACAACTTTCATTTAGATCAATTTTCCAAATTCTAGCCGTATGATTTTATAAAAATTTGGATATGCAAACTGGTGTTTCAATCAAAACTGTTCTGAAATTCCAGTATTTTTATTCTCTGTTAAAGTGAGAATATCTCCCAACGTAGATGAAAGAAAAATATGAAACAAATATATGTTACTCATATTGCAGTCCTTAATAACTTTCACGTTTACAAATTTTGCAAATTCGGACTGAAAGCTAGGGTAAAAACTCAGTTTCTAAAACTGGTCTGTTTTTAGACAGTTTTGACACCTTTCAGTAAAACGAGTAGAACTCCATGCACACTTTATAAAATATTATGATCTTGATGCCGTTGGAAAGCTGACTTCAAGATATTCAACCCATAATTTTTTTAGATTTTAATTCTGTCTGTAACTTGTAGAAAAATGGACTTGAACTGAACTCAGTTTCTGGTTCAGAATGATGAAATTATACCTGTTAGGAGAAAATCCACCATAAATCACATATGTCAACTGAGCCTATGAAAATTGGTCAGTGAAAGGAAAACACCCATATCTACAACTTTCGTGAAAGGACCAGACACCAATTCTGACTGTAGATAGGCTAAAAGTGATATTCTTTCTGCTGTAACAGTTTTGACAGATTCATATGCTAATTTTGCTTAGTACTTATCATGGTGTAGTTTTGTTTGAAGTTAAGTTTGTTTGTGCTAATCATGTTCTCAATGACATGCTCTTGATACATGTAGTTATGCAGCTGGTTCATCAAATATTCGTTATGTCAATAATATTTAAGTTCAATTTGTTTATGCTTTCACATTAGTATGTTCATAACGATGAGTTTGTGATGATATTCCATGCAATTCTTTAATTGAGATGATGATGATGACGATGATGATGATGATGATATTGTTATAAGTTGGTTACAGCAGTATTCAAGTCCGCTAGATGATTCGTTGACAAACGAAGTAATATCTTGAAAACTGAGAGTGAGAATGAGGAATGTATCAGTCCTCCTAAAGGAGGGTGACACTGGTTTGGGGGAAAACGGGTAAACTTTAAGAGTTAAGGAGCAGACATATGATATGAATTCTCACCCGCTGTATCACTCCCAGAAGGGCGAGTTGAAAGGGTTGGAGAGGCCGCTGGTGTACTCGTGATGCATTATGACGGTAATTGATGGTTTGCTCCGTTTGTCCGACAGAAAAACCGAGTTTGTCTCACTCCCATACCTTGTTCCGTTCGGGTACGGAGAGTTACGAGGGGCCCCTCCAGTGCTCGTGTCGCTGGTTGTGGTACCACTTTTTCACCCACCCTGGGTGAAGTCCGCCTCCTTAGCGTTCTACGGTTTACACGGGTTCCAAATATGTGAATCAACAACTTATAGTAGTTGTCTTTAATTTATAAATGTTGTTATCTCATGTCTCCTTATTTTTGTGTACTTTAATGCTATTGTCCCATGGTAACATGTTCTTACGCTTCCTTTCAATAGCTGCATTTCATAATATGGTTTCATATGCATGTTTTTGCACGTTCTCATAACTAGGTTCGCATGTTGGAATGTGATTACTTTTACGCACCATGAACCTTACTTGTTAGACTACCCTCCCTAGATAGACAGACTAGTTCTAAAACTGGGTTCTGCTAGAGTGTTAGGAGTTTCTACTGGGTCACGCGTTGACGTGTCCCCGTTGACTTTCAGGTCATGTGAGTTAGAGGTTGGAGATAGCGGCTGGAGCTTCAGAGTTGGTGATCAGTTGTAGTATTGGGTGGTGAGGGGTATGATGAGAGACTTGTACTTTTTGGTGTTCTTTTCGGGGTGACCTTTGTACTTAGAGTTGTGAATATGAAGATGTTGGTGTATGTATAAGATGTATCCATGTATCAATAAAATGGAATATTGTACCTTTGTTATTTTCTCAGTGTTTTTATCTGTGACGGAGTTTTACTTGTACTTCCCAGCACGTGCGTAGTACCTACAGTGTTCTTCCTACTCTCTTCTTTTCTTTCTTTCTACGTAACACTTGCCTCTTCGGGAATACCTGATACGGATTCGTACTTTTCCGGTATCCCAGGGACCGGGTCGTTGCATCCTCCTACTATGCCTTGTCTTATGATAGACCAAGTATTCTTTCTCAATGAATTTTCTTTAGTGCCTTCTCTTTTCTAAATCACATTTAGACAATTTACATTCTAACACAAATATTAGCTGTGCAAGCATCACATGCATCTAAAAACTTGAGCTTTACAACCTTGAGGAGACTTAACAAGTTACTCGTCTCAAGATCTAATTTGGATACATTGTCTTGCACCGCTCTTACACTCATCTTCGAGTCAAACAGTTTTTATCAATGTTTCCAACCTTGCATATTGAAACTGTTTTCCATACAACCTTGAGGAGACTCAACAAGTCATATGGAGAAACTACTTTGAACATCAGTCTTACGACCTCAAGATCGGCCTGGTTGATCTAGGCCCGCTGGTTCGAAGCCCGAGTCTTGGCCCACCGAATCTCCACAATGAATCCTAGTTCGCCGAAGCATAGAGAAGCTCAACGAGGTTCAAGGAAGCTCTCTAAATGCAAGACAATCTCACCATCAGAATCAGAAGAGTCCTCCAGCAGATCACACAAGTCTATGCTAGCTCACCCCAGAGTAACCTGCCCATATGCCGCTCACCTACCAGTTCGCCCGCGGAGGAAGACGACACGCCACTAGCAGTTTCACTACAGAAAAGTCTGACAAAAGTGCACTTGGCCGCTTCGCTGCCTGACGGCTTGACAAAGCGCCACCTGAAATCTACGGCTCTAACCGCCTGACAAAAGAAAGCATGACATGTTTGGCCCTGACGCCAACGTTCAGATCCCTGACACACTGGCCCTGCCAGCTCAGCAAAAGCAACCAACTCTAGTTGCCTACAAATACCACCTCACCTCCAAGCAAGGAGGTTGGTTGATTGATCACATTAATTTGTAAAAATCTCCTTACACATCTATTCACATTCAAGGTCGAATATCTTCCACATATTCGCACCTTCCACACTAGTCCGCCACACAAGCATCGATCTTCCTCTTAGATCGCTCTTCGTGTCCGACATCCTTTCATCAGTCATCAACTGACTTAAGCATCGTAGGGGCTGCGGGCTGACAGCTGGCCCAGCCTTTCTGATGAGTTGCTCTTCTTGTAGGAAGTTCACCCTTGTTGCCACCGGATGAGCAACCTGCATCATCCTTCACCAACTAACGGGCGACTCTCATCAATTAGAGGCGACCTACTCCATCTGACGGGCGAACTCGAGATCATCATCCTCAAATCACCTTCAAACCGTAGTTAGCCTCTTCATCCCCCCTAAACTTGTAACCATCGTGACCTTGGTTCCCCACATCAATAGAAATTCATTGTGAGTGGATTATACCCTGCAAAAATTGGTGTCGTCTGTGGGAACTTAGTGTCACACCCATGTTAAACCCCATAACTATCAATCCCAGTCCTAACAGGGGCAAACAACCCATGGAGGACAAGCCACGTCCTCTCTAAGGGACTTCCCAGGCAGATGTACCCCCTGAGGGGAGGACGGAGGCCATTCATGCCTCAGCCCGTGCTGTTCATCAAGGCTTCGAAGACGTTATGAAGATGATGAATGATTGGGGCACGGGTGGGGCTGGGACATCTACCGTCCCCCCTACACCCATGAACATGAGGTGCAGCCTTCATCCCCAGGTCGAAGAAGTAATAGCCGCCCGGTGGAGGGGGCTTAACGAAGAGATAACGACCTAGTAAAGACTTCTCGATGCGGAGATGGAAGCCGATCGTCAGAGGCAACTCGAAGAATAAGCTGTTGTCCAACCAAGCAGCTTGATGATGAAGCGGAGGCCACCGTTGAACAAATACGGGTCGATGAAGAAATCGCATATTGACAGCTAGGATTCATCATCGTCACACGAGAGAGGCTCCGAGAGGAGAGCCGTAGGATCCCAGAGGTGTCACCTCTAAATTGATGGCACACCCGTAGCCCACCGCCGGTGGATATCTCACCGCTCGGAGGGGGTACCAGAGGTTGGCTTGCATATCTCCCAGGCGTGATGGTCATCGTCGACGAGGCTGTGACCGAAGCAGGACTCCACCGAGGCGGGGAAGGGACGCCACTAAGCATCGAGGTGGCTCATCTGGCGACTCTAGTGATGGAGGGGTAGTTGTATCAGCCCCCGAAGATCTCCGACATGCCCTTTAAGGTCGCCTGCGTGACCAACTTACCCAGAAGGGGCTAACCCCCTGGCCAGATGGGTAACGGCTCACCCGATACCTCATAGGTTCAAGCTTCCTCAGCTTGAACTATATGATGGCACGTGCAATCCCCTCGAGCATGTGTAGCAATACAAAGGGGCCATGGAGATCCAAGGCACAGATGATCCATTCCTATGCCGAGGCTTCCAGATGACTCTGAATAAGTTGGCACTAGAGTGGTACAATGGCCTACCCACCCGCTCCATCAAATTCTTCGATGACCTATCCCACTAGTTATGCCAGCAGTTCAGGGCAGGACGCAGATGGAAGAACCAGCAGACTATCTATTCTCGATAGTCCAGAAAGAGGCAGAAACGATCAGAAAATTCGTGCATTGTTTCCAGGAAGAAAGGCTTAGCGTGGCGAGCTGCGGAGATGAGCTCACCATGGCAGCCTTCAAAAAGGAGTTGACCAATCGAAGCCTGCATAAGTCGCTCTACCAAGATCTGCCCATCGATCTGGATGCCCTCTTCGTCCAGGCGGAGAGGTTCATTCTAAGCAAGGATGCTCTGGGAGTGAAGAAGGTGGTCGCCCCAGTCGGGACATCCCGCAATGAGCGACAACCTGATGGCCGATCAAGGTTGGAAGACTGCCCTAGTGGGCACGACAAGCCAAGCAACCAGAGCCGCGACCAAGGAGGCCACCAATCCCAAGATCACCTTGGACCAGCACGAGGGTTCGCCACACCTAGAGAGCCCCCGTCAACGGTGAACATGCCCAAAGGGCGGTAACCGGCCCAGTACACGCATTTCAATGCCCCTGTGGTCGAAGTATTGGCCGCAGCAACGAGATTCGGACTTCTCCAAGACCCGCCTCGGAAGAGGACGGGCCCAACTATAAGGAATTAGAGAAATACTGTTGGTATCACCATGATCACGGTCATGATACTGATGAGTGTTTTACTCTGAAGAGGGATATTGAACGGCTGATCCAGGAGGGCCATCTCCAAGGCTTCGTTGAGGGGAGGAGACAGGCTCGGAATGAGAGAGCGCCCCGGGAGCACAACGGCCAAACCAGCCCCAGAACACAGAGCAAGATGCCCCTCGCCAGCCTAGAGCGGTCATGCGCATAGATGTGAAATGCGGTTGGCCATCCTCAGGTGGTGCGTCATCATCGGCCAGAAAGGCGTACGCTCGGTAAGTGATGACGACGGGAGTGGGTGACAAAGCAAAGCGGAGGAGAGTAGCTTGGCACCCCATCTCATTCTCAGATGACGACCTGACGAGGATCGAACTACCACATGATGACGCCATCATCATCTAAGCCCATATTGGAACGGTTATAATCAGCTGTCTCTTGATCGACACTGGGAGCTCATGCGACATTTTTTTATGTCGACGATCGAGAAGATAGGGCCGAGGCATGCAGATCTGAGGCCATGCATAGGTCTGATTGTCAGCTTCACCAGCCACTCGATTCCCATCGTCGGAGTCATCACCATGCCGATGTCTTTGGGTGTAGAGCTAAGGATCGTCACTCGAAAGATACAGTTCGTTTTCGTCGACATCACGTCGGCATACAACGGCATATCGGGCTACCATACATGACCGCCATCGAATCTCTCCCCTCACTCATGCACCAAATGATCAAGTTCCAAACTCCCCAGGGGGTGGGACAAGCACGAGGGAGCCAAAGACTATCCCAGAGCTGCAACGTCGGCTCCACCAAGCACAAAGCACCCGAGCAAGCACAGCTGGTCGAACTCGAAAACCATCAAGAGGACTTCAGTGATCAACCATGAGAGGCAGCAAGCTAGCCCACCACAAGAACAATGAGCATTTACTTAAATATCGTCAATAGTTTTGTAAATATAACTATCGTTTTCAATGCATATTCTCAAATATTGCCATCTCCATTCAGAAATTTCAGCTCTCATCAAATATTCTCAAATTCCGGGGCATGCTGACGAGTTTCGCCCTCGATAGATCGCTCGGGGGGTTAAGGAACGAGCTACGGCTTGCACTCTCCCCTCCATCAACTTCAGGACAAGCTTGACAGCTTCGCCCTCGATAGGGTCGTCGGGTGGGACAAGGAATGAGCAACGGCTCGCACCCTCCCCTTCCTCAACTCCAGGGCAGGCTGACGAGTGTAGGGATCGTCTAACCCTTGCAATACTAACAACACACACTAGAGGGGGGTGAATAGTGTAATGACAATAAAATTGTCCAAATAAAATTTAACTTGCAGATGCGAAATTATAAATGCAAGAGGAATTAAATAGCACAATCAAACCAAACGCAAACACAAAGATATACACTGGTTCCCCAAACTTGGGTACGTCCAGCCACACCAATATCCACTATATTCCCATAAAGAGAAGTGAATACAAATCTCACAAGGAGATACCCCACAAAGAGGATTTATGCCCTACACAAGGACCCAACCAATCCTACACAAGGATCACGACTCCCACAAAGAGAATCACTAACTCCCACTCAGAGAATTAGGGTTAGCCCTACACTAGGACACTCAAACTCCCACAGAGAGAGTTCATCCCACAGAGAGAGTTCCTAGTCCCACAAAGAGACACACTAGTCCCACAAAGAGACAATCTCCCACAAGGAGAAAATCCTAATCCCACAAAGAGAAATAGGAAAACAGTTTACACCTTGTAAAGTAAATACTCTTACCTATGCCTTGAGATGCTTACTCATGAATGAATGCAAGGCATGGAAGAGGATTTCCAAGTGTTGGAATATGCTTGAGAGCACTTGGAAGATTTCCGTTGAGCAGGACTTCAATGCATGAAGAAAGATGAATGCTCAATTAGAGGGAAATGAGGGAGCTTGAGAGTGGCTTATTGATCTCTTGAGATTTTCTATAGAATCAAGAGTTTATCAAATGTTGTCAAGAGTTCTCAAGAAAGGCAGCACACCCATATATATAAGAAACCTTTATCAAGCCCAGAAACCCAAAGAAACAGCCAGAAAATCAAATCAGCAACGGCTAGAAACTAGGTGAAAACGACAGGAACAGTCGACTGATGATCATAGACAGTCGACTAATCAACGGCTAGAAAATATCCAACGGCTATAATCTGAGCCAGGACAGTCGACTTAAGAAGACAATACAGTCGACAGACAAACAGGACAGGCGCTTGTAATTCCTTCAGCAGACGGCTGCTGCAAGGGATGGATCGAAATAGAGAGCTGCACTCTTTCTCCAATTCTTCGCACATGCGACTGATGTTAATACTACAGTCGACTGTCGAATAGTCAGGCGACTGTATATTCTTCATCAGTCGACTACTGTGAAGTATGGAGAGAAGACAGAGAGATGCAGAGAATGCACTTACGCTAGACAGGTGACTGTTGACCAAATCTCAGGCGACTGTAAATAGCCTGACTGTAAATAAACAGGCGACTGGGAACTGATTGACAGACGACTGTGCGTAAAGCTCAAGTTTGAGTCAATAGAAATGTTGACTTGGACAGTGCATATCAGGTGACTGTAGAAGGATCTACAGGCGACTGGAAATCACCCAGTCGACTGTGTTTCCCTCAACAGGCGACTGACAGAAGGAGTGAACCTATTGGGTTGGATTCTATGATAATCCTAAGGTTCACTAAGATGGTTAAATGCATGTGCATGAATGAGTAAACCATCTAGCAAGGCATTACATCAACCCTAGACTCAAAAGAGAGAGAAATCAATAAAGTAAATTACATGGATTACAATGCTTTCAAAAGAGTCTAAGTCTTCAATCTTGATGCCTTGATTGCTCTCCATCATCTCCAAGCTTTGGCACTCCTTGAGTTCAAACTTTGGCTCTTCTTCACATGATGTCCATCCTTACACCAAGTGATTAGTCTCCAATAAAGATATCCTTGAGATAAACTGAGAGACTAAAATATGAGATTCATTAGCAACAACATAATGTTGTGATCATCATCAAAATAAGATTGGTATGAAACACCAATACTCAACAATCTCCCCCTTTTTGATGATGACACACATTATGTTACTCATAAAGAATTAAAGCACAAAGCTAATGATCTCCCCCTACTTATATGCACCAATAAAGTAATGAGCTACACAAAGGTAAATACTCATAAACCAATAATAACATGGTGACATATAATAGGCATGGATTACATAAACCAATTGTAAAGTATAAAATCATGCAAACAAGAATGGTTTATCAAAACCCATATATCTCTTCCCCATAGAGATATCTCTCCCCCATATGCATATGTAAATATCTCTCCCCCTATAGACATGATCACATAATGCATATATCTCTCCCCCTTAACATCGTCAAAAAGGTGGACATCAAAAACATCCCCCTTTTTCATCTTAACTAAGATGTGACAATATGCAAGAAAAGAAAGATATGTATGATACCAAATATAAGATTTAGTGGGTATCAATTCACTATCACATGCTCCCCCTAGATCATAGAAATGGTCAATTTTTGACTTCTAGGATCTAATACCAATTAATTATAGGAGCAATGGGCCATAAGTGTATCAAAGCAATAGATATGGAAAAATCAAGCTTCAAAGATACACAAGGATATTGCCAAAACAAAAGAGATATGAAACAAGTTGGCAATAAACAAGAGGTTTGGTTTGAGACCCAAAATAACCAAATATAAATAATGATCTCAAAACAAAAACCTCCGAAATGAGAGTTAAAATATATCTTAAAATAATTTAAACATATATTATATTAACTCCCCCATTGACATACACATGGATCATGCATGTATGTCAATAACACCAAGGTCCCAATTTTCATGAAAAGAAATAAATTTGAAGAATATTTTCAAAAAAAACATGAAACACACACAATCAATGGGTATGCTTAAAATAATCAAGGAAGCACAATACCCATGCAATATGCAAATGTGTGAGGAACATAAACATTAGGTAACCAAACCCAAGAGGAGTTTGATTTCCTAACATAGTCACACGAGGTGATCACATCCCTAACTAGAGAGTTGATGTAACTATCTCTCTCTTGCTCACTAGCCATAGTGGGAATCCATAATCTCAAGGATTTCCTAGGCAAAGGTTTTGCCTTAGCAAGAGGGAAGGATGTGGCATGCTTAGGTGTAGAAACAAGTTTCTTAGCATGCAATGAATGAGGATTTTGCTTCTTAGCAAAAAATGAAGATTCTTCATTTTTCCTCATCACCTTGTGATCTACATGCTTCTTGTGAGTGTTATTGTTGTACAAGAAAGCATGTTGATTCTTCTTAGGTGCTTTAGCAATATTTCTTGAATTTGCACCAAAGGAAGAATTAGAGGTGGGTTTGAGAACCACATTTTGAACATAACCCAAACCTCCTCTATGATTTGCCGGATGTTGTTTTTCCAACAAATCGTGGAGTGAATCCCTAGAATACACAAAGCTTATGAGCTTTCAGGATTCCTCTTCACATTTCAACGTAAGTTGTTGAATGTGAGCATCTAAGCTAAGGTTTTGAGCAATGAGATTTTCATTAGAAGTGCTCAATTCCTTAACTTGAGAAAGAAGTGTGTCTTTCTCACAAGTGTCATAAACATGCCTTTCATCATGAACTACACTTGCAATAACTAGTTTATGCATTCTACTCTTAGCACTCTTATATTTTTCTTTTAACATATTGTAAGAGTTGATGCACTTACTAGCCTTTTCGGAGGCCAAGTCAAATTTGAACTTGAGCTCCTCATATGAGATCTTTTCTTCCTTGATCTCAACAACACCATCATCATCATCCTTGCAAGAACTTGATGACGACTTCTCCTCCTTAGCCACGAGGCATGAATCCTCATAGGAGTTGTATGCGTCAAGCCAAGCATCCAACTCTTCTTCGTTTAATCCGGAGGGAATTGGAGTAAGAACATACATGGCTACAAAGCATGCATGAGCATCCTCCTTTGTATCCTCTTCTTCGTTACTTGAAGTGTCCTCACTCGAATCATCAAAGGTCCCAACAAGTCCCTTTTTGCGATTTTTGGACTTGGACCTTCCTTTCCAATGCTTCTTCCCTTTACCCTTGTACGTTTCTTTAATGGGTTTGGAAGGGCATTCGGTGGACAAGTGACCTTTTCCACTGCAAGTGTAACAAGTAGGAACTTTGTTAGAATTGAAAACAAACTTTGACAAAGACTTACCTTGCTTGCATTTGAGGAAAGATTTGAATTGCTCAGTAAGATCCTCAATTTCTTCTCCACTTGCATCTTCTTGCTCATCTTCTTCGCTAGGAGCTTCTCGATGGAATTTCCTCCTCCACTTGATTGGCTCCTCCTTGGCATGGAATGCAACCCCTTTTTGCTTCTCTAGCTTCTCGGGCTTCGTCGGATGAATCTCCTTCTTGTGTTGAAGCTTCACTTCATACGCCATGAGATTTCCAATGCATTCCTCAACGGTATATTTGGACGTATCATAAGACTCCAAAATTCCGTTGGCCTTTGACTCCCAACGAGGTGAGAGAGAGTCTAGGATCTTCTCTACACGATCCTCTTGGGAAATCGTCTTCCCGAGACCCTCCAAAGCGTTCACGATATCGGTGAACCTTGTAAACATCTCTGAAATTCTTTCGCCTTCCTGCATCTTAAACATTTCATATTTAGATCTAAACACAGTTTGTTTAGATTTCTTTACCTTCGTTGTCCCTTCATGTCAAATCTCCAAGGTGTGCCAAATATCATTCGCCGTTTTGCACATGGAGATGCGGTTGAACTCACTAGCAGAGAGAGCGCAATGTAATGCGTTCATGGCTCTTGCATTGAACTTGATTGAGTCCTTCTCCGCCTATGTCCTTGAAGCCCCAGGAGTAGTGGGCTTCTTAAATGGCACCTCCGTGATGTCCCATAGGTCTTGACCCTCCATATAGATCATTATTCTGATCTTCCAACTAGGATAGTTGGTTCCGTTGAAGAGCGGGGGTCGAACGGTTGAGTGACCTTCTTCATGAGGCGCGGAAGTAGGGTTGAATGCCATTGTTGCAGTATGCTTTAACTTCGCTCCGATACCAATTGTAGGGATCGTCTAACCCTTGCAATACTAACAACACACACTAGGGGGGTGAATAGTGTAATGGCAATAAAATTGTCCAAATAAAATTTAACTTGCAGATGCGGAATTATAAATGCAAGAGGAATTAAATGACACAATCAAACCAAATGCAAACACAAAGATATACCCTGGTTCCCCAAACTTGGGTACGTCCAGCCACACCAATATCCACTATATTCCCACAAAGAGAAGTGAATACAAATTTCACAAGGAGATACCCCACAAAGAGGATTTATGCCCTACACAAGGACCCAACCAATCCTACATGAGGATCACGACTCCCACAAAGAGAATCACTAACTCCCACTCAGAGAATTAGGGTTAGCCCTACACTAGGACACTCAAACTCCCACAGAGAGAGTTCATCCCACAGAGAGAGTTCCTAGTCCCACAAAGAGACACACTAGTCCCACAAAGAGACAATCTCCCACAAGGAGAAAATCCTAATCCCACAAAGAGAAATAGGAAAACAGTTTACACCTTGTAAAGTAAATACTCTTACCTATGCCTTGAGATGCTTACTCATGAATGAATGCAAGGCATGGAAGAGGATTTCCAAGTGTTGGAATATGCTTGAGAGCACTTGGAAGATTTCCGTTGAGCAGGACTTCAATGCATGAAGAAAGATGAATGCTCAATTAGAGGGAAATGAGGGAGCTTGAGAGTGGCTTATTGATCTCTTGAGATTTTCTATAGAATCAAGAGTTTATCTAATGTTGTCAAGAGTTCTCAAGAAAGGCAGCACACCCATATATATAGGAAACCTATATCAAGCCCAGAAACCCAAAGAAACAGCCAGAAAATCAAATCAGCAACGACTAGAAACTGGGTGAAAACGACATGAAAATTCGACTGATGATCATAAGACAGTCGACTGATCAACGGCTAGAAAATATCCGACGACTATAATCTGAGCCAGGACAATCGACTTAAGAAGACAATACAGTCGACTGACAAACAGGACAAGCGCCTGTAATTCCTTCAGCAGATGGCTGCTGCAGGGGATGGATCGAAACAGAGAGCTGCACTCTTTCTCCAATTCTTCACACAGGCGACTGATGTTAATACTACAGTCGACTGTCGAATAGTCAGGCAACTGTATATTCTTCATCAGTCGACTACTGTAAAGTATGGAGAGAAGACAGAGAGATGCAGAGAATGCACTTACGCTAGACAGGTGACTGTTGACCAAATCTCAGGCGACTGTAGATAAACAGGGGACTGGGAACTGATTGACAGACGACTGTGCATAAAGATCAAGTTTGAGTCAATAGAAATGTTGACTTGGGCAGTGCATATCAGGCGACTGTAGAAGGATCTACATGCAATTGGAAATCACCCAGTCGACTGTGTTTCCCTCAACAGGCGACTGACAGAAGGAGTGAACCTATTGAGTTGGATTCTATGATAATCCTAAGGTTCACTAAGATGGTTAAATGCATGTGCATGAATGAGTAAACCATCTAGCAAGGCATTACATCAACCCTAGACTCAAAAGAGAGAGAAAGCAATAAAGTAAATTACATGGATTACAATGCTTTCAAAAGAGTCTAAGTCTTCAATCTTGATGCCTTGATTGCTCTCCATCATCTCCAAGCTTTGGCACTCCTTGAGTCCAAACTTTGGCTCTTCTTCACATGATGTCCATCCTTACACCAAGTGATTAGTCTCCAATAAAGATATCCTTGAGATAAACTGAGAGACTAAAATATGAGATTCATTAGCAACAACATAATGTTGTGATCATCATCAAAATAAGATTGGTATGAAACACCAATACTCAACAACGAGCTTTGCCCTCAATAGGATCGCCCACTGGGTTAAGGAACGAGCGACGGCTCGCACCCTCCCCTCCATTAACTCCAGGGCAAGCTTGACGGCTTTGTCCTTAGTAGTGTCACTGGGTGGGACAAGGAACAAGCGACGGCTTGCACCCTCCTCTCACTCAACTCCGGGGCAAGCTTACAAGCTTCGTCCTCGATAGGTGCAGGGTGGGTTAAGGACCAATCTACAGCTCGCTCCCTCCCCTCCTTCAACTCCAGGGTAGGCTGACAAGCTTCTCCCTCGATAGGATCACCGGTAGGTTAAGGAATGAGCTACGGCTCGCACCCTCCCCTCCCTCAACTCCGGGGCAGGCTTAATGGCTTTGCCCTCAATAGTGTCACTGAGTGGGACAAGGAACGAGCTATGGTTTGCACCCTACCTTCCTCAACTCCAGGGCAAGCTTACAAGCTTCACCCTCGATAGGTGCGGGGTGGGTTAAGGACCGAGCTACGGCTCACACCCTCTCGTTCCTTAACTCCGGGGTAGGCTGACGAGCTTTCCCCCGATAGTATTACCGGTGGGTTAAGGAATGAGTTATGGCTTGCACCCTTCCCTCCCTCAACTCTGGGGCAAGCTTAATGGCTTTGCCCTCGATAGTGTCGCCAGGTGGGATAAGGAACGAGCGACGTCTCGCACACTCCCCTCCCTCAACTCTGGGGAAAGCTTACGAGCTTTGCCCTCGATAGGCTCGGGGTGGGTTAAGGAACGAGCGACAGCTCGCACCCTCCCCTCCCTCAACTCCAGGGAAAGCTTACGAGCTTTGCCCTCGATAGGCCCCAGGTGGGTTAAGGACCGAGCTACGGCTCGCACCCTCCCCTCCTCTAACTTCGGGGCAGGCTGACGAACTTCTCCCTCGATAGATTCACATGTGGGTTAAGGACCGAGCTACGGCTCGCACCGTTCCCTCCATCAACTCCAGGGTAAGCTTAACGGCTTCACCCTCGATAGTGTTACCGGGTGGGACAAGGAACGAGTGATGGCTCGCACCCTCCCCTCCCTCAACTCTAGGGCAATCTTACGAGCTTTGCCCTCGATAGGCACTGGGTAGGTTAAGGACCGAGCTACGGCTCACACATTCCCTTCCCTCAATTCCGAGGCAAGCTAACGAGCTTTGCCCCCGATAGACTTCTCAAATGCTGGGGCAAGCTTACGAGCCTCGCCCTCGATAGGTGCCAACTCCACAACATTCCGCTTCTCCTGAGCCTTAGCCACTTCCAAGCAGAAAGTTGGGGGCATACACACTAAGGCAAAAAGCAGCGAACAACAACACAAATACAAAAGATAAACAAGGCGAACCGCCTAAGGTATATTTCATTAAAAGTTGAAGTTAATACATTTACATAGTTTTTCTACAATATGTCCTACGCATGGCCCCATGATCGGTCCCAACATATGCGACCACCCTCCGAAAACTACGCAGCGTCACCTCCCCCTGAGTATCGATCTCTTCTTCTTCATCGGATGCCATGGTCAACTTGGAGAAGTCGACCTCCAGGGCGGGATACAGCTTCGCCAGCCTCACTTCCACCCTCCTGAAGCCTGCCTGCATTCCTTCTTCCACGACTTCCACCCTTATTGACCTCATCATGGGGAGGTACTCCTCCTCCTGGTATTTGTGGATGGCCCCAGCCTTCTCGGCCTACAGATCAATCTTCCTCAGTGTCGCCACCTCCTGCTTCAGCACGACGATCTCCATCACCTTGCCTCCATTTTCGTGGAGTGTTCGTTCAAGGCGGTGACCCTTCGATTCTCTTCCTCCCGAAGCTGCTGCTCTAGCCCTGTCGTGTTCTTCTCCTACTTCTCGGTCTCCACCATCTAGGTCGTATAATATTCCCAGAGCAGCTCCAGCTGGTCCTCCCTGCCTTACAACCTCCCGATGACCTCTTTAGCCTCCAACGCCCGCAGCTTACCAGTGACTGCCTCAAGATCAGTCTTCCTCTTTCTGTGGTCTGCCTTGAGCATATTCACGGCGGTATGGCGCTGTACGGACACCATTGCTGTGACCGCCTATAGGAGAAATAGAAAACATAAGTAACCAGGGAAGAAAGAAGACCGACAACGTGCAGAATGGAGACCAGTAAACCTGCATACTATGCTAGATCGCTGTATCACAGAGGCACTCCAAACTAACCTCGACGAGGGATGCCCGATCCTCGGCAACAGGCTGTTCTCCGCCAGGCAAGCTGCGATGCTGGCTTCATCAAACATAGACTCCATGTTGCCCACTGGGTAGCTCATCATGAAGAGTTCCTCCTTCGGTATGGCATGGACTTCGGCCTTCGTCGCCTTGAAGAGGGCGAGCATCGGCTCGCAGCTCGAATGTCCAGGTGCCCACTGCTCCCAAGGAGGACATCTATAAAGCCAGTGCTTGATCGGAACCCGGTCGATCTGTGTCGCGCAGAGACCCTGAGTCGTTGAGCTCAGGGTCGTCACCTCCCTCTCACCAGCACCAAGGTCAACGGAGCTGCCCCGTGCCACCTCACTGACGATAGGGGTATGGACGGTCGCTACAGGCGTCTCCCTCGCCCTCTTATCGCGCCCGTCCCTCTCACCCCCAATGACAACCAGGGTCCCTCTTCTGCCCCGGCTTCCTCGCCGAGTCCTTTGTCGACACCTTTTTGCCCTTCTCCTAGGCAGAAAGATTCTTGTCAGCCGGCTCCAAGGTCGCTGGCTCCCTAGCCCTCCTCATCAGCTCTTCCTGTGAAAGGATCATGGCCACAACTGCAAAGAGAAAAAAGATCATGGTGAGAGTATAGGGAGAGGGTCGCCAAGATTGCAATACCATCGGGCCAGAAAGATTGGGCGGACTGGTCGCCCTTGATCAAATTCACGTGCTTCCTGATCGCTTCAGGGATCTCCTCCATGACCTTGGAGTATCTCCACCAGAACCGTACCCCTGACTTTGCCGGAGCCCGATCCGATCCCAGGCTCTCCCCTCACAGGCTCTCCAGAGCACTCCTCTACGTTTAGATCAAAAGCGGAAGAACCAAAAGCCATTGAAAGATCGAGAAGTTGCCTAGAAAGGAAGAAGATCACCGGTGCTCCGAAGAAGAGATGACCGACGGCGAGAATGTTTAAGCGCAAAGAGAAGAAAAGAAACCCTTTGAAATTCGAATGCAAAAGTTCTCAACCGTTCGCCCCTCTCCTTGTTTTATAATGGGCGTTGGTCGATCTCGACCGTCGAAGGTGTGCCATGTGGCAAAATCAGAAGCAGAGGCGTCGCCTCAGCTTCTCCCCAGGGCCGTAGTCGGCACATGTTGAGTTCCTATTGGCAGAGGAGCCTCGATATCCACGCGATATCGAATCGTCATGATGACTTCAGAGATTCAGCGGTCTACTCGCATTTAATGCTACAACTGTCATCCTACGGAGTGAAGTGCATCATCCGAGCCGATCCAGACTTCCCATGACGAACTCGAATGACGAGGACAATTGTTACGACCTCAAGATTGGCACGGTTGATCTAAGCCCGTTGGTTCGAAGCCAGAGTCTTGGCCCACTGAATCTCCATAATGAAGCCTAGTTTGCCGAAGCATGGAGAATCTCGCTGATGCGTCCGGAATGTAACCCTAGATTGACCTAGTAATGTCACAAATTACACGGAGATAAATCCCCGGCAACGGTGCCATAAACTTGATGCGTCAGGAACTAACTTCGAAACGATGTCGTTTACTACAAGCGCACGGTATAGTGGCAAGCGGGTATTGAACACGGGGAAGCGGTGCTATACTACCTATCTACTCCTAGGTTGAGTTGGAATTGCGGGTTTATTGGTGGATGTGGAATATGGAGTGGTGTAATGGTGATGGATGCGAAGTTCGTGTCACTTGATATCTCAAACAAGTGATTCCACACAATATAAAAGAATAAAATATAAAAATATTAGGGCTTTAGGACTCGCCATTATGACCATCGAATGTCGACGCTAGGCTAGGACTCGTACGTTGCATTGGTTTAATTGGGGATTTGTAGCATCTAGAAAGTGAATTCATGTGTCTGGGCATCATGAATCTAACGTATTGCATTAACCCCGCCCTCGCGATAGGCGCATACGATACGTGCATTAAGGATCTACAAAGTTCTCACCACTCTCGTGGTTCGAATTCTCTCAACTCGTACCACTCTCGTGGGTTAGAGCTTCGAGGTATTTTGGTGGCTCTTATTGACGCAATGGTGGTAGCCATCAATTAGTGATATAGTTCTTCGGTGGATCCCATCAAGGCACGAGCCGAGCATGGTCACGTACCTCGGTTGAATCCAGTAACTCTCTAATTAAGTCCATAGGATACTCCTTAAGCTAATCGATTCCACCGACCGTGGGCACGATCTCAGTATGAGTTCTCCTAGGGATTTTGATAGATCAACCAAAATACAACCCCATTTATATCCAACGCACCATAAAAATCCCAACTTTGCGTCTAAATCCTAAGATCCATGGGCTAATCCCTTAGTCCTAGAAAAGACTACTTAAGCATAGCAATAGCAATAGATAATAGAACACACAAAGATTTCATTGCATGCATAAAAAAGGGATAAACAATAAGAAATCACAAAGAAAATAATAATAGAATTAAAAAGGGCAAAAGAACTTAGCTTCATACAAAGGAGGGGCTATGGCAAAGCCTAACTCCAAAAGATCGTCTCCACGAAATCCTAAGAACAATGGGATCTAAAACTCCCCTCTAAAAATATACAAAAAGTCTCTCTAAAAGTATCTCCCGAGAGCTCCCTAAAAATCTCCTCCCGAACTCTCCTCTGACGGCTACTCAAAAATCCCCCCCAAATCGTCTCCAAATCCTCGCAAAACAAAACCAAAAATACCCCTTCAAAACGTCCCCGGAATCCAGGCATGGGGCCCATGGCGACTCGGTCCGAGCAGGAAGCTGCTCGGTCCGCGCAGATGTACTCCTCGACCAAGCATGATAGTAAAATCGGCCTCGTCCAAAATCGTCGCTCTGTCTGCTCGAACAGCGTATGGTCTGCTCGGTCCGAGTAGGTAGCTGCTCGGTCGAGTAATAGGCTGCTCGGTCGAGTGCATCAGTGAGTCGGGCCTCTCCAAAAAATGTCGCTCTGCCTACACGGCCCAAGCAGGCACTGCTCGGTCGAGTAGGAGGTTGCTCAGACTGAGCATCCAACTACTCGGTCACGTAGTGGTCGAATAGCAGAATTTAACAGTATTCAACACAATTTTCACCTTGCTCGGTCGAGTCGAGTAGGTGTAAAACAGATTTCAGAAGAATTTCAGCACTGCAGCATCAGCTTGCAAAAATTCCCCAGGGCTCATCCGACCTCTGATTGATGCATTCTTAGCAGTGTTGGAATTGTTTTGAAGTCTACTATCTGGAAAAAATATCAGAAAAATAGTGAAAAATCCCAGATGATAGCAGATTTGGAAATAGTGCACGATTATCCTGTTTCCAGCTCTTCAGGTCGCTCGATTCCTTCGCCGCATCATAGCTTGATCGAGCGACCTTCTCTCTTGCCCCTTCCTTGCTCCAGTATTCTTCTTTGGCACCTCGAGCATGTCAACATGAATCTCATTGGTGCTCTCACGTCGTCGATCGTCTTATTGACTCCAAATTGGTCCAATATCGCCCAAATCCCTGAAATGGACATAAACGCTCTGAAAGTCATATTATTCCAATAATGAGCATAAAAGCGTATGAAATATGTAATTGAGCAATCATTTTTACGTGTAATCATTTAGATAAAATGTGGAATATAATGACACATCACTCGTCGAGGTTCAAGAAAGCTCGCCAAGCGGAACGACAAGCTCTCCATCAGAATCAAAAGAGTCCTCCAGCAGATCACACAAGTCTATGCTAGCTCATCCCAGAGTAGCCCATCCAGATGCCGCTCACCTACCAGTTTGCCGAGGAGGAAGATGCCACGCCACTAGCATTTTCACTACAGACAAGTCTGACAAAAGTGCAGCTAGCCACTTGTGCACCTGGTCACTTTGCCGCCTGACGGCCTGACAAAAGCACACCTAACCGTTTCACCACCAGACAACCTGACAAAAGCACAACCTGACATCTACGGCTCTGACCGCCTGACAAAAGCACACCTGACACATTCGGCCCCAATGCAAACGGTCGGATCCCTGACACCCTGGCCCCGCCAGCTCAGTAAAAGCAACCGACTCCAGTTGCCTATAAATACCCCCTCACCTCCAAGCGAGAAAGAGGTTGGTTGATTGATCGCATTAATCTGTAAGAATCTCCTAACACATATATATACATTCAAGGTCGAATATCTTCCACATATTCGTGCCTTCCACACTAGTCCGCCACGCAAGCACCGATCTGCCTCTTAGATCGCTCTTTGTGTCCGACATCCTTTCATTAGTCATCAACTGACTTAAGCATCGGAGGGGCTGTAGGCTGCCAGCCAGCCCAGCCTTTTTGACAAGTTGCTCTTCTTATAGGAAGTTCGCCCGTGCTACCACCGGACGAGCGACCTGCGTCATCCTTCACCAACTGACGAGCGACTCTCATCAATTAGAGGCGACCTACTCCATCTGACGGGCAAACTCGAGATCCTCATCCTTAAATCTCCTTCAGACCGTAGTTAGCCTCATCATCCCCCCTAAACTTGTAACCATCGTGCCCTTGGTTCCCCACATCAATACAAATTCATTGTGTGTGAATTCTACCCCGCAACAATCAGTATGTTTAAGCTGCACATGTTCATATGGGCGAGTGTTAAGAAGCGTGCTTTTATTGTGTTAGATTTTAGAGCTTAAGGAAATCTTTGTCCTTAACTCAGTACTAGGAAGGACATTTTAATATCAATGAGAATATAGTTTGGTTTATCAAATATTCCTTAACTAATCATTTTGTCCAGTAGACTTATTTCTTTTAACGATATTATAATTTTGGATTCCACCTGGTAAAACATGGAATGTCCCTAGTTTAGCATGTGTTCATGATTTTTAAATATAGTTAAAATGGTTTTTTATTCAACTATATCCTCCCACTATTTCTGCGATCATCTTTAGCCATATAGATGAACGAATATAGTTATTTAATGGGATATGGACCCAAATACCCTGAGCTTCACAACCTTGAAGAGACTTAACAAGTTGATCATCTTTGCAGTTGGTAGATAATCTCATTGTCAATCACATCACATGTAACTCCCTATTGGTTTTTACCCCTAGTCACTTATGATCTTGAGGAGACTCAACAAACCAAAATGACCAGTTTAGTCGAACCCTTGTTTTCATGTCTAATATTAACTTACACTGATACTCGAGGAGACCCGACGCAGAGGTTTGGGTTAATATCGGACTACATCTCATGTATGATGGAGTTGGTTTCTAAAAGAGACCATGTCATAGCTTGAGGAGACTCAACAACTATGACAGGCGTCTTTTAGTCTCCTAATCCAAAAACAAGGAGGGCCTACGGCTAACCTTGAGGATATTTAATGTAATTGACTAGATATAATCAACGATATCACATAATAATAATTCGCATCCTTGCATTCCAGCGGAACACGGCCAGTGATTTGGCTAGGACAGGATCACTATCCCCAGTCAAGCTAGAGTGATCAACTACACTAGTCAAAAAACACTAGTCAAAAAAACTAGACCGGATCATGGTCTATTGAAGGAAACTTATTATTCATATATGTCACATCGATTAGAATCGGCTTCATTAAAACTAGTTAATCCTATCTACTAGTTGAATCCAAAAATTTGAAATTATTAGGATTGGTTAATAACTTTTATTAATGTCCTTATTAACTATAAGGATTATTATAGTGCTATCCTAATCATGTATTAGGTATTTAAAATTCAAGTTGCAACGATTTTAAATCATAGCCTTTTTCAAAATTATTATTAGAATAATTAAAATAATAATTTGAAGAGGGCTACCTTAAACAGGAATTTAATTTGTTGCAACAATTTTTAAATCATAGATAGTCCAGGAAAAAATTATCTTATAATTTTCTAGAAGTTTTAATGGCTATCCTAGTAGTCTTTCTTGAATTATCACATAATCAATAAAAAACTAATATAACCATAAAAAATTATCATCTAAACATATTAGCATAATAATCATTTCAATTAAAATTATCTCATAAATTTTTGCTAAACATGCAACTTAAAATTTATCGCACAAGTTTAAGTTACATCAAAAATTATCACATAATTTTAAAATAAAATTAAATCTAATTTTCAAAAACAATTTTCGAAAATAAAAAACGTTGCTTTAAAATGACATTTTTAAAGTTTAAATAAAACCGTCATCTCATGGAGAACCATGCTGTATCACATACATTTTATAAATTGCAAAAATTGATCATGTACACAAGGCTCTGATACCACTGTATGATTTTCTGGGTCCTTAGGGCAATAAAATCGACGTCCGGCCTAAGTCGGTCGGACGAAGATATCAAATAAAGCAGCGGAAAATTATCATAAAACAGTTTTAAGAACAGCCCTAAAGATATAACCCTAGCCAATATCTCTACTATCTCGGGGTTGGGTGTAACGGCATGTTTTCATCAAAACAAACTATTTACATATTTAACCTATTTTTCAATTTTTAAACTATTTTTAAATGGTTAATCAGGAGTTTTACATTTTCAAAAATTCTTATAAAAAAATATTTTGAAGTATCAGACTAATTATGAAGCACTTTAGTAAGTTCGGGTTTCATCAAATACCTCTAAATGATCTGATAAAAATTCATTTTCAATTATTACCATTTTGGCTTAATGAATTTATTTTCTATACAAACACCGTCAAAACAATTTCAAACTTTTACAGTAACATTCAATGATCATTTAGGGCTTCCCATATTTATTTCGTAATTTTCTGAAGATAAATCAATAGAGAACCTGCAGACCCGCTTCCTAAACGTTTTAGCCCAAAACCAGTATCCACGTAGCTCAAACCCTGAAATGGATCTCGTATTCGTGATCCTCGCGGCGATACGAACCTGTGGCTATGTTTTTGTAATTTTTCGGACAAGTTTAATCCCGGGGACAAAATCGTAATTTCGGTTTTACATTTTACTAATTACATTGTTGATTACTTTTACTTATTACTAATTAACGAACCTTAATTACGTTTTACCTCTATCTAACCCACCCGTCGACAGCAGCCCACGAGTTCCTCACCGTCGAGTTTAGTCAAGCTTTTGTCAATACCTAAAACCTAATATCACTATTACATTAATTACAACCTCTCAATATAATATTATATAAACCCACTCCTTTAGCAAACACAACCCCAGCCTTAGCTTTTTCTCCCACTGTCTCTCACATAACAAGAACAGGGAGCTTCTCCCCCTCACTCATTTTCCATTTGCAAAACCCACAGACTCTCCCCTTCTCTCTACTTACAAACTATATCTCACTAGCTCTCTCTTATAAATACATATTTCATTCACAGTCTTCACTTCCACTAAGCTCCTTCCCTCCAAAACTGCTGCAACCCACCTCCACGGTGGCCTCCCTCCTCCGATGTCTCCCCCACTACGCCATGCCCCGGCAACCCTCCAACAAACACACCGTTGGGAACGAAGAAGAACAAATGCAAAACAAACCCGGATGTTTTCACCGCCTCCGCTCGCCGGAGCTCCGCCACCGGCCGGCCACCGCCACCATGCGCCCCCTCCTCCAGCCGGCCACCTTCCGCTCCTCCCCCGGACGGCGCCCCACCGGAGGACCCCTGCATAAGTTTCAAAAAAAAGGAAAACACACAAAACCCGCGCGCGCACGAAGGCAGAAGAGCAGCAGCTCACGCAGGCACAGGCACAGGTTTGAAACCACATGCAGTGAGTTTGGGGTTTTTAATAATATTATTATATAAGTTTATATAATGACTTTTTGATATAGGTATCGGACGAAGCAACGGATACCACCAGAAGATCCGGGTCTTCGTCACGAACGTGTAGGCGCTAGTTTCATCTCAATCCTATACCTAGTTTTCAAGTTATGATTTTTCAAAGTTTATTGTTATAGTTTTAATACGTATAAATACGTATATACTCGTATAAATCCGCATATATGTAGATATAAATGAGTTTAATTGGGTTAAAATTCATAGTAAAATAATTAAAGATCAGAAATATACAAGGCCAGGCTCAGAAAATCAGAAATGATATTCTGGATCCAATGGCACTAGTTTCGTCTCAATCGAACGCTTAGATTTTCCAGAATTAATTTTTAAGCCTAAAAGTTAAATACGTGATTTTCGTTCAAAAATCCGTAACTTGATATTTTCACGTACACTAGTAGGTGAGAAAAATATATGTTAAAGTACTCTTCGAGATGGTCATTTTGACAGATTATTTGAGACCTTCCGATACAGATTGCATCCAGGAGAAATTATTGAAAAATTACATACTTAATTAAAAATTAGTTTTTAAATTGATTTCAAGCTTTTAAAAATTATAAAAATTACTACAAGCTTCTGAAAAATATTTTCTCCTACGGTAAAATTATTTTCACCATATCTAGCCTATACAAAAATTTAAAACACTTTTCGACGACGTTTCAGTCAGTTATAAAATTCGAAACGATCGAATTAATTAAATAGGAAATAGTGTAGCCTGTAACTAATGGCTTTCTTGTGTTTGCAGGTACCAATACTCGTGCACCAGCATCTTTATAAGCTCTAGCTCCAACCTCGTCTTACCACAACGATCTCAAATAGGGTAAGTCACTCTAATTCTAGTTTTAGAAATTTAGCCTGTGTACTGACGTGCGTTTATATTTCATATATTCACGCGCGTTTTCTTTTGTGTTTCTCCGTGTTTTTCCGTCGTCTCTTGTTCGTTTTCGTGTATTTTCTCGTTTTCTTTCACTTTTCTTTGTTTATCCATGATTGCAGGGGATTGACCACGTAGGGGACGTTTAACGATGATATCCCAAGTCCCCGGAGCAACGGGAGAAGTCACGCGTGATCCAGGGGGTCGAACGCCAAAGAATTCATCTTTCAGCCCCTCACCCGATCGGTTGGTCATCTCCAACCGATCGGGTGATGCACGCGTGCAACAACCGGTCTCTACCGCAGCTCACAAAGAAGTCACCCGACCGGTTCACAGACCGGTTCAGCGGGGGCTATTCTCTGTTTTCTCGAAGCAAAGCGCCAACCGATCGGGTGACTCTCACCCGATCGGTTCATCTGTAGCTGAAAAAGAAGAGCTGAAGACACGGACGTCGAACCGATCGGTTCACCCGACTGCTTCAAGATCCAACCGGTCACTCAAGAACTCACCCAACCGGTTCATGTGATCGGGTGAAAACTCGCCGTTTTCTGATATTTATTTGTAACGGATCAACCGATCGGTTGACTTGTCAACCGATCGGTTGATGCGACGGCCTATATATAGAACCCCTAAGGTTCCAGAAACGAGAGCTGTTATTTTTTCTACTGTTTTCTTTCCCTGTGATGGCTGTAATTGTTACTCTTTTGTAAGTTTTCAGATCTTTCTAAAATTTTAGTATTGTCTTTATTACTCTATTACTTCCACATTGCAATTGTCCGATTATGATTCCAACGGTTAAATTTCATTTAGATTGCTTTTTCATGAATTTTTGTGAGTAGTTCCCAAATCTGGGATTTTGGTGGAAACCCCTTCGGGGGCTCTCCCCGATGCATCCGTAGGCTTAGGAAATCGATAGGGAGTAGGAATCTAACGGTTACGCGGGGTGTTTCATTGTCATCGGCGGGAAAAAGACCGCCTTTGACCGTCGGGCCAAGGGGGAATAAACTTGGCGGTTGACTCCCTAGCCATAGCTCACACCCTTAGCGTAGACGTCGAATCCTAGCACGCGGGAGCGGCAGGATGAGACGTTGGGAGTTATCGTTGCGGGCTTAGTGCTCCCGGGATCGATCAGTGTTAATGGACACGGGAGTGCCCACTGATCGAATCCGGGAAGTCCGGTGTATCATCCTGGGCACCGACCGGAATATCGGGCCCATGGGACGCCGGTACCACTTTTGGAGGCAACGTCTCACCATTAGACCCTAATCCCGATCGCTATCCATACCCGTAGGCCGTATCGGCGAGAGTCTCTCGTCGGGTCGGAAACCGAAGTCCCGGGTTTTCTTTCTTGTTGTTCATACCCATTCATTTCCTTTCGTGACAACCAACCACCGATTCGGGCTAGCTCGCCCCTCGGGGTGATTTAGGTCCTACCTGACCCAAGCACAACCTCGCCTCCCTGAGTTCGATATTCCCGCACCCTACACTAACCGTGAAACTTGCGGTAAACGACACCGCGCCGCTGCGACTATTGCGAGCGCCCGGTCAAGTTTATGGCGCCGTTGCCGGGGAGGCAACGTGCTTGATGTTTTAGGATCTCTTGAACCCTCGTGTCTAGCTCATATCCCTACCTTGCGACAATTTTCGCATTCTCCTTTTTCTACTTTTTTTTGTTTTTTTTGTTTTTCTTATTTTTATTTCTTATTTTATCTGTTTCTTTCCCACTTGTCGCTTCACGGGTGTTTGTTGTTTTTCATGCGCAGGAGCTCAAGGAGTCTTGACGACTTGATTCCCCTCGATCCAGAGATTAACGCCACCCTTAGGCGTTTGGCCACCGAGAAGCGAAGAAGAGAAGATCCCGAATCCATGGAGGAGAACACCCCACCTCACAAGTCTCTGCTAGAGTACTCGATGCCCTCCATCGAGTCAACTTCCGCCATCCGATCTCCAGCTATTGCGGCCCAAAGCTTTGAGCTGAAGCCGTCTCTAGTGACGTGGATCCAGCAAGACCAGTTTGCGGGTGCGCCCATGGAGAGCTCGATCGAGCACCTGGACTCCTTCTAGGAGAAGTGTGACACCTTCCGAATTAATGGTGTCACTACAGAGGCTATCCGTCTGAAGCTGTTCCCCTTCTCTTTGCGGGACAAAGCCAAGCAATGGTTAAGGGGGAAGGACCCCAACACTTTCAACACCTGGGAGAAGCTCTCCAATGCTTTTCTGACGAAGTTCTTTCCTCCAGGGAAGACCATGAAGTTGAGGAGTGAGATCTCCTCCTTCTCTCAGGCCAGCCACGAGTCCTTGCATGAGGCTTGGACGAGATATAAAGAGATGCAAAGAAGATGCCCTCACCATGAGCTTCCGAAGTGGCAGATTATCAATCTGTTCTACAATGGGTTGAGGGATGACCTTAAATCTTCTATGGACGCCGCGGCTGGGGGTTCCTTCATGTCTAGAAGCGAGGAAGATGCCGGGAATATTCTGGAAAATATGGCATCCAACAATGAGCGGTGGTGTGACGAGAGAGCCACACCAAGAACTGGGGGTATACACAGAGTCGAGGACGTCGACAAACTTTCAAGCAAGTTTGACTTGCTTTCGACCCAGATCTCCACACTGATGGTAGGAGCCGGTGGGGCCGGTACACAGCAAGTTTCTGCGGTAGAGTCTGAATTCATTGGGAAATTCGACGGTGGTGACATCTCACCACCGTTGGATCAGGCGAGCGCACTATTTTACAACCCCACAGGGAATGCGCCATATCCGCCAAGGACAAATTCCAACCCGGCCTACTCTCCCAACAACCGGAACCACCCGAATTTCAGTTACCGGCCACCATTTCAGCCCTCGCCGCCTCAGCAGCCGCAGCAATAAATTTATCAGCCGGCTAGACCACAGCAGAATCAGGTTCAGCAGCAACCGTTTCAGCAGCAACCTCAGCAACAAACTTACGCCCCGAGGAATCAGCAGCCGTTCCAGCAGCAGCAGTATGGCCAACAGAGGGCCGTCTCTCCGGTTGAGTCTCTCTTGACTCAATATATTACCAACCAGGAGAGGATCAACCAAAAGCTGGAAATGGGTCAGCGGACCCTCACGGACCAAGTAACCCAGCTGGGGTTACAGGTGGCGAACCTTGCAAGGTCACAAAACCAATTGCCGCCACAACCGGAGGTGAACCCGAGGGGTGCAACACAAACATCGGCACTCGTGCACGAGCACGCGAATGTGTCCGCTATCGTTCTGAGAAGCGGGACACAAATTCCTACTAGAGTGCCCCCTAGCAACCCGGAAGCACCATTGGTCGTTGAGAGACCGACTGAAAAATCAAATGACACCTGTGCTTCGTCATCAAATCCCATGACTCCGGAGGGAGTGTCTGAAGAAGAGAAGAAGAAGGAGGAAGAGAGCCCGAGAGTGTATAAACCCGTTGTGCCATTTCCACAACGGTTGGCTCAGGCAAAAATTGATGAGAAATATGGGAAGTTCTTCGCCATGGTCAAGGACCTAAGCCTGCAAATCCCCTTCTTGGAGGCAATCGAAACAATCCCCTCCTATGCAAAATTCTTAAAAGATTTGATGACCAGAGGGTCAAGAAAAGAGAAAGTGGTGCTGACGGCGGAATGTAGCGCTCTTATTCAGAGGGCAAACCCGCCGAAACTCAAGGACCCGGGGAGCTTCTCTATTCCTTGCACAATCGGGGCTGTGAAGATTAATCGTGCACTCGTCGATCTAGGAGCGAGTGTTAGCTTGATGCCCTTGTTGATGTACAGGAGAATAGGAATGGGTGATTTGGAGCCCACTGGTATGACCCTACAACTAGCTGACCGGTCGGTCAAATACCCGGTGGGAATTGTGGATGATCTCCCCGTGAATGTGAGAGGGGTGCATGTGCCTGTGGACTTTGTAGTCATGGACATGCCCGAAGACGCACACACCCCCATTATCCTGGGACGGCCTTTCATGTCCACTGCTGGCGTTCTAATAGATGTGAAGAACGGAAAACTCTCCTTGAAAATCAGCGGAGAGAAAGTTGAGTTTGACCTGGGACTATCCATGAAGCACCCCGATCCTCCTGATGACCTCCGGTGCAATTTGCTTGAGATAGAAGAAGAAAAAGCTATAGGGGAGAGCTCCTGGGAGATTCTCCTGAAAAACCCCCCCGATGACTTAGGGGATTCTGAAGATGGAGACGGCCCCAAGTGCAAGGAAGCTGCTGGAAAACCAAGTGCAGCAAGAACGACCCCTCCCGGGTTCGCCAAAGCCCCTCCTGTGGGGAGAACGGGGAAGGAGCCCACGGACCTCACTAAAAACGAGGTCCGGATCCTGAAGAAGATGGCGGGAAGCGCCAACACCAAGGAAAAGCCCCCGGACCCCAAGAACAAGGGGAGGGTAGTCGAGCAAGTATTTTTCCAGCCGCTGACTACTCCAAGCGCCTCCAGCTCTAACGAGAAAGAGATGCCGAAATTTGGGCATCACCCGTATCAGCTACCATGAGCATCTCTTGCGGGCGTCGAGCCAACGACGTTAAACAAGTGCGCTTTATGGGAGGCAACCCATGTTCTAAACTTTTTCCCACTTTTTAGCGTTATTTTTTACTTTATTTTATCTTTTTTTATAAATAAAATCAGCAGCGAGAACATCCGTTCGGGGACTTAAGCAAATTTCTTGGTTTTTGTAGGAAACAAGCCCCAACCGATCGGGTGATAACCCACCCGATCGGTTGGGATGTATCAGATACATGCCGAGATCTGTCCCCGAATGAACCGATCGGTTGAGAAATGAAGAGACCGGGTGGAAGACCCGGTGAGATGGGGAGAACTCTCGGAAATTTTTGGGGAGATATCAACCGATCGGTTGAGTTCGTGCACGATCGGTTGAACCGACCGGGTGAGCAGCCCTAGGTTCTCGGGAAAATGTATGGAGCGGCCAACCGATCGGTTGACAACTTAACCGACCGGTTCGCCTGTAGCATTTCTTCGGCAAGATTTTCGACCTAACCGTCAACCGACCGCGTGATAAGTCACCCGATCGGTTCGACTTAAAACCCTATAAATACCCCCCGACACCCGCTCGTTTCCACCCTCGCCCGATCGCAATTCTCGCCGTCGTTTCGTCTTCCCCTCTTCTCCAACAACCGATCCCCACTCCCCCACGCCCTCTACTCCTCCATTACTCCCACTCTCCACCTCCTTCATCAACCCCTTCATCATCTACACCCTCTCTCTCATCCCATTACGAATTTTTGACCTAGTTTTCCCCCAAACCACCCCCATTTCGAAAATTATTGCCGAAGGAGTTCGCCGCGACTCCAAGCTTCTCTCGCTGAACAGTGTGGGGACATCAACGAGCAAGCTCCACCATTCCGCTTGGGTAAACTCGCTCCCAAGCTTATATTTATATATTTGCCCTATTTGTTGAGCTTGCTCGTTTGCTTGTGTTAGTGTGCATCCACGATTTTTGCACTAATTCTTGCTCACACACACACACATGGCTAAAGATAAGGATAAGGGGAAGGGTATCATGCGGGAAGAGGAGCCGTCTCGAAAAAGACGAAAACAAACACGCCCCCCTTCCCGTACACGAGCACTTACACTTGGCCCTCCTCCGCCTGTTGTCCCCCCTGTGGACCCAATGTTGGGCCCGCACGGGTATATTTTTCGGAACCAGGAGCACAAAGATTTTTACCGTAGGCTTGATGCTCGAGGGAATCTATCCACTAAGTTCCCGCACGCACGTACACTTGTCGATCTCGGTGTCTTCACCGAGGTCGAATCTCTTTTCGCTAACTTAGGATGGTTGGCCTTTCTTAATGCTCATGCAGTATCCTACCTGGCACTCACACTCGAATTCCTCTCCACACTTACTTGGCAGTCCGGGTCGATCATTAAATTCAGGGTGCGTAACCGTAGTGTCACCACGAATCTGAACACGATCAACGATATATTTGGTTTCCCCAATCTCGGGGACGATTCCATCCGACACTACGGGTACATGCCCGAGTTTGATGTCGATCAATTCTGGTTCCGCCTCACTTTGATCCGTGATTACCCCCGAGGAAGGGCCAAGGCCTCCTCCATCATTCATCCCGTGTTTCGTTTAGCCCACAGGATCATTTCATCTGCATTCTTTCCTAGGGACGAGTCTGGTACTGTGACTATCCCTGACCTTTTTATCCTTTGGGCCATGACTTTTCCTTATGTCCGGGATGATGATGGAGTCAGCTTCACGGCCCCTACCGTCCCCATCCATGGCAGCGATTGGCTTGTTTACAAGCTACTCGAGATCAGCCGGGCCGGTAAGGGGAAGTTTTGTTGTGGGGGCATCATCACGATCATATGCTCTCACGCCCAATTCAATATCACCATCCCCAATAATCTTCCTGCTGCCGCAGGACCCTCACATCTCGATATTGATGTCCTGCGGCACATCCACATGATCAAGCCCCGCTCGGATGGCCGCTTCATATTTCATTATGGCCACCCCCAGCCCCTTACACCATCCTGCCCAACCCCGCTCGCATGACCCTTGCTCTCGTGGGAGATTGGACTTTTCCTCCTGATCCCGACTTCTTAGCTGGGTTGAATCTTCCCTTCCTTCCCGCAGGCGCCCGCAGATCACCGTCCCCTGCCGCCCACTTAGGCGAGCAGGATATCCCCGCGTCTGTGGGAGATTTAGGGGCTGGCCCGAGTCGTCCTATTTCTGCTCCGGGACCGATCACGTCTGAGCACCTCTTTGCGGCCATTTCTGGCCTTGTCTCCTGTGCCGGCATGACCACTGCCGCCGGCACCTCTTCGACCTTACCTGGCGGCACCACTTCTGCCTCGCGTCAGTCCACATCTTTTGGTCGCCGTCAGGTATCTGCCCGTCTGGGGCTTGAGAGGGAGGTCGCTGCCCTTCGTGAGCTCGCCATGTCCTCTGTTTCCTCGGACCCATCGCCATCCTCCTTTCTTACTCACCCACGTTTCCTCGCACTTGAGAGGAACGTGGCCGCCATTCTCCGCCTTCTTACTCATATCCACGGACCACCTCCACCTTCACCACCCCGGAGATCTTCTCCTCCACCCACCCACACTTCCCCACATCCATCACAACCCTCACCACATTCTTCTCCTCCATCTTCACATCCCATCCCGGCATCCACTTCACCCCTCCCGACCACTTCCACCGCACCCACGCTACCTCCATCCTCCTCTGTCACTCCATACGTGGGCCGGAGGAAATTACCGGTACGCTCCAGATCCCTCCCACCACCTCCCACTACCGTCACCGCCACATCTACTTCCTCCATTTCTATTCCTCTCACCACTGCCTTGATCGCCTTCCTACCACCACCACCCACCACCACCGACACTCCCCCCATTGTTCACACCACCACTGCCCCTATACCTTCACCTCATTCCCCACTTCTCAGCACACCCCCTGCCTCCCCCGACCACCCATCCCCACCCTCTTTCGAGGAGGACGAGGACTCACCTTCTGCTGCTTTCTGATTTCCCCTCTTTTGTTTTTGACTCCCCCTTGCACATATCTGCATTTCATCGATCACATCATTTCGCTAGCACTTTCTGGTCTAGCTTGGGGGACGTCTGTTTTGGTGTGCTGTCGTGTTTTGTTTGTTTTTCTCATTTTTGTGTGTGTGCTTGCTTTTCACCTTTTGAGTGTCGTGTCGTGTGATTTTATTTTATTTTTTATTGTTTGATTTTGATTTTGATCTTTCTTTCTTTTTCAGTTTCATCTATGTGTTTTCCTCGTTTTCATTTCTTTTCGTGTCTGTGCGTATTCCCCCCCATTTTCATTGCCCTCCCGTACTCACTCATATTGCATTGAGGGCAATGCAAGTTTCAGCTTGGGGGAGTCGCACTGTGTGCGTCATTTAAGTCTTTCTTTTCGTTTATTTGAGCCGTTTTTCTCCGTGTTTTTCTTTTTTTTTCTCTTTTCTTCTTTTCTAGCTCTTTCTCCTGGAGATGAATCCTTTGATGAATCGCCACAAAGTCACACACACACCTAGCACTGCACCGACAATCGCACTCACTAACCCTAGGATTTCGAGTCCTCTTGCATTTCACGCATCGTGGGTCCACTTAGCTTTTTGTGAGTCGTGTGTCGTGACTAGCATTTGGTGTGCTTATACTTTGTGATTTTACTTTATATACCTGTCCAGGAATGACCCCTAGATTATCATGCTCCGATTTGAATATGCGGTATTTGTTTCCATTTTATGCATGCTATATTTATATCGTATACTTCAATTCGCATGCGTCGGGATTCCAAAACTAAGGACTAGGATAACCCATTTAGCCTAAGCTCTATTTAGCAAGAATAGTTTCCTTTGCCCGAGTGTTTAGATTTCGACTTCTTTTTTGTTTTACTTGGTGCAAATCCCCTCGTCGTGTACCGTTCTCCCACTTGGGAGAGTACACAAGTGTATAGCCAAAAACCCAAAAATCAAAAAAAAGGGGAGAAAAGAAATGAAAAACCCAAAAAGAAAAGAAAAGAAAAAGATTGTATAGCCAAAAGGCCAAAAAAAATATGCAAATACCCAAAACCCAAAAAAATTCCCGTGTGAATATTTTCCTACTTGCCGAGAATAAAGGGAATGCGAGAATTTGCACCGAGTGTTCTTCTCCACATCATCTCAACCCCCGTCGTTATCGAAAACACTTGGCTTAGGAACTATTTAGCTAGTATCTAAGCTATAGTGGCGTGATTTCCTTAACCCTAGTTGTGGAGTCCCCGATGCATGATATGCTTCTATTCCCACTCTTCTCATGCATGCTTGAGCTTATATCCGCCGCTTAATTCAATTCGGATCAATATTTTGGGTCATTTCTTGGATTTATGTATATCGAGCCTCATTGCACATCGTAGAAAGCTTCACCATTTGCTAGCACACGACCACGCTCACTCGCGCTTCACTGCGTGGACCCACGACACTTATTTGGACTCGCTTTCCTAGGTTTAGTGGTGTGATTTGGCGTTTGCTTGCTTGGTGTGTCGTTTTTGATTTTGATGGCTCTGATGGACGATCTAGGGCTTAGAGTTTTCTTTTTCTTTCTTCCTCTCTATTTTTCCCTTCCGAGCTCCTACTCTCACTCGTCTTCCTCGAGGACGAGGAAGAGTTCAGCTTGGGGGATTTTGACGTGCGTTTATATTTCATATATTCACGCGCGTTTTCTTTTGTGTTTCTCCGTGTTTTTCCGCCGTCTCTTGTTCGTTTTCGTGTATTTTCTCGTTTTCTTTCACTTTTCTTTGTTTATCCATGATTGCAGGGGATTGACCACGTAGGAGACGTTTAACGATGATATCCCAAGTCCCCGGAGCAACGGGAGAAGTCACGCGTGATCCAGGGGGTCGAACGCCAAAGAATTCATCTTTCAGCCCCTCACCCGATCAGTTGGTCATCTCCAACCGATCGGGTGATGCACGCGTGCACCAACCGGTCTCTACCGCAGCTCACAAAGAAGTCACCCGACCGGTTCACAGACCGGTTCAGCGGGGGCTATTCTCTGTTTTCTCGAAGCAAAGCGCCAATCGATCGGGTGACTCTCACCCGATCGGTTCATTTGTAGCTGAAAAAGAAGAGCTGAAGACACGGACGTCGAACCGATCGGTTCACCCGACTGCTTCAAGATCCAACCGATCACTCAAGAACTCACCCGACCGGTTCATGTGATCGGGTGAAAACTCGCCGTTTTCTGATATTTATTTGTAACGGATCAACCGATCGGTTGACTTGTCAACCGATCGGTTGATGCGACTGCCTATATATAGAACCCCTAGGGTTCCAGAAACGAGAGCTGTTATTTTTTCTACTGTTTTATTTCCCTGTGACGGCTGTAATTGTTACTCTTTTGTAAGTTTTCAGATCTTTCTAAAATTTTAGTATTGTCTTTATTACTCTATTACTTCCACATTGCAATTGTCCGATTATGATTCCAACGGTTAAATTTCATTTAGATTGCTTTTTCATGAATTTTTGTGAGTAGTTCCCAAATCTGGGATTTTGGTGGAAACCCCTTCGGGGGCTCTCCTCGATGCATCCGTAGGGTTAGGAAATCGATAGGGCGTAGGAATCTAACGGTTACGCGGGGTGTTTCATTGTCATCGGCGGGAAAAAGACCGCCTTTGACCGTCGGGCCAAGGGGGAATAAACTTGGCGGTTGACTCCCTAGCCATAGCTCACACCCTTAGCGTAGACGTCGAATCCTAGCACGCGGGAGCGGCAGGATGAGACGTTGGGAGTTATCGTTGCGGGCTTAGTGCTCCCGGGATCGATCAGTGTTAATGGACACGGGAGTGCCCACTGATCGAATCCGGGAAGTCCGGTGTATCATCCTGGGCACCGACCGGAATATCGGGCCCATGGGACGCCGGTACCACTTTTGGAGGCAACGTCTCACCATTAGACCCTAATTCCGATCGCTATCCATACCCGTAGGCCGTATCGACGAGAGTCTCTCGTCGGGTCGGAAACCGAAGTCCCGGGTTTTCTTTCTTGTTGTTCATACCCATTCATTTCCTTTCGTGACAACCAACCACCGATTCGGGCTAGCTCGCCCCTCGGGGTGATTTAGGTCCTACCTGACCCAAGCACAACCTCGCCTCCCTGAGTTCGATATTCCCGCACCCTACACTAACCGTGAAACTTGCGGTAAACGACACCGCGCCGCCGCGACTATTGCGGGCGCCCGGTCATGTACTCGTATGAACTTAGGACCACATATATATTCTCAGAACAGCTATTGACTGGAACCAATAATTAGAGACCTAATTAACTTGAGGACTAATCAATAGTGGAGTGACCAAAGGAACAAAATTGAAATAAGTGCACTTTTATGGAATTAAATATCATAATCATTGGACTTCAGAAGAATTGCTCATGACTAAATTGAGATAGTAAACTTTTATGGAATTTGATGTCATAGTTGTTGGACTTCAAAAGAATTGCTCATTGAGATAGTAAACTTTTATGGAATTTGATATCATAGTTGTTGGACTTCAAAGCATTGATCAGGACTAAATTGAGATAGTGCACTTTTATGGAATTAGATATCATAGTTGTTGAACTTCAAAGCATTGCTCAGGACTGATATTCTCTGTTGAGGCTTCTGCCTTGACTTTTCAACAAATAAATACCACACATATATGTATTTGTTGTACTCATTGATGGATGTATTGTTGTACACATTGTTGGATGTACGAAATATTGGGCCTATGAGGCCATACAGATACGGATATGGATATAGATACGGTTATAAATGTGAAATGTGATAATACACGTGATACGGGGTAGTCTTGAGATACGCAGTGTGCGGGAGTGACCGGGTCCACCCTTATTAGTTAAGCTGTACCATCACCCTGCAGGAATGGTAGGTAGATATTCCACGAGTTGCTCCGTGGGATGGGTGCACTTCTGGTTGCATATCGTACACTCGAGCCAAGGCTGATGCACTAGTTTGATTACCGTATTGTACCCATGGTTGTTTGTATTGTCGGAACACACTATTGGGCCTTCGGGCATTTACGGAGCACATTACGGAACACACTATTGGGCCTTCGGGCATTTATGGAGCACATTTACGGAGCACACTATTGGGCCCTTGCGGCATTTAAGACTGATGCACTAGTTTGATTGATGTTGCACTAATTGATAATTGATTGATACCATTGCTTCAGTCACGACTACTACTATTCTACGGACTAAATCGAGACTACTCAAACGTGATAGAACGGTTTAATAAAGAGCGGTCTTGAATTACGACTGAATCAGTGTCTAGAAAGGAATGGGAAGGGGGTTGTTCAACCAAGGGACTTGTTCCTGCGGTCTTTGAAGTGACATGTACCTTCAAGCCCTGACTGACTGGCTGATTTGGAAGTTAAGTTAGACTTCTTATTATTAGGCCATCCTACACTATTAGATAGTCAAGCGACTCTCATCTTTTCTTAAGTATTACTAGGTCTATCTATTGTCATCCCATTACAGATTGGTCAAAACATTGTTAACCTGGTTGTCTTACTATTGACATTCCATTGGTCAAAATATTATTGCTACCATATGCCATGTCACAGTTATCACTCTTACACTTACACAGTCACCTTTACGTACAGTCACCAGTACCTTACTTATCGCTCTTACATACCTGTCTGTTCTTACCTTACTTTTTGCACTAGTATGACCATCTTTTGTTTACTATAGTCCGTTCCATACTTTTGCACCACTTTATTTCTATTGCTAGAATTGTTGTGACTTACCTACGGTTTCATCTCCGTGGCACCGCAGACGACGTATATATGGAGGTAGATGCTCTAGAGTTAATAGCGCCAGAATTTGACCATGGGTCTGCATCTTTCAAAGTTGTTTCCAGTTGTATTTACCTTCCTTCATGTACGATTGTTGGACCATTTTTGTACAATACGGATGTAATAATTGGACACTATTTGTGTATTTTTGTACTTCTCTGCATCGTGGCTATTTTGTTTTCACTGGTTAACTGCAGCACCTGCGCAAATACCAAAAAGTAACGGGCCCGGGAATCGGGTCGTTACAGCTTTGGTGGCCCATGCAGGTCCGCTCTACCTACCTTGTGAACAATATATCAAGATCAGGGTGTACGGTATAATATACTCAAATAGAACCCTCGAGTACAGGATGTCTCGAGTGTTCATCTGTATTGGATATACGGGTGAAGCGTCCTTATTACCATCTTCATCAGGACATCCTTGATTCCCATCACTCCTCCTTTAACTTGATAACCTTTCGATTGACCTTGAAAACTCGCTACGTCTATTTTAAGGAGGGTAGCTAGACAACGGAAGTAAATTGAAGGACACTATGAAGTATTGGAGGATGATGCTAAAAGATTTGAGACGAGCCAAACCCGACGTGCAAGTGTAGGTTGTTACGTCTTCTTGAGATCGTATTTCTATTCTAACCCCTACTTTCTATCTTGTGCCCGATTTTCCATAAGTTTGAATTCCTTTCCCACCTACCACCTGCCCCCTCGTTATTGCTTTTTGTCCTCATCCTCTCCTCGAGCCCCGTTCATGCCTAACCCTACCCCACCCTACCGACGACTTTCAGTGCCCCTCTTTTTCTTTAAAAGACCCCCTCTTCTTCCTCACCAAGCCACCCCGTAGTTTCCCCTACGCCGTATCGACTTCCACTCCTCCTCCCGGCCTCTTCCCAAGCGAACTCGACCCATCTCGCCTCAAGCTCTTTCGGTTTCACCTGAAGCTCCACCATTTCACCCCATTCCAGTGACACTTGCCATGCCAAGCAGTCACAGCCGCCGATGGCCCACCGACGATTGTTGGGATTAGCAACGACCCCCTCCGCCACCCTCGCTGTTATCGTATGGCTGAGATCCTGGGAAGCCATGATCCTTGGGCTTCTCTCGAGCTCTCTGCCCTGGGTCTCACCCAGATTGATGTCCCGTTTAGGCTTCCTCTTGCAACTACTCCTTTTGGTTTGCGGAAAAGTGTGTTTTTGGTTGTTTACTTGTTGGGTAATGTTGGGTGTCGCGAATGTCAAGTATTGGTCTACGGAAGGAGTGATGGCGATACTTATTGGCATGATATTGGCCTTGGGAGTTGAAGTTGGATGTAGGCCTTGTGCTTGGCTCTGGATGAGAGCTTGGATCTTGCCTTATTGTGAGATATTATGGAGATTGATGGAAGGAATACTAGAAGTGAGTACTGATTTTGGGTGTTGGCCCTGTACTTACCTTTGGGCATTGATCTGGACGTTAGCATGTGGTTGGGCATTATGGAGATTGATGTTGTTGGTACTCGTGGATTAATCGTTACATTCTATATTATGAACGACATCTGTGGCTAGATCTAGTTAGTCACCAGTAGCACGAATAAACTTTATGGTCTTCCAGTTTATGTGGTTTAAATAGCTTGCTACTGGCTTATCACCTCAGGTTCCAAGTTCGAACAGATATTGTCATAATAATTATCATTTCATGTAACTCCATATTAACTTTGGCAACTCGAAAAGTCAAGAAGATTATTATGATAATACTGGTCTTTGGAATAGTTACGGAAGCTATGGTGTGTCAATAGTATGTATTCATATATAACATCTCTTGTTTTTCTTGATGCTGTGATGTCACATTATATTTCATGTTATTTATAACCTGATTTACTAGATTAATATATTTTTTATCATTTATTTGCTTGAGCTTCTTCATAACATCAATTATTTGTTCCAAAAAGATCTTTTAAATTCCAAGGACGGAATTATTTTAAGGAGGATAGGATGTAACGGCATGTTTTCATCAAGACAAACTATTTACATATTTAACCTATTTTTCAATTTTTAAACTATTTTTAAATGGTTCATCAGGAGTTTTACATTTTCAAAAATTCTTATAAAAAAATATTTTGAAGTATCAGACTAATTATGAAGTACTTTAGTAAGTTCGGGTTTCACCAAATACCTCAAAATGATCTGATAAAAATTCATTTTCAATTATTACCATTTTGGCTTAATGAATTTATTTTCTATACAAACATCCTCAAAACAATTTCAAACTTTTACATTAACATTCAATGATCATTTAGGGCTTCCCATATTTATTTCGTAATTTTCTGAAGATAAATCAATAGAGAACCTGCAGACCCGCTTCCTAAACGTTTTAGCCCAAAACCAGTATCCACGTAGCTCAAACCCTGAAATGGATCTCGTATTCGTGATCCTCGCGACGATACGAACCTGTGGCTATGTTTTTGTAATTTTTCGGACAAGTTTAATCCCGGGGACAAAATCGTAATTTCGGTTTTACATTTTACTAATTATATTGTTGATTACGTTTATTTATAACTAATTAACGAACCTTAATTACGTTTTACCTCTATCTAACCCACCCGTCGGCAGCAGCCCATGAGTTCCTCACCGTCGAGTTTAGTCAAGCTTTTGTCAATACCTAAAACCTAATATCACTATTACATTAATTACAACCTCTCTATATAATATTATATAAACCCACTCGTTTGGCAAACACAACCCCAGCCTTAGCTTTTGCTCCCACTGTATCTCACATAACCAGAACATGGAGCATCTCTCCCTCACTCATTTTCCATTTGCAAAACCCACAGACTCTCCCCTTCTCTCTACTTACAAACTATATCTCACTAGCTCTCTCTTTTAAATACATATTTCATTCACAGTCTTCACTTCCACTAAGCCCCTCCCCTCCAAAACTGCTGCAACCCACCTCCACGGTGGCCTCTCTCCTCCGATGTCTCCCCCACTCCGCCATGCCCCGGCAACCCTCCAACGAACACACCGTTGGGAACGAAGAAGAACAAACGCAAAACAAACCCGGATGTTTTCACCGCCTCCGCTCGCCGGAGCTCCGCCGCCGGCCGGCCACTGCCACCATGCGCCCCCTCCTCCGGCCGGCCACCTTCCGCTCCTCCCCCGGACGGCGCCCCACCGGAGGACCCCTGCATAAGTTTCAAAAAAAAGGAAAACACACAGAACCCGCGCGCGCACGAAGGCAGAAGAGCAGCAGCTCACGCACGCACAGGCACAGGTTTGAAACCACATGCAGTGAGTTTGGGGTTTTTAATAATAATATTATATAAGTTTATATAATGACTTTTTGATATAGGTATCGGACGAAGCAATAGATACCACCAGAAGATCCGGGTCTTTGTCACGAACGTGTAGGCGCCAGTTTCATCTCAATCCGATACCTAGTTTTCAAGTTATGATTTTTCAAAGTTTATTGTTATAGTTTTAATACGTATAAATACGTATATACTCGTATAAATCCGCGTATATGTAGATATAAATGAGTTTAATTGGTTTAAAATTCATAGTAAAATAATTAAAGATCAGAAAAATACAAGGCCAGGCTCAGAAAATCAGAAATGACATTCTGGACCCAATGGCACTAGTTTCGTCTCAATCGGACGCTTAGATTTTCCAGAATTAATTTTTAAGCCTAAAAGTTAAATACGTGATTTTCGTTCAAAAATCCGTAACTTGATATTTTCACGTACACTAGTAGGTGAGAAAAATATATGTTAAAGTACTCTTCGAGATGGTCATTTTGACAGCTTATTTGAGACCTTCCGATACAGATTGCATCCAGGAGAAATTATTGAATAATTACGTACTTAATTAAAAATTAGTTTTTAAATTGATTTCAAGCTTTTAAAAATTATAAAAATTACTACAAGCTTCCGAAAAATATTTTCTCCTACGGTAAAATTATTTTCATCATATCTAGCCTATACAAAAATTTAGAACACTTTTCGACGACGTTTCAGTCAGTTATAAAAATCGAAACGATCGAATTAATTAAATAGGAAATAGGGTAGCCTGTAACTAATGACTTTCTTGTGTTTGCAGGTACCAATACTCGTGCACCAGCATCTTTATAAGCTCTAGCTCCAACCTCGTCTTACCACGACGATCTCAAATAGGGTAAGTCACTCTAATTCTAGTTTTAGAAATTTAGCATGTGTACTCGTATGAACTTAGGACCTTATATATATTCTCAGAACAGCTATTGACTGGAACCAATAATTAGAGACCTAATTAACTTGAGGACTAATCAATAGTGGAGTGACCAAAGGAACAAAATTAAAATAAGTGCACTTTTATGGAATTAAATATCATAATCGTTGGACTTCAGAAGAATTGCTCATGACTAAATTGAGATAGTAAACTTTTATGGAATTTGATATCATAGTTGTTGGACTTCAAAAGAATTGCTCATTGAGATAGTAAACTTTTATGGAATTTGATATCATAGTTGTTGGACTTCAAAGCATTGATCAGGACTAAATTGAGATAGTGCACTTTTATGGAATTAGATATCATAGTTGTTGAACTTCAAAGCATTGCTCAGGACTGATATTCTCTGTTGAGGCTTCTGCCTTGACTTTTCAACAAGTAAATACCACACATATATGTATTTTTTGTACTCATTGATGGATGTATTGTTGTACACATTGTTGGATGTACGAAATATTGGGCCTATGAGGCCATACAGATACGGATATGGATACAGATACGGTTATAAATGTGAAATGTGATAATACACGGGATACGGGGTAGTCTTGAGATACGCAGTGTGCGGGAGTGACCGGGTCCACCCTTATTAGTTAAGCTGTACCATCACCCTGCAGGAATGGTAGGTAGATATTCCACGAGTTGCTCCGTGGGATGGGTGCACTTCTGGTTGCATATGGTACACTCGAGCCAAGGTTGATGCACTAGTTTGATTGCCGTATTGTACTCATGGTTGTTTGTATTGTCGGAACACACTATTGGGCCTTCGGGCATTTACGGAGCACATTACGGAACACACTATTGGGCCTTCGGGCATTTACGGAGCACATTTACGGAGCACACTATTGGGCCCTTGCAGCATTTAAGACTGATGCACTAGTTTGATTGATGTTGCACTAATTGATAATTGATTGATACCATTGCTTCAGTCACGACTACTACTATTCTACAGACTAAATCGAGACTACTCGAACGTGATAGAACGGTTTAATAAAGAGCGGTCTTGAATTACGACTGAATCAGTGTCTAGAAAGGAATGGGAAGGGGGTTGTTCAACCAAGGTACTTGTTCCTGCGGTCTTTGATGTGACATGTGCCTTCAAGCCCTGACTGGCTGGCTGATTTGGAAGTTAAGTTAGACTTCTTATTATTAGGTCATCCTACACAATTAGATAGTCAAGCGACTCTCATCTTTTCTTAAGTATTACTAGGTCTATCTATTGTCATCCCATTACAGATTGGTCAAAACATTGTTAACCTGGTTGTCTTACTATTGACATTCCATTGGTCAAAATATTATTGCTACCATATGCCATGTCACAGTTATCACTCTTACACTTACACAGTCACCTTTACGTACAGCCACCAGTACCTTACTTATCGCTCTTACATACCTGTCTGTTCTTACCTTACTTTTTGCACTAGTATGACCATCTTTTGTTTACTATAGTCTGTTCCATACTTTTGCACCACTTTATTTCTATTGCTAGAATTGTTGTGACTTACCTACGGTTTCATCTCCGTGGCACCGCTGACGACGTATTTATGGAGGCAGATGCTCTAGAGTTAATAGCGCCAGAATATGACCATGGGTCTGCAGCTTTCAGAGTTGTTTCCAGTTGTATTTTCCTTCCTTCATGTACGATTGTTGGACCATTTTTGTACAATACAGATGTAATAATTGGACACTATTTGGGTATTTTTGTACATCTCTGCATCGTGGCTATTTTGTTTTCACTGGTTAACTGCAGGACCTGCGCAAATACCAAAAAGTAACGGGCTCGTGAATCGGGTCGTTACATTTGGTCCAACCAACCCCTAAGGATAGATCTATCTAACATTTGTAATTATAAACGCATGAATATTTAAACTAGATATCTTTCACTCCATTTCCACAGAATACGAAGCGTCGTTTTCAGCAACATTTCTTTGGCCACGCGCCGCTTCTCCCGAGCCATACCTCGTCCCGAGCCGAACAGCTTTCCAAACTGCACCGCATCCCGAGGCGAGCAACACCCTTGTGTCGAGTCAACCACGCACCGAAGAAGATTTCACCTTGCGTGGATCCACCGTCAAAACTTCGGATCCGATCCGAGCTCCTTTGTAGTTTTCCTAGAACCCGAACAGGAGCAAGGAAGAAATTTAGGGGGAAAGAGAAAATATTAATTTAAGATCAAATCTGGGCTTGCTCACGTTTAATGGAGCTACTAAGAACTGGAGCTTGGGACGAGCTTCAAGGAGGGGAGTAAGCCATTATTTATATAGGCGACTGAACTCTCCCCTTCACTCCATATCTGATGTGAGACTAAAAGTTTTGGAGGAAAAATTAATTAAAGTTTGCCTTTCACAAAGGCCAAACTTTAGCAAATTTTTCTTCCTCACCATTGAGCTTCGCAAGTGATACAACCTATCAAATCGAAGAGGGTTAAACGGTGAACGCGTAGGAAGAAACGGCACTCCATTCCTAGTCTGTTTGACCCCTCAAACGAGGCTCCAGAGATAGCCCAAAAACCAGGTTTTTGCAAAAACCGAGCCGTCACAATAACCAGCCAAACCCTAGAACCAGGTGGGGCCCAACTCCGGGCCCCACCCGTGTGTCATGCGTGCAGCGTGCGTGCGCTGCTTTGTGGGCACAGGTGCACGCCTGCACAGCACCCGGGTGCGGGCCCCTTTATATCGGGTCGGGCACGCCAGACCCACTATGGTCGTGCGCCTGACCCGCATGCCTTATAAGGCCATTTTGTGCTTTTGTGGCTCTAACTTGTGCATTTGGAGTCCGTTTTCGACGCGTTTTGAACTTGTATTTAGGCCGGGATGATCCCGTTATCCACGTAACCATTTCCATGCATTTATTATATTAAATATACACGTAAATATTTTATGACACATTTAATTCCCTTTGCATCATATGCAAAATTTTCACATCTATTATAAAAAAATCATTTGCATCAAATACAAATGAACTGAGGGCATACATCCCCCAACACACGCAACCTTATCGTCTCTGGACTATCTGCTCCAGATCTGATCTAAAACGGCTGCGTGAAGTGACCATTTGGCTTCAGCTCGGCTCGGGAGGACCTCCGATGACATGACCGTGTGGTGGCTATCTTTTCTTCCTTTAGCTTGGGGCGGCGTGGTCGTTTGGCTTGGATGACGTGACTGCATAGCTTCAGAATCTTCTCTCTTCAGATCGGGACACCGCGGTCATTTAGCTCTCATGACGCGACCGTGTTGCTTCCACTTTGGCTACTTTTTTGTGTCATGGTTGACACAGTCCCGTGGTTTAGGGAGTGTGTCATCCTACAACTCATTTTCTTAGATTTTGATACCCAATATCTTCTTGCTTCATCTCATCATCTTTCCTCCCATTCTAAGGCCTAAAATTCCGTGATTCCTACGGCAACAGATGAGATATACCGAGAGCCTAAAGAGCAAAACAACAACGGGGGAGAATAGAGTGAAATAGGGGATAGAATGATATGAAATGCATGTGATATTAGTATGATATTTATTTATATATGTCACACATCACGCTACAACTGCACCATGCTCTTATGGCATATATTTTGTGGACGACCAATCGTGCAGGTGTATGGGTCGGCCACTAAGGCCGGAAGTGGAGCAGGTATTATTGTCCAGACCCCTGAGGGCAACATACTTGGATATGCTTTTCGTTTAATTTCCCTACTACAAGTAACATGGAAGAATACAAGGCTGCCATCAATGGCCTCAGGCTGACCTGGGCTTGGGGTCACGTATAGTTCGACTATACAGTGATTCCAACCTGATCGTCCACTGGCTGAGCAGGGATTATGAGGCTCGAGATGAGGTGATGCAAAAATACCTACGAGTCATGAAATCCGAGTTATCTGAATTCGAGCAAGTAGAGGTCCAACACATGCCACTGTCAAAGAATCTTCGAGCCGACGCTCCATAAAAGCTCTCCTCCGAATCACCAGCAGAGTTGGAACGTGCAGTGTACGTGGAGAACCTTCCACACCCTAGCATGCACGAGGAAGAGCTATTAAGCATCGAGAATCAAGAGCCGACTTGGATGGACTCCATGATCCGAGGCACAAAAGCTAGAGAGAAATACTCTTTGGTATGTTCTACACGAAGGTTCTCTTTATCGAAGGCGATGTACCAGGTAGGATACACTCTCCTACCTCAAATGTTTAAATCCGCAGGAATCCGACTATATGATCTGAGAAATCCATGAAGGCCTCTGTGGAAACCATTGTGAAGGGAGGGCGATAGCCCTGAAAGACTTGAAACATGGCTATTATTAGCCGACTGTGGTCAAGGAGGCGGTTGAGTACGTGTGAAAATGTCTGACATGTCAAAAATTCACGAAACATAACTCTGCCCCATAGCTGAACTAGTCCCCATTATTAGCCATGTTCCATTTGCTAAATAGGGATTGAATATTCTTGGGCCTTTCACTCCAGCGAGTGGGCAACAAAAGTTTCTAATTTTTGACATAGACTACTTCACAAAGTGGATCGAGGCTGAACCTCTGGCCTGCATTACTTAGAAAGACATCAAAAGCTTCGTGTGGAAGTCGAACATTTGTCGATTCTGTATTCCTCATCCATCGTCATGGAAAATGGAACGCAGTTTGACAGTGTTGAATTTAAAGAGTTCTATTCCAAATGGAAGATTAAATTATACTTTTCTTCTGCAGCTCATCATCAAGCCAGCGAGTTGGCAGAAGAGGATAATAAGTGTGTTTTGGGACCTCTGCAAAAGAAGGTTGGAGAAACCAAGGGCAATTGGCCAAAGGAGCTCCCTAGTATACTCTGGTTGTATATTGGTCGTACAAAACAACCTACAAAGACTCCACAGGAGAAACCACCTTCATTCTAGCTTTCGGGTGTGAGGTAGTCGTCCCTGTGGAGGTAGGAGAGCAGTCCCTACCTCTCAAGCACTTCGATGAAGAAAGAAATGTAGAAGGCATTGAGCTTAACTTACAACTTATCGAGGAGGTATGAGAAAGAGCACTCTCAACCATTGTCAGACAAAAACCCACATGGCTCAGTACTACGATTCTAAGGTCAAGGGCCGAAGCTTCCTAGAGGGTGACTTGGTCTTACGAAAGGCAGCCTTTTCCCCACTGATCGCTCGGCAAGGAAAGCTCACTGTAAAATGGGAAGGTCCCTATAAGGTGATTGATGTCCTTGGCTGAGTGACCTATCTACTCTCTACAATGGAGGGCAAAGAGCTCGACCATCCGTGGAACGTTGAGCATTTGTGCAAGTACGATCAATAGAAGTGCAAACAAATCGAGTGAGCTACATTGCTTTGTTTCTTTCTTTCAGTTGTACCTTATAAATCCAATAAATGTATTTCGAGCATAAAGTCAATTTGGTATTGCTTTACACTTAACCAAATCTTTCACTGTATATACCCTCCTAGGCAGCTCAGCTATACGATCAGAGGGGCCTCCCCTTTGCGGGCCGACCTAGCTATAAAAACAGGGATGACCTATCTATACCCTCGCAGGTTGCTCAGTTATATGATCGAAGGCCTCCCCTTCGTGCGCCGCCTTATCTATACGAACATGGATGACCAATCTATACCTCTATGGGCAGCTCAGCTATATGATCGGAGGGGCCTCCCCTTCATGGGCCGACCTAGCTATACGAATGGGGATGACCTATCTATACGCTCGTGGGCAGCTCGACTATACGATCAGAGGGGCCTCCCCTTCGTGGGCCGACCTAGCTATATGAACAGGGATGACCTATTTATCCCTTACTTTACATTCAACCAAACATCGCACTATGAGTCATTCAACGGATTGAGTTTCTCCACATACACTCACACTCACACCATTGAGGGGGGTATATGGATGATTTGAGCAGCTTGGAACATTTTCAACTAAAATGATTTTTTTTCAAAAATAAAGAATGACAATCCTATACAAAATGGCTTCGAGCTCAAGGAGCATCATCTCCGGGTGGTCGTTCATACGAAGACGCATCTGTCGAAGGACGGATTGACCCACTTATGAGCTCTGTTGTCGATTGTCTAAGATACTTATTTTGAATCCTCTCTTGAATCTATGAGAGGGATTCCTTAAACTAGTCCAAAAGCTCGGAGGCAAGCTCTTACTTGAGGCTCGTCATTGCCTCGTCAACCATCAATGAGCGATCGATTTTCTTCAAGCTAGTTACCAAGCTTGGAGCTCAGATCTTTCTCTATGCCACTGCTCCTCAGTTTCTTACTTCGCCTGAGATAAGAAGGCGGAAAAATCCTGGACAGTCGACCATTCCCACTCGGCAGTCACCCTTGCGCTCCTTTCTCTGCCCAACTCTCCTTCTAGCTCCTTCATTCGGGGTTCGAGCTTAGAAATCTTTTTAGAGGATGCCAAGAGCTCAACCTTGGCTTCTTCAAGAGCTATCTTAGCGACATCTGCCCTCTGGCATTCCAAAGCTAATTTGACTGCAACGCCCATTGCCTCTACATCTCGACAATGCAATTCCGCACCTACCACAGGCGCATGTATAAAACTAAGGTCAGGCATGCAAATGGCATAAGGCTGAGAGAAAAAGGAACAAAAATTAACCTGATGGTTGACACAAATCATAAAGTTGTGCAACCTTTCATAATCGACGTGTCGCAGGACATTACAATCCAACGACAAGATGGAATTCTCCACGAGTCGAGCTGCTACCCCACAATCCAAAAGGGATGATTCATCATCCTTCATCATCATATATATGAAAATAAGGTCGAGCGTTCTCCTCGGTAATCTTCCGAAAGAGCAGGTGATTGTCGATTTATCAATAATGCCCCTTCATATTCTAGAGGACTTAATATTGTCAATGGTGTAAGGGGGACAAGGCCATCCTATGGCCAAGTGTCCTCGATATAGCCCGAGGGTGGTACTTGAGTCTCCGCCGATGATGTACAATGAACTATCATTTGGGTCTGTGGAGCTTGGGTTGCGACACCAACATTTGAGGAAGTCGAGCTTGAAAGTGGCACCGCATCCCTCCTCATCTTCTTCTTCCCACCTCCTTCCTCAGCCGAGGGGTGGGCCCTCTTATTTTGCAAGGGTTCATCCGACATTGAACTTGCAACCAAGGTTGCACCTTCGAGGATAGGGGCCGAGAGCAAAGCTGAGCTCTTAATTGTAATAACTGAGTTAATGGTCGATGGCATAGAGGTTAGTCTCAGACGATACTCTCCCTTCGAATACTCATGGCTAGGACGAGGTGATGGGCAGGCAGACGAGCTACTCGCTGCTTTCTTGTGCTTCTACATGAAGAGCTTTCGAAGCTCAAGGGCCACGTTCTCAAATTCATGTCCAACCATTTCTGCAGAAAGAATGAAAATTAAGGTGAGCAATCACGAAGAATGAATCAAGATGATAAGTATTACCCCCGGCTCCACAAGACACTCTTCATCAAGTTGTTGTTCAACAAATGCCCTGTCGACCTTTCTTCCCTCAGGTATGGATGGGAATGGGCATGCCCAAAGCCCAATTGGGCATGCCCCCATTCCCATCTCTACTATTCCTTCATTAAATTTTATGAAAGAATCAATGAAGGAATAGTAGAGATGGGAATGGGGGCATGCCCAATTGGGCGCCAAATTGGGCTTTGGACATTCCCATTACCATACCTTTCCTTGGGCAACCTAACAAAAGTGTTTATGCTCTGGTCTTAGCAATGGAGAGCTCCATTTCACCTAAAGCAAATGGATTGAGGTTACCCCAATGAGTATGAAATACATCTGCAGTTGCAAAAGTGACAAACACAAAGGTGTCTTCCCAGCTACTAGCAGAACTAGGGAGATCCCAAAGAAGGTTCATTTCCTCCCTGGGAATGATGTGACACAATACACCATAAGGATCAGCCTCAACTTGAAAGAAGAAGTTAAAAAGTGGTAGTGTTGGTTTTATCTTGTTCAGCAAACAAAGCATGATAAAGAAGACCATGGGTACAATAGTACGAGATTCGAGTTGCAAAGAGAAAGTTCTAAGAAATTCAGGGTTCCAAGAATGATGGGGTCACTACTAGAAAACGGACCTAAAAGGACGGAATAAATTTCCGTCCTATAGCCGTCCTTTAAATTTTTTTTACAATAGGATGGAAATAGGACGAAAATACGACAGCATTTTTAAAAAAGGACGGATATAGGATGGAATGCTCATTATTTTCCTTTTACTTTTTTTAAATGAAAAACAACAATTTTGGGATACAGTAAGGACGGATATAGGACGGTTAAAGAACGGACTAATATTTTTTAAATTATTAATTATTTAAAAGATTTTAAAAAAAATTATTCTAGCATAAAGGATGGTGATAGGACGGACCATTATTAATTCTTATTTCTTATTTATATAAAATAAAAAATAATTTTTATTATACACCTAAAAGGACGGAAAGCAGACGAATATAGGACGGATTTCTTAATCAAAAAAGATTAAGTGGTCCGTCCTAAATCCGTCCCTTATGTAAATTATAAACGGATGCTTCTTTTTCTAAGAGGACGAATAAAGGACGGATTTATCCTATTAAAACACAACAAGAAAACTAACGCCAGGTCACGAAATCTCCCCGCCCACCCCAAAATAATTTACCGCGAAAAATCCAGAGGCTTCCTAGGTCACTAAACCCCCAAATATTTTGCCGCTGTCTTCCCTCTCATCCCTCGCTGCTTCCTTGGCGATCCGAACAGCCTCTTGGGTGAAAGCGCACACATCGGTGACGTCGGCCTCCTCGTCTCCCTCGTCGGCATCGCGAACCCCTTCACCGTACTTGTCCAGCATCAGCTCCTCATCCCCGACCACCGTAGGCATCCTGCCCTTCACATTCATAGTCCCACACATCACAACCCTCCCAAAAAACGACTTCTTCCTCCTCTCTTGCCTATTCATCCGCGCGCTCAAGAATTTTTCCAAAAATTTCAGCCCCCCTCTCGCGCCTCTTCCCAAGTAACCGACAACCCCAACAACGATCCGTTTTCAGATCAGGGTGGCCGCGGATCGCCTCTGCCCAATCAGGTAAACCCCACCCATATATTCGCTTGCTGTTTGATTGAGATTTGATCGGACTGGGGTTTGATGGAATCTGATGAGTTTCTATTTGATGTCAGGGTTATGGTTAGGTATAGAAAAATTGGGGTTTTTCTTCGCGGTGATCATCTTGCAGTTTGATTGATGAGTGCATCTGCAGTATCTTCATGTACATACACTAAAAAAGGAAGCTATTTTGTGCAGTAGAAAATCATCAAATCTACTTGTTTTTATACCCTTTTCTTCGTTTGGAACCCAACACACAAACCCTTTTCTTTATGTTTCTTTGGCAAAACCTTGAAAATAGGGAAATGCATGAAGCATACAATCAGTTGTGGTTGCCTTATGATGTTATCTAATTTTATAATAGTTTAGGCATCAACTTGTCAAATCCTTATATTTTCTTATTTTTGTGTGTACACTAATAAAGTTATTCTGTATTAAGAGTGATGTGTTTTTTGGTGGCTTGATAGAAAACTAAAATTGGAGATGCGCTGGTTCGATGGTTTTTGAGAAAGTTACGACTATAATTATTCCAATCGGCAGTTTATTCCACGGGATATAGGACGGATTTAGGACGGACATCTTCCGTCGTTCTTTTCTAAAAGAAATTTGTCCTATCCATTCATATTCCGTCCTATTTCCGTGGTACATTTTAAGATTTAAAGGTAGGACTAAAATTTGTTAGCGGGAATTAAAATTTGTTAGCGGAAAATCGAAAATTCAAATTTTTTGGATGACTATATGACGGATATAGGACGGATTTAGGACGGATAATGAAATTTTTTGGCGGGATAATGTAATTTTTTGGCGGTATACGAAAATATCAATCCTATGAAACCGTCCTTTATCCTTAATTTCCGTCCTAAAACCGTCCTTTACTACTACGCGACTTTTCTTTCCCAGAATCCAATCTTCTATAAATACTACGACTTTCTTATCTCGACTGTTCTTATCTCTGTCTTTCCAGAATCCAATTTGTCATGGGTAAGTTTTTTTGCTCTTTGTTCCTTATAAATTTATTTTATTTGTTTTATAAATACTAACAATCAATTCTTGTATGGTTTTTGTTTAGGAAAACTTGATATGACTAAAAGAGGTATGTTACAGTTCTTTTTCAGATTCTTTGTTTATATTTTCATATTGATTTGTCTTTTTGTTTATATTTTGATGAATGAGTGTAATTTTATTTGTGTTTGGGGATTTTTTGTTTCTTGTAATTTTGTTGATTTCGTTTTTATTTGGTATGTGTGTTAAATTTTGTGTTTAATGAATTGAATCTTATTTGTGTTTGTGTTCGGGGATGATTTTTTGATTTTTAGGTAAGAATTTTGATGAATTTTTGATGTTTGGGTATGATTTTTGATGTTTGGATATGAATATTGATGAATTTTTGATGTTTGGGGATGAACGCCGTCGAACAACGGCGACGGTGACACCGCAGCCGGCTATTGCCGGCTGTGGATTTTTTTAATTAATTTATTACGTTATAGGACGGATATAGGACGGAATAATGGACGGAGAATTAGGAAGATATAGGACGGCTTCAGGACGGAGAAGTGAAATTTTTTTGTAATCAGTAAGACGGATATATGACGGATTAAGGACGGAAATCTTAATTAATTTGTCGCTTTAAAGGACGTATATAGGACGGAATAGTTAATTAATTAAGACTAATTACTTAGTTACTTAGAGGTAATTAATTAAGATGTAGGACGGAATAAGGACGGAAATTGTCCGAATATAGTTTTTTTTGCGACGGTTTTCATCTGTCCTATATCCGTCCTTAAGTTAAAAATATAGGACGGAAATAGGACGGCCGGTAATATAGGACGTCGCTGAATGGACGGAAAATTTCCGTCCTATATCCGTCCTTTTGCGATCTAAAAGGACTGAATTTGGACAAAAAGGACGGATATTTGCCGTCCTTTTTGCTCTGTTTTCCTGTAGTGGGTGTAGAGGAAAGCGAAGACCAAATTGGAAAACTTTTACGTACACTCTGACTTTTCGTTTCTGGGAAAATCAAATTCTCTCGTTCATTTCAGGTATTCGAACTCTGTAGGGAGGGGAGAGATAATCTGTTCGAATCTGGTCAAAGAAAAGAAGAGCTTGGGAACTAAATCTAAGATTTCTTGGGATACCATAGGTGATTTACCTGCTCATAAAATGGGAAGTGTGGCTCCATAAGCAGTTATTTGCCCTTCCCAAAGACTGAGCCATGTCGAGGGGATTGACGACTGCTAGGAACCTTGAGCTGAAGCACCTCCGAATTCTCAACATTTGTAAAGACAATGGGAAAAAATTAGGAGAAGCACAAGAAAGGAAGAAGGACTACCTTATCAAGCGACGGCGAGGAGTGGGGCAAGCTAGAGTAAAGGTAACATTTTCACAAAGGCAAAAGCTTCAAAAAGGAGAAAATAGACGATGTTGGTATCTCCTTCCCTTCTCTCTGCTTATATTTGAAGCTTTATTTCCTAAACATAGCACAAACATTCTGATGGAAACACGTGGTAATGCCCTGGGTTGGTGATGCCCCAAGCCTCATGCCGAAGCAGTTGCCGAATAAAAGGGTTAGGAATTTTGGTGGTCAAAATCAAATACTCACGCTTCGACTGTCGTGCCCATTTAATGAGTGTCACTTCAATCGACCTCAACCAATGCCACTTCTGAGTTCAAGTGATGGAGGCCATTGTTGCTACATTGGGCCAGCCCACAAAGCACAGAGTGATATTTCGCCCGATAAGGAAACCACATGAGAAGAGAAAGGCTTCAGTCAAATAGTCCAAGAATTCTCCGAAGGAAGCAAGCCTTTTACCTAGTCAAACACCAGTTCATTTGACCGTTGGGCCCTGATAATATCAAGGGATTGGTTAATAATAGCGGAGTAAATGGGCAGCCGTTATCCCTATTCTCGGAGATGATCACATCGCCATAATGGCAAAGCTGTTACCCATTAACAGCCCAAAGGAGAAATCATTACCTTAAAATAGAGAAAAGGACAACGAAAGAATGGTTCACTCTCTAGATATAATAATTACTAGGTGCTCTTACAATTTACTCTATTTTTTTCACTTATATTTCTTCCTCTATAGCTCGATGTGATAGGAGCAAGTCGATCTCCCAATAGATCAGTCTTGACTGCCCCGAGCCCACGTGAAGTCCCTTATTGACTAAGCTTCGGAGGGGATATGGGTCGGAACACACACACACACACACACACACACCCCTCCCGATGATTTGTCTGTGCTGCAAATAACTCAGCAGTCAACTCAACCGATAGCTTGGAGGTAGGTCGGGCTTCACTTGATAGCTCGGACTTAGCTCTCCATGACCCTGATTCAGCCATCATCGGGTCGGGTCCCACTCCTCAGCTGATGGAGCGCCGCGTCACCTGATGTGTCCTCCTCAACACTTATATTATTGTTCGAAGAAATCCCTCGTCAACAAGGACCACTTTAGATTGGAAACAACTGCATGCACCTCAGTACTTTGAGGTGCATGCAATTATTTTTGCCTAAAAAAGCTTTTAAACATGTTAATATGTCTTATCAACTCATTATTTTTCCAAAAATAACTAAATTTTGCACTGAAACCTATATGCACCTAAAGGATTGAGGTGCATATAGCAAATGCCTTTAGTTTTTGCCTCTTTCAATTACTCATCTTTTTTCATTTGGCATCTTTGATGCCATTGACTTGCTTCTATCATTGATTGGTAATTTCTTGCATGGTTGTCTCGAGCAAGATTTGATCTCGATCTCCAGAAGATCTCAGAGGAATTAGTAGCACAATAATGAGATGCACATTTTTGCATGGTCCCCCCCCCCCCCCCCCCCCCCAAAAAAAAAAAAAAAAAAAAAAAAAAAAAAAAAATGGCTCACCCTCTATCTCGCTGGCTTCTTCTCCTTGAGAGAGGAGTCAAGATAAGAAGAGCTCTTCGTCCCATCGGGGGGCCGCATGTCGATGGCTCCAGCCCACACCAGCCCACATGCCTCCCTCACCAGCCCACGTGAGCATCGATTTGCAAGTTTTGAAGAGGATGCAATGTCAAAATCATCCACGTGGCAACGGCCCCCCAGTTTGATGCTGGGGAATGTCAGCTCCGAGATGCTTGAAAGCTTTCGGATAATATTCGCACCCGAATAATATCCGTATCCGTATCCGACTACTTCGTTTCTAAGTAATGCATCGGGGAAAAAAACGATTCTGATTCGAAGCCCATGTTGATTGCTGGCAGAAGGAAGACTCTTGCAAAAGCGAGGATAGCTCAGTGGGTGGCGTGTGGCCGGTTCGAGACACCGCTCTTTACTCCAAACACAAAAAAAAGATGGGGGATGTCGCTGTTGAATATTGTTGACTTGCACTAATGTTCAGACTTTGCAAATGAAAATTGGATAAATGTTGCATACGATTGTAAAATTGGCTGCAACAAATTGCGACTAGCCAGCTGTCATATATATATTTATTTATTTTTAATTTATAAAGCTAGAAATATTGCCGACAAATCGTTTTCACTGTGACCCAAGTCGAAGATGCCAAAAAAACTGGCTAAAAATGGGGGCCATGGCCCATCAATGGTGTCGGAAAGTGACCGGCCGGGTCTAAAATATATTTTCTAGGGCCAATATCTACTAGGGCTTGATCGACTTTTTACTGAATTGAGTTAAGTAGATATATAAACGATTCGGATATATGTTTTGCCATATCTGCATCCGTAATTATGTACCAAATACATATACATTTATGGATAATTTACTGAAAGAAAGTTTATTGTTCATATCCTAAAAAACAACAACATACATCTATCAGATTTGGATCGGATGTAGATGTATATATAAAATGTGTATAATACGTAGCAATTCTATTTTATTATCATGTTTGTGCTAATCAAGCATTATATATTAATGTAGGTATGGTGACGGATGAAGGTGGTTGAGCCAAATGAACCACAACTATAGTATATTATTGGCATGTCGTATATCTGTATCCAGATGTGTATGTTTAAAACAAAAATCTAATTTTACTATCCGAATCCGAATCTGGCTGGACAAGGAATTTTGATATCTTTATCTGTAGAATACAGATGTGGATCTGATTCCAAAATTTCTAAAATTAAACTATGTTTGAATTTCTCTAAAATCAGTCATATTCTAAATAAAAAAACCTTTAAATTCCAAAATTTTTTTGGTCCATGCACATGAGTTGAACCTTCACTTTGGTGCATTTGGCATTTAGTCATTCCTTTCTATTGATAGGAGTTTTTGCTTCTTCTCTTCCAATCGTTGTTAACTTCTGCTGCTTCTCTTACATGGATAGGAATCTTTTTGAATGGATGTAGGGTCAACTCTTATTCCTACTAGAAGGATGGAATGGCTTTCTAAATAATATTCCTACCTAGATGTAACAATTTCTTGAACAGTTTAATCAATGAACAAAAAGATTCTCTAAATTCATACGGTTACCATACCCAACTCCGGCCCACTAACGTCTAGGGGGCCCGACAATGCCCACGTACCTTATTAGGCCAAATAAAGATCCATGAATATGCTAATAGGAGAAATCGGCTCACAAATAGCGTTAGTCCCTAAAAGGAGAGCTAAGGCACAGAGACGAAAGGATGAAAATACTCCTAGCCATCTCTACACAAGGCACACCCCCTAAAGGGGAGGTGACTAATTCTTAACATGCATATTCTCCCTCATGCTTATAATATCACAGATGCTCATTTTGACATTAACTTGTGCATCAATGTAGTTGAATCGGTGAGGCACACTCTGAATTTAGCTCAACCAACGCTTATATTGTCTACATTGTGAAACCTACAAGGAAAATCTCTTACCAGTTACTTATTCATTCAAAGTGAACAAAGACGAAAAAAATCCACATAAACCAGTTGGCCCACCCGACACTTAGCAACATCACTGGCGTAATATACAAGAAAGGAACAATGTCATGGTTTCTTGCAACAAGCAGGGCCACTCAACAGTTAATCTTAGGATTAACTCCCTCCTCAGTGCCATGGTCTAGGTAAGAAACATCGTCTCGAATGCATCTCAATGCCAATGGGTCATAAAGGACATACTCCAAGGTCGAAACGAAGATAAAGGGATATGACAAGAAACCTGTTGGATATTGAGTCTCCACACTGTGGTTATTTTGATGATGAGCAACATATTATAGTACTAATGCTTTCATTGAGTTTGTGTGTAGGAAGTGTATCTTGAATATATGTGATGAAGCATATGATGGAAAAGTTTATATGTTGGTGCAACAAAATCAAAAATGCACATAAGCATGAAGCATGGATCCAAAGCAAAGAGCAAGTGTGGTAAAGCATTCCAAAAGGCGTTGTAGAACAAGAGCTCAAGGAAGCCGAGACAAATGACCAAGACATTGAAGAATTGCATTTCAAGTCAAGAATTAGAATTTTGGCTTGATGTAAGTTTTTAGAATGTCAAAACTCTCGATAAAGCCCACACACACTTAGGATTATCCAAAAAGTAATTTAAACTGTAACTAAAACGTGTTAAAAAGTTTTAAATTAGTATTGTTAAGGCCAAAAATGATCGAGACAGTTTTCAAGCTGATGTGGACCCTTCGTACGTGCTGAGTCAGAGCCTCGTCAGCGAGTGAGGTGGGACCCTAGGTTGGTAGAACCAGGGTTGGATGATGGATGTTGATTGAGATGCAGTGCTCGAACGACCCTTGAGCAACACGTACGTCGACGGATCGAGGCTTGGAAGCTCGGAAACGCCCTTCGCATGAGATTGAGACTCGAAGATCTACACCATAAAGAAACGTGAGTGGGGTAGGATCTGGGTCCCGACCCAAATCCCCTCTTATGCTTATGTTAGTATGGGAACTTAAGATAAAGAGGGAGCTTGGAGCAGCTGAGATCGACCTATGGAGGTTCATCTCAGATCTGACATCGCAAGCTCTATCATGGAATAATTATCAGTTGAAAGAGTAGATTATATGTATTAGATCTCGTACCTTGAGAATTGGAACCTTACAGTATTTATAGACCTCTTAGGTCTCTTCAGTGACGTTGGGGAGATAACGGTTACCCATTATAGTGCCACGATTTTCCCCTTTAATAGGAGTGAATGTTGCCAACGTTCCTGCTAATTACAAGCTCGTCTTTAATCCCACGTTCGAGTGAGGGGAATGCAACGGTCGACTGGCCATTGGGCTTTGACTGACTCAACATCAGGCTTCTCTTGTGGGCCCCATGGGTCTTAGTCATCCGTCGGTCGAGTCATCTCGAGTGCCGGCCCAATGATTCAACAATGGCCACCGTCACACGACCTCAAATGGTCTGCCTGTTGAAGCCAAGCGATGTTACATGGCATTAATGGGACACGTCAGTCGAGAAATTAGCACTCAAGTTTCAGGCACCAAAACGTCTGCCTCGTCGATTCGGTTGATTTGCCGGTTCGAAATCCAAGATGCTTAAAGTCTTGGATCTTCGACGCGTGTTTCATCAAGTGGTTGTCGCCTCGCTGATTTAAGACGGTTCCAGCGACAGAACTCGAAGATACCTTCTTCATCTTTCTTGATTTAGATTTTCTTCATTCGAAAGAAATGGCTTCGTCTTACATCCCTGCCTCTGAGGGGAGCTTGGTCATCGTGATGTAGAAGAATAAGGACGGGGTTATGGAGCCTGGCCTGATCGTGAATCTGAAGTCCAAAGTTGGAGCCGATCAGATCTCCGAGCTTCAGAGAAACTACGTTCGCCTCGATTATCATATCCAGGTGCCGGGGAGGGACGCGAGAGTCCATCATCCCGGTGATCGGAAGGTTGGGGTATATGTCAAATCCTTCCAACGAGGGCTTCGATTCCCCTTCCACTCCTTCATGCGGTACTTCTTGTGCACGTTGAACATTTCCCTCTGCTAGTTGATGCCGAACGCCATTGACGTGTTGATGGGTTTTATAGCTTTGTGTGCGATGAAAGGGATCGAACCGTCACAGAGACTGTTCAACAACTTATTTTCGATCCCTCCTCTCAAGACTCTGGGCTGGTATATGATAACGACTCGTCGAGGCAGGAAATTATTTGACGACCTCCCGACTTCTAACCCCAAATGGAAAGAGGAGTTCGTGTTTGTGGTTTTTCAAGGAGAAGCGAGCTTCTGCACCGGTTGGGTACCCCTGAATTAGTCCCGGCCGAGGATAAGCCTTTGACTAGAGAGGAGAAGGAATCCACCGACACATTGATGAGTCTGCCAGAGAGCATGAGGAAGACGAAGTGGCTGTGGTCGGATGACATGCTGTGTCGGACCATTTGGACGAAAGGTTCGATCGTGCCTGCCAACTATTCGACCTCGTTCTTCGACTTAACTCATTCATTTATTCTGCAGGGATGTCTGGTCTGGAATACCAAGTGGACCCCACTCTAAGGGAGGGAGTTGAAGCTTCCATTAGAGAGGCTAAGGTGAGCATGATATCTCCTCGGGTGCCGTCTATGGGGGAAAGGACGGCCCACTTATCGGAGGATCAACCTATTGTCGTTGAAAGGACCGCTTAGGTGGCTTGTCTTCAGCAGAAGGAGAATCCCGCCTCTGAATTTGAAGTGGTTGCACTTGAGGGGAGTAAGAGGAGGCTGTGACTTCTTCTCAGCGACTCGGAGCCATCTGGGTCGAATGAAGCTGCAGAGCAGGTCTCCCAGTAGGAGAGGGGTATTCCTCTAGAGGGAGACTCGGGAGAGACCCAGGTCCCTCCAAAGCTCCTCCTGCAGGATGACTCTTAGCCTTGGGGAGGCATGTTCCCTCCTGTACAATTATCTGAAGACATCCCTAATGAATTCTGGCCAATTTTGTTGCAGAGTCGATATACCCAGACTCCATTCGACTGCTCCGCGGAGGAGCTCGTTCAAGCGGAGTTTTCGATTAGGCAAAAAGATTCTGCTCTTCTTGATTGCGGGACTACCTCCCGTATTGGTGAAAATACGACCCTTCCACAGTACTGGGTTGCCATGGAGAGGATCAATTACGAAAGGCCCGCGTCGATGGCCGGCCACGCTAATGTCCAGGTAACTACTGCACCAGTTTCCATTGTATGTGAGGCAGGCATGAATGTCATGTATCGTGCTTTATTTTAAGGCTCTCGTGGCTATTGTCATATTGCGTCGACGTGCGTCGTTGGTGGATAATCACAAAGTCACCCTGGGGGCCGTCAAGTTGGCCGTAGAGAAGTCTCAGGCCGAGCATGCTAGAATTGGGCTCCTGTGCAAATTGAGATTGAATCACATTCAGCAGCTCGAGCATGACTGAGAGAGTCTCGTAAGAGAGAAGACGATCAATCTGCCTTGAGGGAGCAGGCTGAGAAAGCTCTACTGGAGGAAATGGCCACCGTCGAGGCCACATCAAAGAGGGCAGTCCAAGAATTCAAGGCCTCATTTCCCAATTTCGACGAGCTGTACACGGAAGGCTACGAGCGATGTCGATCGAAATTGAAAAAAAGATTCCATGACATCTCTGTTGAGATCGACCGAATCCCGGTGCTGTTTTTGGATCTCGAAGACGATGAATCGAGTCAAGGCATGGAGGAGGCCGCTCCTTTTGGAGAAATTGTCGCCATGACGGGTGATAATGCAGGAGTTGGTGCTTCAAGAGACCAATAACCCGCGACTGTGCTGGAGGGAGACCAAGGGCCTAGCCAGCCGTTGTAGGATCTTAGCACTCCTCTTATTCCTGCTTTAATTTTCGAATGTATATGGGACAATATAGATGTAAACGAAAACAATTTTTGTAGTAAAAGTGCCAAAAGAGTTGACTTGTATATATTTGTTTGTCATTGAATCTCTTCGTTTGTTGCCGCTTATGCCATGTGGTGGTCTTAATGCCTGATGGTCCCCTTTCGATGGATTAGACCCTGCTTCAAGATGATCGAGGGTAAGCCATCGAACCATGTTAGAAATAGACCACTACGTTCCATGGCGAGGGAGCAATTTTCTCGAATCACGACTGACGGCACGGGAGTCGTTCAGTGACGAAAGGGTGGCCCTTTGACTTACAGTTGACGACACGTTAGGAGAGTGGTTCAGTGGCAAAGGGGTGGCCCCTTCGACTTACTGCTGATGTCACATCAGTGAGTCATTCAGTGGCGAAGGGGTGGTCACTTCGACTTATGGCTAACGACACATTAGGGGAGTCATTCAGTGGCGAAGGCTTGGCCCCTTCGACTTAAGGTCGATGACACGTCAGGAGAGTCATTCAGTGGCGAAGGGGTGGCCTCTTCGACTTACGGCTGATGACACATCAGTGAGTTGTTCAGTGGCGAAGGGATAGCCCCTTCGACTTTCGGCCGACGACACGTCAGGGGAATCGTTTAGTGGCAAATGGGTGGTCCCTTTGACTTACGACTGACGACACGTCAGGAGAGTCGTTCAGGGGCGAAGGGGTGGCCCTTTTGACTTACGACTGACGACACGTCAGTGAATCGTTCAATGGAGAAGGGGTGGCCCCTTCGACTTACGGTTGACGACACATCAGTATGTTATTCAGTGGGGAAAGGGTGGCCCCTTCAACTTATGGCTGACGACACATCAGTGAGTCATTCAGTGGCGAAGGTGTGGCCCCTTCGACTTACGGCTGACGACACGTTAGGGTAACTCGCATGGGTTTCATGAATTCGGCTTATCCAGGCTTCCCAAGGATCGGATCCTTTTAGTGGAAGAATTTGATGTGTTAGCTTTTGTAAAATTCATGAAGGCTTAAGTTCGAAAAGGAAGCAAAACTTTATCTGATGAAAAGACATGCTTTATTGAAAGGAATGATAGAAATAAAAGGCATACATGTGTTCCCGAACTTTGTCGGAGTTGCTTTTGTCTAACGCCTTCTTTATTTGACCCTGAGCTCAGATGGCTTACTAGTCAACCACCTTGATGACAGGTGACCCTGTCATCTTGCCCTTCTGCTTCAAGGATCCCTCCTTGATAGGTTGATCGTTAGCCAGGGTTTTGGGGTGCCCTCACTTGACCAGTGCATCGATCTCTTTTTTGAGAGTCCAACTGTCACGACCCGCTTCCCTAAAATGGAGGCGAAGCGTGAGAAGTCCGCTCAGTCTTGGAGCTGTGAGGCTCCAGTCTGTAAAGCGTTTAGAATAACCATGTATAGGTCCTTGCAAATGCGATACAAAACAAAAATAATAATAAAGAAAAGAGACAGATAAAATTTATTCCAATCTCAGAACATCCACCAACAAAGTCCAACATCACAGAAAAGCCACCAGGCTAAAGAGCAGAGTCTAAAAGGCCCAAGCATGGCCAACAGAAATAATCAAACATACAGAAAGAAAGGTGCTACGCACCGACAACCTAACATCAGACTAAGCAGAAAGCAACAACAAAGGAAGTCTCTACGACTGATCGCTGGTATCTTTGAACTCCACGTCAATAGTGGACCAAGGCTCAAAGTCAGCAAACACCTCGTCCTCAGCAACGGACTCTGGCTCAGCAACTAACATGCGACACCCAAAAGAGACAAGAGCATATGTCAGCAAGTCTACAAGAGACTTGTGCAAGGAAACTAAAAGAAGGAAAGCAACCTAGCAGTTCTAAAATGTACGATGACATGGCAGTTTAATGCATGGATGCTACAAGTAAGATAATGCAATATGTATGACATGGCAGCAAGTATAACATGGCAGCAAGTATAACATGGTATGGGTAGCAAAGCTACTAAAACATTCACACAGATTTTACAAGTCAAGTAAACACTTCGTGCACAGAGATTACACCTTTTGGCTGGAGCGGCTGTACGGGCCAACTCCTACAATCAAGTGATCGCTTATCCCTACCCCTCCACGTGTATCGGGCATTGGCTTTTGACCAACACATGTAGCCCGCTTCTGGATCACGAGCCAGGAAGTGTATTTGGTATAGGGTTGTGCCTGCAATGCAGGTGCCTAGCCTGAACAAGGAAGTACCAGTAGCGTGTGCTACGAAAACAAATATTCAAGCATGAAATGATGCATGGCATGGCAAGATTACAAGTAATGTGCGTACAGGTAAGGAATTTAAACATCACAGGCATGGCAGAGCAAAAGTAAAGTGTGTACAGATATGGAATTTAAACGTGGCATGCGAATGAATGAATGACATGGCGGGTGTCAGATCTAGCTTCGTTGTCAAGCTAGATCTTAAAATTGCGTCTATGCGAGTATCATTTCGTCGCCTAGTCTCTTTTACGCTAAAACGAGGAATGGCCTAAGACATGGCCTAAAACACAAGTTTGGCAAGTTTCACTTGCCTGAAAAGGGATGTGTTGCCAGTCACACGATCAAGGAGTCCAGTTCTGCCTACGTGTCCAAACACCAAACAACACACCAACCTACAGTCCCGTATTCATTAACTTCAATTAGTGAGTTACAAACGATCAGAGACTACGAGTTTTAGGTTGATTAACAGGCAATGTGATGATTCCTACGAAGAGAGGCTTACCTCAATACGACGTGAGAGCTACTCTGACGTCGGGTAGCGACGTCAGGGGTTGAATTTCGGCATCGTGTAAGGTAACGACATTGGCTCGGAACGGTAATTGGTCGCGAAGAATAACGTAGTATATCTGCGACATGGTTTCGTGTTATTTAAGTTAATCGTGATAGCTAATAACATTAAAGTCTTACTTATTTAATATAATGTTATCATACAGTCCCAATATTATAACTTATGTGGTGTTACAACTTAACGGATGTAATATAACTTATAAAATTAAAATGTTACCAATTATAATATATCATAATATAATAAACTTTTATAACTACACCTATATAAAGATTATAACCCCCAAACTGCTCATGTGGCTCACCCTAGCAAATATAATATGTGCACACCTACACCAACACACAATTAACATGCATGAAAGTACTTGCCTGTGTTCACTTTGCTCGCTTGCTCATAGAGGAGTACGGTAGGGTTGCGGGCTGCCGGGAGTACGTTGGCTGATGCTGACGCCGCGACAACGTCCGAGAAGATGCTGCTGCATGCGCCTGGGCGGATGCATAGGGTATAACGGCGGCACAGGCGGAACTCCGACGAGCTAGGGGCGGAGGAACAGTCGGGGATGGCGGTGCAACCAAGCCTGTGCGATGAAAACTTGCGCAAAAGAGCAGCGGTTGCTGCTCTTGGAGAACTGCTGTCGAGATGGGGCCGAGCGGACCTCCGGGGCGGTGCAGCTGCTCCTGCGCCGACAATAAAGGCCGAAGTGGGGTCAGGTCGACACGGGGTGGCCTTGGGCGATGCTGGGCGGCCTTGCTGCCGGGGGCATGGGTCGATGCAGAGTGGGGGCGTGCGTTGCGGGCTACTGCGCTGCGAGCGCGATGCAAAAGTTACGGAAGGGAGGAATTTTGGGGCGTGACGGCTGCGTTTCGTTTCTGGGAGAAATAATAACCTAGGTTGCTCTAATAAATATGCCAAGGCTAGGTCACGTGGGGAGAGGCAAAGGCAGGGTTTGATTTTTAAAAAATTGCTATATCTAATATTAAAACACAAATCTCACACAGCCTCTCTCTCCCCCTCTCTCATGCGTGAGTGTGTGGGGCTAAGTGGGGTTAAAAATAGACTAAGTCAAAATATTATGGAAAATTATTATTAATATTAATATTAGGGGAAAATAAACCATATAATACCTAGAGTTAAAATAATATTTAAGTTGAGCAAAAGTGAAAGTGGGTCTAACGAAGCCTAAAAATTGTAAAATAAATACTGGGGTGACCGCACGGACGAGAGAAACATAACTAAGAAGACGGATCACAATTTCGATGTCGAGAAACGAAACTAAAAATAAAAACGTCTCACGATAAAAGTGAAAATCTTGACGTCTCATCAAACAAAGTCAAATCGTGGGAGAACGACCCGTGAAATTGTAGAGATATGATGCCCTCAAGGCTATTAATCTCTGTGTGAATAGTACAAACGTCTTATTCGAAATAACATTAAGCTGTTTGGTAATGATTTATCTAAGATATTTTATAATGTAGTAAACATTAGATATTAACTTAGGTAAAGTCCTGAGACTTTATGTAAGGTCAAACATGTATCGAGATGAGTATCTCGATCATGGAGAAATGTTTGACCGTCTATATCATAAGTCTAAAAGGGTTCGTGGTCGTAGATGTTTCGAGACAAGGATATCGAAACATCAAATAGACCATTGTGTCTTAGTCTTCACCGTTTAGCGGTGGTGATAATCTCATGATCGTTCGACTTGGCAAAGTCAGAGACGAGACACAGGTGCTCATTAGAGAATGAGTTCCCTGAACGATCCACAAGAGTTATCATATGGTTATATTGACCAATCTGTCAATGATGACTCTGAGTGATGATATGCTAGTTGGTCTTTTGACTTGAGGTCATTTTGATGAACCTATGCGTGAACAGTGCCACTTAGATCAACTGACCTAGCTTTGAGGCAAGGCCTGTCGAAAGGTCTTTTGATTGGGTGACACTTGAAGCGTATGAGGAGAGTAATGACAAAGAGAGGATTCGTCTCTCCCGGTCAATGGGAGTTAGTGTTGTAGGGTTAGTTCGGTCTTTAGTAAAATCTCTGGCCAGAGTTTGTTGGAAGAAGTCCAACATTATTTGACTAAATATCGATAGAAACTAACCAGAGTCAAGTTATTAGGGTTGACAGTTTGACCGTACCCTATACTTGATCTACACGACATAGTTAAGACGAAGATACTATAACTATGGAATTCATCACAGAAACAGTCAGGGTGGTCCCGACAATACTCAAGTCAATGAGTCAACCACATAATGATGATTCCTGAAGCAGGGATGGCAACCACTGCTCATGGTCATTGCCGTATAGGGCTTCGAGCCCAACCTGTTGTAAGAGTCAGGCTGTAGGGTCTCACACAGAGTGCGATCTTCTTCTAGTAATAGGTAGAAATTAGTTAAGGAGAATAATTTGAATTTGATGCAAATGAAGAGAAAATTGCATTTTGATGCAAATGATATTTAAGCATAGATAGGGGACTTATTTGCATATGATGCAAAATAGATTAAATATGTTTTAAATAGTTAAAGACAATATTTAATAAAATAAACGCAAGGAAAAGTTCATGGGTAAGACGGGAATGTCCCGGTCTATGCCCTGGTTCGAACGGCGTCCAAATCAGACGTCAAATGCCCAACTTATGCCCAAAACAGTCAAACAGATCAGACCGGGTCAGACCAGGCTGACCCAGGCCAGACCAGGTCTGGCCTGGGCGCTTGGCCAGACCTGGCTGAGCCAGGACGCCAGCCCAGTTGGTCAGGTGGGTCCCACAAAGTGCAGTTTTTCTGCACTTAGGGCAGATTTGTTTGACGGCTCAGTTTTTGCGAAATACTAGCCTTGGGTTGAACTTTGAGCCATTAATTGGAGGGTCAAACGAACTCCGATTGACGAACGGTTTTTTCCTATGCGTTCACCGTTGAACACCTTTCGAATTGATAGGTTGTATCAATTCTGAAGTTCAACGATGAGGGAGTTAAAATTCACGGAAGTTTGCACTTTGTGAAAGGCAAACTAAATTGATATTATTAACTCTAATTATTAGTCCCACATCGGATTTTGAGTGAAGGGGAGCAGTCGGCCGCCTATATAAATAGGGGTCTGCTCTCCTCCTCAAAACTCGTTCCAAGCTCTAGATCTGAGTGGCTCTCGTAAATGTTGGAGCACGCTCGGATCTAGACTTAAATCAATATTCTTCTATCTCCCTAAATTTCTGCCTTAATATTGAGGGCTCTAGCAAAGTCGCAAAGGAGTTCGGATTCAGATCCGAAATCTAGGCGAAGGTTTCACTCGCGTGAAACTTTTTTCGGCGCGTGGTTGGCTCGGCAACACAGGATTGATCGCCTCGGGATGTGGAGCGGTTCGAGGAGCGGTTTGGGGAGCGGTTCGAGGAGCGGCTCGGCGTGGGATGGGAGCGGCTCGGAAGACGGTGCGGAACATCTCGCCTGCTCCAGGGTTGAGATTTTGGGTATGTGTTTATTAGCATTAGTTTAATTTAATCGCAGTAGTTTAGATCCTTCTTGGGATGGTCAGATCCATCCCAAGTTGGCATAGATCTTGGCTAAGGGTTTTGAACCTAAGGGCTAAGTTAAAATTGTTTTAACTGCATGTTAATTAGATTAACTGTTTTATTCTTCCGATGTAAACTTTTATGTCTATGTTCCGTCCGACTTAGGATGGGAATAGATTTTTTGTGCCCTAAGGGTCCCAGAAAACCCTTCAGTGGTATCAGAGCATGGTATGCGTAACGATCTAACAACTGCGATTTTGTTAAACTTTGAAATGCTTTTCTACATACTTTATAAAATGTTTTAAAGTTATAAGATAATTTTAAAATGTTTTCGAACCCTTTTAAAATGTTTTAAAATTTATGCGATATTTTTTAAAGATGATTTTAAAAGGATTTTAGATGTTGAAATATTTTATGTGATAAAATTTTAAACATGAAGATTTTAAAATGGTGTTTTAAATTTATGTGATAAATTTAAAATTGATTTTATGGCTTTAAAACTTTATGTGATAAGTTTAAAAAAAAATTATTTTAGATGTTTAAATATTCTATGTGATAAAATTTTAAGCATGGAAATTTTTAAATGATGTTTTAAATTTATGAGATATTTTTAAAACTGTTTTAAAAGTTTAAAAATTGTTTATGCGATAAACTTTAGTCTATTTAATTGTTAAATAGTTGTGCACTATCTTTATGCGATAAATTAGTGTAACTTTATTTTAATGGCTAGTTCATCTTGTCCCTTATTTGATAACACAAGACAACCCTTTAGGTTAGCCATTAAAAAATGATTAAAATTTATTAATTGAATTTTAATGACATGCTATGTTTTAAAAAAACATTAACAACACTTCAAGACCTAATTCCTGATTAGGGTAGTCCCTTTAATATTTCTTAATTCTAATTGTTATTATTAACTCTCACTAAAGGACTTCGCTTTTAGCGTTGTTAATAAAATTTATTAAAATCCTAATAACGATTAGGATAGCATGTGAACTTTATAGTTGATAAGGACTTAATAAAAGTTATTAAACAAATCCTAAAATTTTTAATTTAAGGATTCAACTAGTTGATAGGATTAATTAGTTGTTAATAAAAGCTGTTTAGTCTATGGCACGCATATAAAAAATGACAAGCTTCATTCAATGGACCATGATCCAGTCAATGTGCTTGGCTAAGAGTTCTGGTTCACACTTTAAGGGATAGTGATCCTGGCTTAGTCAATTCCCTGGCTGTGTTCCGCTGGACCGCAATGTCGCGAATCATGATTGTATGACACCCTGGACTATATCTAAGTCAAATACGTTAATGATCTTTTTTCAAGATTAGCCGTAGCCCTCCTTGTTTTAGGGGTTAGCAACTATAGGACCCGTGTTATAGTTGTTGAGCTACACTCAAGCTGTAACATGGCAACCTTATAGAAACCAACTCCTTTAATACATAAGATGAAATCTTGACTAAACCCAAACTGTCATATTACCATGCATCGGCGTAAGTTATGTCAATGATGTAGTCTGGCTAGATGTAGTATAAGACCTGACCCAAACCGACGTGTCGTGAATATACCGAGCGGCGGGGCAAGTCAGGCTAGACACGAAAACAAGGGTTCGACTAGACTAGACATTGTGATTTGGATGAGCACACTCATGATCACAAATGGCTAGGGGCAAAAACCGATAAGAGAGTCATATCTGATATGATCGATGAAGAGTCATCTTCCGATTACAGAGTCCTACAACTTGTTGAGATACACTCAAGGTTGTTAGACTTAAGGTGATTGGACCTCTTACCCATTAATTTTAATTCGATTAAATAGTTCGTTATTAAGCTTTGAAACGATCGTAAAAATAGTGGGAGGATATAGATAGATAAAAGCCATTCTACCTATATTTAATATTGAACCTATGCTAAACTAGGGCAAGACTATGTTTACAGAAGGAATCAAAGATATAATTTTTATGAAATAAGTTAGCTGGTCAAGAGGTTGATTAATTGAATATCAAGTTAAATTCTAATTGGTAAAATTAAACTATATTCTCGTTGACAATTAAATGACCTTCTAAAGAACAGACTTGAGAAATTTGATTTCATTAAGTCCTCGGTCCAACAAATAAATTCACGCTACATGACACTCGTCTCTATATGAGGCAGCTTGAACATATAGGATATTCGAAGTATGTTTCTCCCTACAACTTGTCGAGCTTCCCTCAAGGTTGTATGGATAAACAATTTTGATCCGTAAAGTTCGAGAATTCGATCAAATTGTTTGAGTCGAATACGAGTGCATGAGCAGTGCAAGGCTATGTATCCCAACCGGATCTTGAGACAAGCAACTTCTTGAGCTACACTCAAGATTGCAACTCTCAGGCGTTTGTATACATGAGATGCTTGCATAGCTATTTATTTATGTTGGGTTATATCTAAATATGATTTAGAAAAGGAAGAAGGCACTCCGGAAAGTCAATTGAGAAAGTTAGTTTAATTTATCATTAGTAAAGGCATAAGTAGGAGGAAATGAAAATGTGACATATTCTGATGTCACGATTTCATAATTGTTGTTATACAAAAGGTTAACACATTTTGACGAATGTCGTCATATTGCTTCTGAAGCAATGAATAATATGTATAACGATAATATATGTATTAAATGTTAATATATAAATACACAAGATAGTAGCAAACTTATATGGCAAAATAGACTAGGCCGTATCGAGAGACTAAGCTTCACAAGTCACATAAAGAGGGGTCTGACCTCTCGTATTATGAAGTCTGCGGACACTTGTGAGTCTTACCCTCTCAGATATAATGGCCGAAACCCATCTGTGTGACAGTAGGAGAATGAGTTGTCGAACTCAGTCTGGTACATACTGATGTACCCGAGTCTAGATTAACCAAAATAAGTTATTCGTATATTTTATTAAGACACATGTTCTTGATGAAACACAAGTCTGATAAAATAAAGAACGAAATGACAAAAGTATTTAAACGGATTCGATTAGATCGAATGGTCAAATACTTAGCTACATAAAATCTTGCGTAATTAAAAGAAAATATGATTTTCTCTCAGATCAAGTCTGTTAACACATCCGTGTGTTAAAAGGTATGAATCACACTAAGTTGGACTTGGTGTGATCCATTGTAAGTGAGTCTGAGTTAAGTCCTCCCTCTGGGTTAAGTCCCAGATAGTAATGCCTAGATTTTGATAATGTTCTATGAGGACATTATCAATAAGATATTCATTAAATCAATCGTAATGAAGTTGTAAATTTACTCGAATCTCGTGAGACGAATTGTCGAGTTGGACATCATAACTGATGATGACTTAGTCAACTTCCGGGATGAAATTCGGAGTAGTAACTCCGATTTATAACTTGATGCAATCAGAATAGGTCCGTGTGCGTAAATAAATTTGGGAATTTAGTTTACGTGCCCAAGGAAAATGTTTCCTCATTTTCTGCAAGTAAATCTTTAAGTTGATAGATTAGGAGCAGAAAGAAAATAATGAAGTGCAATCATGTTGATCGAGAACGGTTTTCATCCTAATTCCTATAAAGTGGATTAGAATGGAACTGTTTTTTGCCAGCAGACGTGTACAGATCTACTCGGACCAAACTCGATGTAAACGCTTAAGTTGACCATGAAAATTAGAGCTTTCACTTATAAGTTCGTTTTTCTAAATATGATTTTGACCGACCGACTTATATGAATTAGCCAGATAGTTTTCAAGGTCAGTGGGAGCGTATAAATTACATGCGAGGCATCAAAGGAATGGAACAAATATTTTGACAAAGTAATCAAAAGGTTTGATACTTTATCAGAAATAGATATGAGCCATTTAAAAATGACCATTAATAAATTTAAATGATTATCGTAAGGTACGATGAACAGGATAATATCTAGGGAAATAAAATATTATGGATTCCGACAGACCAAATGAATTATTTGAATGAGATTCAAATGGTTGGTCTAACATGAACATAGAAACCCCTTAAGTCTGTAATGGAGACGGTTTTAGCAGATCCACTCACGAAGGCTCTACCACATGAAGTCGGGAAAACTTATGTGTAAAAATGGTATAAGATACCGAGATAAATGGGCCTGAGTGCAAGTGGGAGATGTAGAGATATGATGCCCTCAAGGCTATTTATCTCTGTGTGAATAGCACAAACGTCTTGTTCGAAATAATAGTAAGCTGTTTGGTAATGATTTATCTAAGTTATTTTATAATGTAGTAAACATTAGATATTAACTTAGGTAAAGTCCTGAGACTTTATGTAAGGTCAAACATGTATAGAGATGAGTATCTCGATCATGGAGAAATGTTTGACCGTCTGTAGCATAAGTCTAAAAGGGTTCGTGGGCATAGATGTTTCGAGATAAGGATATCGAAACATCAGATAGACCATTATGTCTTAGTCTTCACCGTTTAGCGGTGGCGATAATCTCATGATCATTCGACTTGGCGAAGTCGGAGACGAGACACAGGTGCTCATTAGAGAATGAGTTCCCTGAACGATCCACAAGAGTTATCATATGGTTATATTGACCAATCTGTCAATGATGACTCTGAGTGACGATATGCTAGTTGGTCTTTTGACTTGAGGTTATTTTGACGAACCTATGCGTGAACAGTGCCACTTAGATCAACTGACCTAGCTTCGAGGCAAGGCCTGTCGAAAGGTCTTTTGATTGGGTGACACTTGAAGCGTATGAGGAGAGTAATGACAAAGAGAGGATTCATCTCTCCCAGTCAATGGGAGTTAGTGTCGTAGGGTTAGTTCGGTCTTTAGTAAAATCTCTGGCCAGAGTTGTTGGAAGAAGTCCAATATTATTTGACTAAAGATCGATAGAAACTAACCGGAGTCAAGTTATTGGGGTTGACAGTTTGACCGTACCCTTGACTTGATCTACACGACATAGTTAAGACGAAGAGACTATAACTGCGGAATTCATCACAGAAACAGTTAGGATGGTCTCGACAATACCCATGTCAATGAGTCAACCACATAATGATGATTCCTGAAGCAGGGATGGCAACCACTGCTCATGGTCACTGCTGTATAGGGCTTCGAGCCCAACCTGTTGTAAGGGTCAGGCTGTAGGGTCTCACACAGAGTGCGATCTTCGTCTAGTAATAGGTAGAAATTAGTTAAGGAGAATAATTTGCATTTGATGCAAAGGAAGAGAAAATTGCATTTTGATGCAAATGATATTTAAGCCTAGATAGGGGACTTATTTGCATATGATGCAAAATAGATTAAATATGTTTTAAATAGTTTAAGACAATATTTAATAAAATAAACGCTAGGAAAAGTTCATGGGTAAGACGGGAATGTTCCGGTCTACGCCCAGGTTCGAACGGCGTCCAAATCAGACGTCAAATGCCCAACTTATGCCCAAAACAGTCAAACAGATGAGACCGGGTAAGACCAGGCTGACCCAGGCCAGACCAGGTCTGGCCTGGGTGCTTGGCCAGACCTGGCTGAGCCAAGACGCCAGCCCAGGTGCCTGGGCTCTGGCCCAGGCGTTGGGCGCCTGGGCCTGCGCCCAGGCGGGCCCGCCCAGGCGCCCTGGGCGCCTGGGCGCCTGGCCCAGGCCCGGGCCAGGTGCCCAGGCCTGGGCCAGGCGCCCTGGCTGGGTGCACCAGCCTGGGTGCACCCAGACCAGGCGCATCAGCCTGGTCTGGGCTCACCCAGCTGGTCAGGTGGGTCCCACAAAGTGCAATTTTTCTGCACTTAGGGCAGATTCGTTTGACGGCTCAGTTTTTGCGAAATACTAGCCTTGGGCTGAACTTTGGGCGATTAATTGGAGAGTCAAACGAACTCCGATTGACGAACGGTTTTTTCCTATGCAGTCACCGTTGAACACCCTTTGAATTGATAGGTTGTATCAATCCTGAAGTTCAACGGTGAGGGAGTTAAAATTCACAGAAGTTTGCACTTTGTGAAAGGCAAACTAAATTGATTTTATTAACTCTAATTATTAGTCCCAGATCGGATTTTGAGTGAAGGGGAGCAGTCAGCCGCCAATATAAATAGGGGTCTGCTCTCCTCCTCAAAACTCGTTCCAAGCTCTAGATCTGAGCGGCTCTCGTAAATGTTGGAGCACGCTCGGATCTAGACTTAAATCAATATTCTTTATCTCCCTAAATTTCTGCCTTACTCTTGAGGGCTCTAGTAAAGCCGCAAAGGAGTTCGGATTCAGATCCGAAATCTAGGCGAAGGTTTCACTCGCGTGAAACTTTCTTCGGCACGTGGTTGGCTTGGTGACATGGGATTGATCGCCTCGGGAAGTGGAGCGGTTCGAGGAGCGGCTCGGTGTGGGACGGGAGAGGCTCGGAAGACGGTGCGGAACATCTCGCCTGCTCCAGGGTTGAGATTCCGGGTATGCGTTTATTAGCATTAGTTTAATTTAATCACAGTCGGTTAGATCCTTCTTGGGATGGTCAGATCCATCCCAAGTTGGCATAGATTTTGGCTAAGGGTTTTGAACCTAAGGGCTAAGTTAAAATTGTTTTAACTGCATGTTAATTAGATTAACTGTTTTATTCTTCCGCTGTAAACTTTAATGTCTATGTTCCGTCCGACGTAGGACGGGAATAGATTTTTTGTGCCCTAAGGGTCCCAGAAATCCCTTCAGAAATGACGTTCCAAATTAATTCCACAATTTAATATTCTTCTAGAGGGTCACAACGGTATATCACACTATAGGGTTCGGATACTGACAAAGTCTAAAATAAATACATGCACGAACAAGACTACGTGCACGTAAAGCGTATAAAGGATACGGGATCCAAAGGCGACAGTAATTCTAAGTTGGGCATACGTCGGGGGTCAGTTTGCTAAGGGTGCAACTAAGGTGCTACGGCCCTATCGACTCAACGACACGACTCACATACAAAGCAACAAAACCAATCAGGTACCCAAAATTTCTATACGCACAGCCGTACTACGAATAGTGAATACCGACCGTTACATCCTACCCACCATAGAATAAAGTCCATCCTCTGACTTTCTAACTATAAATATAACCCTAGCCAGACTGTAGTTATCCCAATCACATCTCACTATAATTCAACCAGGTATAGTCATTACAAGTGCTTATATATGCATTAGGTAGTCAAACAATAACTCTACTAACATGTGTATATTTATATTCACGCACATTATACTCTTATACCAATCAAATTCATACACATATTTCAATCATTCATACGTACATCCCTATATAACTATTAAACACTTATTACATACCATGGTACACATACCCACAAACAAATAAATAGTTCACACCAGCAAATACAATCGTAGTACTTCACGCATAGATAACTACCTATGCACAAAACAAACATGGGTATACTACTCCCTATTATTTCCTAGTGTACATCCAATGCCAACATATCAACACAAGTAACCACGCCACTCAATATAAAATCATGTTATTATATCTAAGATACATTCACCATTACTATAATTTCACAAATATATAGTTATTCAAATGCATGCAAATATTTCACCATATATTCACATCACGTACAGTCCTATAACTATATTCACGACACGCCACACATACCATAGTCACCAACACCTATAACTAAGCACATACTTACCCGTGCATGGTGCACACCCACACACGCTAACATTTCATTCATATATTCCAATCATACCATTATATACTTAGCACCTCTACACACCTAGTTTAGCTAGCACACATACGTTCACACAGGCAAGTCCTTAGTAAATAACTATACCACAACACCAACACCTATAACTATATACTGGTATAGAGACCCACAATCATGTGCGTAACACAACCAGGCACAAACAATCCTATCACTATACATACATCATCCATCGTTATATTCATGGTACTACACGCAAACCACCGACATATGTAACAATATAGTTAGAGTATACCCACCCAAGCTTGAGTGACACTCAAAACACATATCAGAATACTCTATATACGTAACACGGTATCTATACCTATACCAATACCACTCCAATGTATACACATCTACCAACATAACCATATACATACCATAATGTCAATCACACTTAATATCTAGTCAGGTAACACCCACATAGTTCAATCACTTTATATACAATAATAATATTACGGACATCGGCACACGTATAATTATAATACACTCCCTAATACATGCATTCATCGTATAGTCACGCACATGTAACATATATATTCACACCATATCCATTTACCTATAATTAGTATACCAACACATCCATTATCCATACGTAGTTAAAATATACAATAATCGTGTATACCTCATGGTATACACGCACACAACATCCCGTAAAAGCAAACATTATCAATCAAAATTATAATCCTACTACCATACGTATATCACATATATATACTCATGCAGCAAATACATAACTACTTACATCTAAGCACAATACATATCTACGTACGAGAACACACTCACACGTACTAACATATAGGTCATATAATAGGCCTACTCACTTAACTATAAGTACACCTATTATCATTACACCTAACATGCACACGACTTACTAATTTACAAATATCAAGCACTTACAAGTATCTTCGAACCACATACTCAACTAACAGATATTCCAACACAAATTCCTAAGTGATATAGCTATCCGCACATATATAATAACACCACCATATATACAACTACACATATATATCACGAATAACACTAATTATACATACATAATACAAGAGTCAAATATTAATATCCTAAGGGTAGCACGCTCATACGGGTTTACACACTCTACTTATTCATGCACCACAACGACATCGCAATAAAATCAATGGGCTCGCCACTATGCTAAGGTTGACACAGGCAACGACAAACACTACAATAGAAAGGAAACCAAAACCAAAAGTGTAATGAAGGAAAGATCGAAAAGCACGTGTTCAGATTGGACGAAGATAAGGTGACAGCTTGGTTATGTGAATCAGGGGTATAATTGTGAATTTTTAGGTGGGAAAAGAAAGATGTAATGATACTCTTATAGGATACAAGAAGATAGTATGTAAAAGATATAAGTTAAAATACGAAGAGTGCAAAACCGGTCGTACCTCAAAAATTGGAGTTCTCTTATGCATAGAAAAATATTGGTGGTCGATAAAATGAGTTGTTCGAAATAAGTTTGAGTCGTATATACATAATACGCAAAATGGGTTATTAGCTTATTGAAAAATTATTATAAGGAATAAGTAAAACATTCTCACGAACATTAAGGACATATGTTAGAAAATATTATGCGGTAGTAATTTAGCATAATTTCGGCAAAAATTTCAAAGAATGAAATTAGATTAACTGAAGTGTAGAAAATTTAAGCTCATGTTAAATTCTTTCAAAGTCTTAAACTAGGGAGAAAGTTAAAATAAATAATATTGAAACTACCTTTTAGAGGAACCAGGATTTGCCAAAAGAAACTGATTTATACAAAGATCTTAAAGTACGAGCACAACAAACCTAGAATTGATATATATAAAAATAATTGAAGTTCTATTTATCTTGGAAGATATTCTAAAGTATATATGATAAATGGCTAAAATGAATTTAGTAGTTTAGAAAAATGGTATATCGAACTATCAAAATGGTAATAAATTTTTAAAACCAAAATGCGAGAAATATAGGTTAGCAAATAGTTACGAGATAGTAATTAAAAAAAATGCAACCAATAGACTCCAAAATCTACGAAAAGATTTTAACTCAATCGAATAGTGAGGAATCAAATACATAAGAAGAGGGTTTTAAAAACAACAATTAAACTGAGCGAAAACTTTTAATAAGGGAAAATCGAAATTGACTTTGGAGGATTCAAGATTTGCAACGGAGAAAATTCGAAAGATTAACGATAATCGCCATGAAGCGATGACGTGAAACGAGGGCAAGAATAAGATCGTGTGGTCTCTTACAAAATACGCCTAGGATATGACTCAGGAAACTCTACGGGGAACTCCTACTGTCGACCAACTAAAGATTAGGAAACTTAGCGCTAAGATTTCCTAAGGGTCTAGACTGTAATGAACTGCGTCCGGCTTGGCCAGAAATCGATGAACCCAAGCGAACGACTAAAGGAATTCTAGAAGTCTTTTATGGTCAGAGCTAGACAAGAACCACTAAGGTAACTCCTAAGACGATTATATCAATTTCTAGCATGGAGTCTAGCTAACAATCAGGGACATCTAACTAGCAAGCACAGACGTCTAACTAAGTCTTACTAAAGTCCTGATCTAATAGATTCCCTACTAAGTTGAGACAGATGTTCGGGCAATACGTCTACCAGCCACCTAATGTAGGATCCCATCATGCGATGATAGAGGATCGAAAGAGAGGAGACTTACGTTAGCGTACGCTTCGCTATAATCTCTGAACTTCGCCCTTGGATTCGCCACAACGGTTGGTACTTCGTCACAGAGGATCGAAGCAGCGTTTCACCGTCTAAATCTCTATTTGGAAGAAGAACTTAATGGAAGGGAGAAGAGGAAAGAAGGTTGCCTTATGCAAACTTATGGCATGAAGGATTAGCCTTGAAAGCCATACCCTTGGGTCCTATTTATAGGCCTTGGGGGTAGTTATTGTAGGAAATAACTACATATATGCTTATTAACTTATATTAGTACCATTGCTTATCCTCTTCCTTATGCACTTATCAAGTGCCTTTATGCACTTATAAAGTGACTTTTTCCACTTATCGAGTGGTCCTTTTCACACATGAAAAGGTTCCCTTCGCACATGCTTTCATGTACGCGACATCCGAGGTCCATAGACCCTCATACATCCCCTCATGGGTGTATACATGTCGTCCATATCCAACACCTAAGACATATGAAACGATAAAAAATTAGACTCAGGGCTTATGATTTGGATGTTTTAATTTATTTAATGGACGTTCTATAATTATTATCATTGTTCCGATAATTCGCAGTTGCAGTGACCTGCATGGGCCACCAATAAAACCTGTCACGACCCGCTTCCCTAAAATGGAGGCGAGACGTGAGAAGTCCGCTCAGACTTGGAGCTGTGAGGCTCCAGTCTGTAAAGCATCTGGAATAACCAAGTATAGGTCCTTGTAAATGCGATACAGAACAAAAATAATAATAAAGAAAAGAGACAAATAAAATTTATTCCAATCTTAGAACGTCCACCAACAAAGTCCAACATCACAAAAAGCCACCAGGCTAAAGAGAAGAGTCTAAAAGGCCCAAGCATGGCCAACAGAAATAATCAAACGTACAGAAAGAAAGATGCTACACATCGACAACCTAACAACAGACTAAGCAGAAAGCAACAACGAAGGAAGTCTCTACGACTGATCGCCAGTATCTTCGAACTCCACGTCAACAGTGGACCTAGGCTAAAAGTCAGCAAACACATCGTCCTCAGCAACGGACTCTGGCTCATCAACTAATATGCGACACCCAAAAGAGACAAGGGCGCATGTCAGCAAGTCTACAAGAGACTTGTGCAAGAAAACTAAAAGAAGGAAAGCAACCTAGTAGTTCTAAAATGGACGATGACATGGCAGTTTAATGCATGGATGCTACAAGTAAGATAATGCAACATGTATGACATGACAGTAAGTATAACATGGCAGCAAGTATAACATGGCAGCAAGTATAACATGGCATGGGTAGCAAAGCTACTAAAACATTCATACGAATTTTACAAGTCAAGTAAACACGTCGTGCACAGAGATTACACCTTTTGGCTGGAGCGGCTGTACGGGCCAACTCCTACGCTCAAGTGATCGCTTATCCCTACCCCTCCATGTGTATCTGGCATTGGCTTTTGACTAATACATGTAGCCCGCTTCTGGATTATGAGCCAGGAAGTGTATTTGGCATAGGGTTGTGCCTGCAACGCAGGTACTTAGCCTGAACAAGGAAGTACCAGTAGCGTGTGCTACGAAAACAAACATTCAAGCATGAAATGATGCATGGCATGGCAAGATTACAAGTAATGTGCATACAGGTAAGGAACTTAAACATCACAGGCATGGCAGAGCAAAAGTAAAGTGCGTACAGATATGGAATTTAAACGTGGCATGCGAAATGAATGAATGACATGGCAGGGTGTCAGATCTAGCTTCGTTGTCAAGCTAGATCTTAAAATTGCGTCTAGGTGAGTATCATTTTGTCGCCTAGTCTCTTTTACGCTAAAATGGGGAATGGCCTAAGACATGGCCTAAAACACAAGTTTGGCAAGTTTCACTTGCCTGAAAAGGGACATGTTGCCAGTCACACGATCAAGGAGTCCAGTTCTGTCTACATGTCCAAACACCAAACAACACACCAACCTACAGTCCCGTATTCATTATCTTCAATTAGTGAGTTACAAACGATCAGAGACTACGAGTTTTAGGTTGATTAACAGGCAATGTGATGATTCCTACGGAGAGAGACTTACCTCAACACGACGCGAGATCTACTCTGACGTCGGGTAGCAATGTCAGGGGTTGAATTCCGGCATCGTGTAAGGTAACGGCGTCGGCTCGGAACGGTAGTTGGTCGCGAAGAATAACGTAGTATATCTGCGACATGGTTTCGTGTTATTTAAGCTAATCCCGATAGCTAATAACATTAAAGTGTTACTTATTTAATATAATGTTATCATACAGTCCCAATATTATAACTTATGTGGTTTTACAACTTAACAGATGTAATATAACTTATAAAATTAAACTGTGACCAATTATAACATATCATAATATAATAAACTTTTATAACTACACCTATATAAAGATTATAACCCTTAAACTGCTCACATGGCTCACCCTAGCAAATATAATATGTGCACACCTACACCAACACACGATTAACAAGCACGAAAGTACTTTCCTGTGTTCACTTTGCTCGCTTGTTCATAGAGGAGTACAGCAGCGTTGCGGGCTGCCGGGAGTGCGTTGGCTGATGCTGCCGCCGCGACAACGTCCGAGAAGATGCTGCTGTGTGCACCTGGACGGATGCACATGGTATAATGGCGGCACAGGCGGAACTCCGGCGAGCTAGTGGTGGAGGAACAGGCGGGGATGGCGGCGTAACCAAGTCTGCGCGATGAAAAATTGCGCAAAAGAGCAGCGGCTGCTGCTCTTGGAGAACTGCTGTCGAGATGGGGCCGAGCGGACCTCCGGGGCAGTGCAGCTGCTCCTGCGCCGGCGATGAAGGCCGAAGGGGGGTCAGGTCGACGCGGGGTGGCCTTGTGTGACGCTGGGTGGCCTTGCTGCCGGGGGCGTGGGTCGCTGCGGAGTGGGGGCGTGCGTTGAGGGCTACTGCGCTGTGAGCGCGATGCAAAAGTTGCGGAAGGGAGGAATTTTGGGGCGTGGAGGCTGTGTGTCATTTTTGGGAGAAATAATAACCTAGGTTGCTCTAATAAATAGGCCAAGGCTAGGTCACTTGGGGGAGAGGCAAAGGTAGGGTTTGTTTTTAAAAAAATTGCTATATCTAATATTAAAACACAAATCTCACACACCCTCTCTCTCCCCCCCTCACTCATGCGTGAGTGTGTGGGGCTAGGTGGGGTTAAAAATAGACTAAGTCAAAATATTAGGGAAAATTATTATTAATATTAATATTATGGGAAACTAAACCATATGAAACCTAGAGTTAAAATAATATTTAAGTTGAGCAAAAGTGAAAGTGGGTCTAACGAAGCCTAAAAATTGTAAAATAAATACTGGGGTGACCGCACAGACGAGAGAAACACAACTAAGAAGACGGATCACAATTTCGACAACGAGAAACGAAAATAAAAATAAAAACGTCTCACGACAAAAGTGAAAATCACGACGTCTCATCAAACAAAGTCAAATCGTGGGAGAACGACCCGTGAAATAACGTTCCAAATTAATTCCACAATTTAATATTCTTCTAGAGGGTCACAACGGCATATCACACTATAGGGTTCGGATATTGACAAAGTCTAAAATAAATACGTGCACGAACAAGACTACGTGCACGTAAAGCGTTTAAAGGATACGGGATCCAAAGGCGATAGTAATTCTAAGTTGGGCACACGTCGGGGGTCGGTTTGCTAAGGGTGCAACTAAGGTGCTACAGCCCTATCGACTCAACGACACGACTCACATACAAAGCAACAAAACCAACCAGGTACCCGAAATTGCTATACGCACAGCCGTACTACGAATAGTGAATACCGACCATTACATCAACAGTCGTTGGTATTGTGCCCAAAGTCATTGTGGTACTTGCAAAATTTGAGGTCGTCCCTCTTCTCGTACTTGCCTTTCTTGGCAGATTCTTGTACCAATTCTTCCCATGGGGCATAAGTGAGGATCTTCGTTTTGGGAGCGCTTGGCTTTGCATAGGTAGGGTGTTCCTTGCTCCGAGGGCTCCTCTCTCTGGGTCTCTTGTCTCGAGACTCTTGGCGAGGGGTCACCTGAGTTGGCTTCTCCCGCCTGGTGTCTCCACGGTGGGTGGGAGTACCTTTCCCTGCTGTTCCGGTCGGTTCTTTTGCCTCTTCAGAGATGGTGAACCGGTCCGTGATATTGAACATTTCTGCGAGATTATTAGGTGGAACTGGTGGAGCACCCTTCGCAGATGTTTGTTCCGCACTGCTTGAGTGAGCATCTCTATGACAGTTACATCCGGCGTCTCCTCTACGTCGAGCCTCTTGTCATTGAATCTTTGGACGAAGGCTCGGATCGACTCATTCTCGCCCTGTTTAAGCAAGGAGAGGTGGGAGGACTTCTTTTTCGGACAACGACCCCCGACAAATTGCTTGCAGAACATGTCTGCCAGTTTGTCGAATGACCCGATGAAACCGTCGGGTAATCCTTCGTACCACACTTCTGCCCTCTTAAATAAGGTGGCATGGAAGGCTCGGCACATGTATGTCTCATCGTCCTAGTGAAGCAGCATCACCTTTAGGTACTTGCAGATGTACGACCATGGGTCGCCTCTGCCATCGTATGTGACGTCCCCACGATTTGTGTGCATGCAAGTGTGCAATGAGATTGGGGGATACCAGATTTAAATATTTATAAATGCAAGCGCACGGTATTGTAGTATGGCTTGGGGGTCGAACACAGGGAGGCGTGGTTGTACTTGTGTCAGAAAGGACCCGATTCACCCTATGGGTGAGCTAGCCCAAATCGATAGATGGTTTGTCACAAATTGTAGATACGAGGTTAAACAATATGAAAGGAAACCTGGGGCTTCAGTTTCCATCCTATCATGTGACTCTCGCTAATACGACCGACGGATATGATAACGATCGAAATTAGGGTTTAATGGTGAGACGTTACCTCTAAGAGTGATACTGGCGTCCCATGGGCCCGATATTCCGGTCGGTGCCCAGGATGATACGCCAGACTACCCGGGTTCGGTCAGTGGGCATTCCCATGTCCATTAACACTGACCGACTCCAGGAGCACTAAGCTCGCAACGATAACTCTCAACATCTCATCCTGCTGTTCCCACGTGCTAGGATTCGATGTCTACGCTAAGGGCGTGAGCTATGGCTAGGGAGTCAACCGCCAAGTTTATTCCCCCTTGGCCCAACGGTCAAAGGCGGTCTTTTTCCCGCCGATGACAATGAAACACCCCGCGTAACCAATAGATTCCTAATTCCTATCGATTTCCTAGTCATATGGACGCATCAGGGAGAACCCACGAAGGGTTTCACCAAAATCCCAGATTTGTGAACTACTCACACATTTTAGCTAAAAAGCAATCTAAAGGAAAATCGACCGTTAAAAACATAATCAGGCAATAGAAATGGAGTAGTAGTAATGCAATTAACAATATATTAAAGTTTCATAAAGATCTGAACACTTACAAATAACCAAAAAATTCCAGCCGTCGCAATAGAGAAAAAGACATAAATAAAAAACAGCTTTCGTTTCTGGAAACCTAGGGCTAATATATATAGAAAACGACGTCACCCGATCGGTTGAAGAATCAACCGATCGGGTGACCTACTTCGTTCTTCGGCAGCGCTCTTCAGAACTACACCAGGTCACGCGACACAATCGGTTGGCGAAAGCTTCTAGTCGTTTGGATCTTGAGCTTATCAGGTGAACTGAAGAATTGTCGCCCAAAAGACAGAAACTTCAGATGTTTCGGCATGGTCAGCGGGCCGTCGGGTGAGCTCTCCGGGTCACCTCTTGGAGGAATCGGCTATAGATGAACCGATTGGGTGAATATCGCCCGATCGGTTGGAATTCAGCTTCAAATTCCCGAGAAGTTTGTTGGGCTGAACCGGTCGTCGAACCGGTTGGTTGATCCTCGCATCGCTTCAGCTGCTGTCCGGGTCGTGCACGCGTGCATCACCCGATCGGTTGGCTATGTCCAACCGCTCGGGTAGGGGCTGAAAAGTGGCAATCTTGGTCGTTTGACCCCCTGAATCACACGTGACTCCTCATGTTGCTCCGGGGACTTATGATATCTTCGTTAAGTGTCCCTTATGCTGGCAAACTCCTGCAAACACACGAAAACACAGAGAAGTGAAAGAAAACTAGAAAATACGAGAATTGGATACGTGACGGCAGAAAATAACGGAAAAACATAAAAGAAGACGTGCGTGAATATATAAAATATACACACACGTCAAAATCCCCCAAGCTGAACCCTTCCTCGTCCTCGAGGAAGACGAGTGAGAGTAGGAGCTCGGAGGGAGAAACTAGAGAGAAAGAGAGGAAAAGGGAAATCGAAATCCTAAATCGTCCGTCGGGGCCATCAAAATCAAAAAATGCCACACCAAGTGAGCAAACGACAAATCACCACACTAAACCGAAGAAAACGAGTCCAGACAAGTGCCGTGGGCCCACGCGGTGAAGCGCGAGTGAGTGTGGTCGTGCGCTAGCAGACGGTGTCACTATCTACAATGTGCCATAAGCTCCATATACACAAATCCAAGAAAAGACCAAACTATCGATTCGATTTGAAATAAGCGGCGAATATATAGCTCAAGCATGCATGAGAAGAGTAAGAATCGAAACGTATCATGTGTCAAGGACTCCACAGCTAGGAACTAGGAAATCACGTCACTATCGCCTAGATAATAGCTAGAAAGTCCATATTCCAAGTGTTTTCGAAAACGATGGAGGTTGAGATGATGTGGAGAAGAACACTCGGTGCAAACTCTCGCCTTCCCTTTATTCACGGTAGGTAGGAGAATATTCACACTGGAATTTTTTTGGGTTTTGGATATATGTTTTTTGGGTTTTTGGCTATACACATATATTTTTTCTTTCTTTTCTCTTTTTTATTTTCTTTTTGGTTTTTTTCTTTTCTCATTTTTTGGGGTTTCTTTTCTCTTTTTTTGGATTTTTGTGCTTTTGGGATATATACATGTGTGTACTCTCCCAAGTGGGAGAACAGTACACGACGAGGGGATTTTCACCAAGTAAAATAAAAAAGAAATCGAATTCTAAACACTTGGGCAAAGGAGATTTTTTTGCTAATCAGAGCGTAGGCTAAATGGGTTATCCTAGCCCTAGTTGTGGAATCCCGACACATGCGAAATGAAGCATACGATATATATATATATATATATATATATATATATATATATATATATATATATATATATATATATATATATATATTCATGCATATAGAAGCAGACAGGAGAGCAAATACCGCATATTCAAATCGAAGCATGATAATCTAGGGGTCATTCCTAGGACATGTATATAAATCAAAATCACAAAGTAGAAGCACACCAAATAGCTAAGCATGACACATGACTCCCATAAATGCAAGTGGACCCACGATGCATGAAATGCAAGAGGACTCGGCTTCCCAGGTTTAGTCGAAGTGAAAGTTGAAGCCATGCTAGGTGTGTGAGTGATTCTGAGGCAATTCATCATATGGGGTCATCTCTAGGAGAAAGAGACCAGACGATGAGAAGAAAAAAAGAAAAACACGATGAAAACGACTCAAAAACGAAGAAAAAGATGCAAATGACGCACGAAGTGCGACTCCCCCAAGCTGAAACTTGCATTGCCCTTAATGCAATAGAAGTAAATATGGGAGGGCAATGAAAATGGGGGAAATACGCACCGACACAAGGAAAAATGAAAAACAAGAAAAACACACATACGAAACTGAAAAATAAAGAAAATCACACCACACGACATATAAACAGAAAATAAAAGATAGAAAATCACACCACACGACATATATAGACAAGCACACAAAAATAAAATCACACGTCAACACACAGAAAAATGACTTCCCCCAAGCTAGACATGACAATGTTAGCGATATGATATGATCATGAAAATGCAGAAATATGCGAGGGGGAGGTCAGAAAACAAAATGAAATCAAAAAGCAGGAGAGGAATCGTCCTCGTCTTCCTCGGTGGAAGATGTGGGGGATGCGGGGGAATGGATGGGAGAGGTGACTGGTGTGCGGAGAAGTGGAGAAAGGGGTCGAGGTGATGGATGGGTAGGTACGGAGGAAGTGTGGACGATGGGTGGTGTGGAGGTGATGACGGTGAGTGGTAGTGAAATGGCGACCAATGCGGTGGTGGATGGTGGGGGTATGGGGGTAGGTGAGAATGGAGGGGGAAGTGATCACGAACGCACCTGCAATTTCTTGCGGCGTGTGTATGGGGTGATGGAAGTGGATGGTGATGGATCTGTGGGGGCGGCGGCACTGGTCGTGAGTGGAGGTGAAGTGGAGGGAAAGGAAATGGTGGGAATGGAAGTGGTGGGAATGGACGAATGTGAAGGTGGGTGTGAAGATCGTCGAGGGGGTGAAGGTGGTGGTGAGGGTGGTGGTGTGGGTGGAGGTGGTCCGTGAACGTGAGTGAGAAGGCGGAGGATGGCGGCCACGTTCCTCTCAAGTGCGAGGAAACGTGGGTGAGTGAAGATGGAAGAGGATGGGAAAAAGGAGGTGAAAGAGGATGCGGCAGCACGTAATGAAGCTAACTCAGCCTCGAGATGGAGGAGAGTAGAGGCGGCTCGACAAAATGAGGAAGTGGTGGTGGTACGGATCGGAGAGGTAGTGACGGTGGTGATGGGGACAGAAGCCGGGATGACCCTGCTAGGGCCAGCCCCAGAATCTCCCTGGGACGCAGGGATATCCTGCACGCCTAAGTGGGCGGCAAGGGAAGGTGGTCGCGGAGCGCCCTGGGGAAGGAATGGATGACGGAGCCCCTCAAGAAACTCAGGATCGGGAGAAAATGTCCAATCTGCCACCAAAACGATAGTCATGCGAGGGGGTTGGGCAGAATGGTATAGGGAGCAGGGGGTGTCCGTAGTGGAAAGTGAAACGGCCTTCGGGGCGGGGCTTGATCATGTGAATATGCCGCAGGACGTCAAAATCTAGACGTGAAGGTCCTGCCGCAGTGGGCAGATCTCGGGGGATGGGGATATTGAACTGGGGATATGAAGCTATGATAGTAATAAGGCCCCCGCAACAAATCTTGCCCTTGCCGACACGGCTAATCTCAAGTAGCTTGTGAATAAGCCAAGCACCATCTTGAATGGGAATAGTAGGGGCCCTAAAAGAAATCATGTCATCACCGCGAATATAAGCAAAGGTCATGGCCCACAAAATGAAAAGATCAGGGATGGTCACGATACCAGACTCGTCCTTGGGGAAAAAATGTGAAAGATATGATTCGATGGCCCAGACAGAATATGGGGTGAATGAGGATGAGGCCTTGGCCTTACCTCGAGGATAGCGATCGTGTAGGGTGAGGCGAAACCAAAATTGGTCGACGTCGAATTTGGGGAGATACCTGTAGGGACGGATAGCGTCGTCCCCAATGATGGGGAAACCAAAGATGTTATTAATGGTATTCAGGTGGGTGCGAATGGTTTTGTTACGGACGTAAAAGATGACGATTGACCCCGACTCACAGACAAGGGTGGATAAAAATTCGAGTGTGAGGGATGGGTAGGATACCGAAGTGGCGTTTAGGAAAGCTAACCAACCTAATTTGGCGAAGAGAGTCTCGACCTTGGTGAATACCCCGAGATCGATAAGCGTTTGGGTATGGGCAAATTTGGTTGATAGATGCCCCCGTGCATCAAGTCTATGATAAAAATCTTTGTGCTCTTGATTCCTAAAACGGTAGTCACGTGGGCCCATCATTAGGTCCTCGGCTGGGATGATAGGTTAGGGTTGGGGTTGGGGTTGTGCAGGCTATGCAGGAGGAGGGCGTGAGTGTGGTGGACGTGTGGTCTTGCGGCTCTTGCGAGACGACCCCTCCTCTCGCATAATACCCTTACCCTTATCTTTATCTTTGGCCATGTTAGTGTGTGTGTGAGTGTATGCAAGATGTGATGAATGCACACTAACACAGGCAATCGAGCAAATAGAAACACTTGGGTAAAATATAAAATGGAGCTGAGGAGTGAAGTTACCCATTAGAGATGAAGATCCTGTTGAATATTGGACTCCCCGGATTTGGTTTTGATGATGAGCAAACATAAATAATCCATGAACTAACAATTTGTGAGCGCAGTTTTGGAGATCGTCGCCAAATTCACGAGAATATTCAAAGCGACATCTCAACACTTCCCAAAGCTCATATTCATGCCTAAAGCTTCGTTGAAGCTATTGCGACGCTTTGGAAGATATGAAGATTCAATCGAAGCTCTCAAAGACCGTTTATTAAGGTTTTATTTATAGTCTTTTGGCTTCGATATATAGAATGTTAAGCCTTGAGTATATCTTACGTTTCTATCTTCATTTCGCTCATTTCGTAGCTCTAGGATCCTTGCACAAGTTCATTCTAACTTCCTCGAAGCGTCGCGCTTCGATTCGGACTTTGTTGTGCATGTTAGTTGGTACAAGAACAAGTACTGACCGACTAGATGGTGATCTAGTCGGTCGGCAACTGTTCTTGGACCGACTAGTTTGATTTCTTAATTTCTTGGACTTTACTGTTTACAGTTAGTCGGTCTACGTTGACTCTCCGACCGACTAGTTTGTGAACTAGTCGGTCAGTGATGCTTCTTTGACCGACTAGTTGTGACTTACTGTTCACTCTAAATTTCTCCTGAGCTACTGTTTACCGTTAGTCGGTCTAAGAACGTTTGATGACCGACTAGTTGACAATCTAGTCGGTCAACTTTTGTTCTTGGACCGACTAAGTCACTTTGCATTCAGACTAAGTTATTTTGCCTCTTAGTCGGTCTACGTTCATTGACTGACCGACTAGTTGTGAAACTAGTCGGTCAGACAGTCTTCTTGGACCGACTAGATTTCTAGGTCTGAAATTCTATCTCTTCTCAGATATACTCTTAGTCGGTCCACGTTGTTTGACTGACCGACTAGTTGATGAACTAGTCGGTCAGTGATTGTTCTTTGACCGACTAATTCTCACAGATTTCTATCCGTTGGAGAATGACCTATCTTGTTTTTATGGGACCCTATAAATACGAACCTAGGTTATTTTCATCTAGGTTAGAGCTGCCATTAAGAGATTCATTGAGTTCTAAAGAGATAGCTATTCTCCCTCAAATCTAAAGCTCTCTTTCTCACAAGAAACCCATTCTCTCTCATTTCTAGATCTAGAGAGAAGCTTGTTATTGGTGAGCTTTTCAAGCTATTGCTTGATCCTAGTCTCCAACTCTTCCCTAGGCACCCATTGCTACTCATTTCCTTGGTGCTAGGGCTTGGTGACTTCATCTTCCTCAAATCCTTCATTCCACCTATTGGGTAAGAAAAACTCAAGGTATAGGATTTTGTGGTAAGAGTATTTATTTCATCTAAACTCTTTTATATTGCTTATTGGCTCTCTCGGTTGTGAGAGAAGTTTGTGATCCCGGGTTGTGGGATTCACTTTGCCATTGCATGTATGATTTGATCTTGTGAAGGTTTTTCACAAGATATTCATAGTGGAAATCTTGAGTTAGGGTTTCTAACTCAAGTATCCGGAAGGGATCCGGGTGGTTGGGACGTAGGATCACCGGGAACAAGTCGGGGAGACTTGGGTGGATCTGAACCCATTAACATCGTTTGTTTGCATTGTCAATTTTATTGTTGTCATTCAATTTAAGCTTCCGCAAATTGATTTGGTAGTTGTTTGCAATTTAATTTGGAATTATACTCCTTATTATTTTAAAGTACTATTCACCCCCCCTCTAGTACTTGTGCAGTAGCTGGTAGGGCATTACATTTGGTATCGGAGCCAGATACTCAGCTATGTCTGCCAACGACAACAAGACCGTGCCTCCACCTTCCAACTATGACACCTTCAGGAACCGTGAAGGAGCGTCATCGGTAATGGAAGGACATTCCTCTACGAGGCCTCCATTCTTCAACGGTACCAACTACGGGTACTGGAAGTGCCGGATGGAGACTTTCCTCCGGAGTGCATCCTTATGGAGGACTACAATGAAGGAATACATCGAACCCAAAGAAGAAGACTTTGAGAAATGGACTACCGCGGAGGTCGCCGCGGAGGTAAGCAATGCCAAGGCAATGAACGCATTGCAATGTGCATTGGAGCCCGAGGATTTCAATAAGATATGCACATGTAAGAGTGCATATCAAATTTGGAACTCCCTCCTCATTCTTCATGAAGGGACGAGTCGGGTAAGAGACTCTAAACTCGTAGTCGTAAACAAAGATTACGAAATGTTTCATATGCAACAGGGCGAGAAGATGAAAGAATATTACGCTCGCTTCGTTGACATAATAAACGAGTTAGAGGCCCTCGGCAAGTCCTACACTCAAAAGGAGAAGTGCTCAAAGATTATTGAAGGACTTCCCTCTTCTTGGGAAAAACGTACCTTCGCCATCGAGGAAGGTAATGACATGAATAAATATACCGTTGTTCAACTAATGGGTACTTTGATGTCATACGAGGTACGCAAAGATAGCAAGGTGAAGTTACAAGAAAAGATGAAGTCCTATTTGAACCTAGATGCGCCTAAGAAAAAGGCGATTGCATTCAAGGCGGCTTCATCCACCTCTACCGATGATGAGGACTCGGAAGAAGAAATGGACATGGAATCCATTGCACTCATGGCAAAGAAGTTCAATCGCTTCTTCCGAAAGGGTAACTTCAAACAAAAATCTAAGTTTACTTCTACTAACGCCTCTCCACCTTTGTGTTTTAAATGCAATTAGCCGGGACACATCAAAGCGGATTGTCCTCAAAACAAGCAAAAGGAGAAGTGGAAGGCGCCGAAGTTCGACAAGTCAAAGAAGTACAAAAAGGGGTACAAAAAGGGACTTGTCGAAACTACATTCACCGACTCCGAGGATTCCTCAAGCGGAGAGTCGGATGATGAGAAAGTGGAGCAAGCGCACATGTGTTTCATGGCGAGAGAGGAGCACGATCAAGGATCCTCCTCTTCCGATGATAGCGACGACGAAGGCGATGAGGTAACGATGGATGATCTTAGGGATGCTAACTCTCACTTATGGTCTAAATATACAAAATTAGTAAATCGATATACTAAAGTAAAAGATGACCTAGCTAGCATTCAAACCTCGCCTAAGACTATCATCACCAACAACGACACCGTTGTTGAAGAGTTAAGAAATGAGATTGTTAATCTCAAATCTAAACTTGAACATGTTAGCATAGATGATCCGGAAGAACATAGGATAGCGGATTTAACTTCTCAAAACTCAACTTTGAGTATTGAGAACGAGAATCTTAAATCTCGTGTTTTTGTGCTCACATCGCAAGTGTCCAATTTGGATACTTCTATGCGTTCTCTCAAAGAGAAATATGAGAACACATTAGGCCGAATCACTAGATTCAACAAAGGTAAGGACCATTTGGATAAAATCCTAAGTGACTTACTTCCGGCCAATCACCACATTGGTTTGGGGTACACGATGGGATGTCCATCCAAAGCGGCCACTACTTTTGTTAGGCCAACTTCTGGTGACTCTACGAGTGGTAGCAAACACTCTATTGGTAGTTCATCTACCAATGGTGCTTCCACCTCATCCACGCCCTCTTTTGGAAAGAAACCCACTTTGGGTGGACCTCCAAAGAAGGGGCATGCTTATATGTACACCAATACCATGCCACGTAGGAATACACGTCCTACTCCACCATCTCACACATATGATGATTTTTATGCAACACATTCTCGGGCACGTGCACACCATGTGAGACACCCTCACGCATGTGTTCCCACACATGCATATGTTCACCCACCGCATCATATGAATAATTCTCGTCGTGCACCATTCCATCATGTCCCGTATGCCTATCCACAACATGCATCACGTAGAAATCAACGTCGTATGCATGCACCCAATAGGATGATGGCTCCCAAAATTTTCACTATTTGGAGCCCAAAGGACACAAGCATGGACGAAAAATAAATATATATGAATGCTTATTTTTCGGATGTTGTGCATAGTAAGAATTATGTGGGGAAGTCTAAGTCCACTTGGACTTGGCTTCCAAAGGTCTAATCCCTTGGACCCAATGACCTTGGGTACCATGATATGAAAGTCTCTATCTTTAGGTACTCAAGGGAAAGAAAAAGGAAAGGAGCAACAAATTCAAATTTGGCTCCAAAGGGAATTGGATACTCGATAGAGGGTGTTCAAAACACATGACGGGTGACGCTAAATTGCTCTCCGGAATTGTTCCCATTGCAAATGGAAATCGCGTCGTATTCGGAGGCAATGAGAGCGGAACCATCGTCGGTGTTGGTAAAGTGGGTAACCCTTCTAAACCCTTAATTAGCGATGTTTATCTAGTTGATGGTTTAAATCATAATCTTATTTCAATAAGCCAACTTTGTGACAAAGGTTACAAAGTTAGTTTTGCGAAAGGATTGTGTCATATTTCAAATGATAATAATAAATTATTATTTTTCGGCATACGCCATAAAGATATTTATATTTTGGATCTTCCTAAGTCATATGAACAATGTCTCGTTGCCAACACAAGTGAACAACACTTATGGCATCGACGCTTTGGACAAGTGAACTTTGGAACACTTTATAAGCTTTCGAAATTAAATTCCATTAAAGGTTTTCCGAAGCTCGTTTTTGAAAAGAAAAGTTTTTGTGATTCTTGTCAACGTGGGAAGCTTCCTAAATCTTCATTTAAACCTAAGAAAAGCATTTCTACGAAACGGCCACTAGAGCTATTACATCTAGATTTATTTGGGCCAACTAGAGTTGCTTCCTTAGGAAATGCAAGATATGGACTAGTCATCGTTGATGATTATTCAAGATTTACATGGGTATTCTTCTTATGCAATAAAAATGAAGCTTTTGAAAACTTCACAATATTTGTAAAGAAAGTACAAAATCTCATCGGAACCACCATTGTCACTATCCGTAGTGATCATGGGGGTGAATTTGAGAATGAGTCTTTCTCAAATTTTTGTGATGATCTTGGAATTACTCACACGTTTTCTTTCCCTCGCGCACCTCCTCAAAATGGTGTTGTTGAGAGGAAGAATAGAACGCTTGTGGAGTGTGCTCGCACTATGCTCGAAGATAGTCGACTTGGCTATCAATTTTGGGCGGAAGCGGTACACACCGCTTGCTATGTGTTTAATAGAATACTTTTGAGGCCCGGCACCAAACAAACTTGCTATGAATTGTTGTTTGGTAGATTGCCTCAAGTTAAACATTTTCGTGTTTTCGACGCAAAATGTTTTATTAAAAACACATATGATAATTTAGACAAGTTTGATCCGAGATCGGATGAGGGGATATTTGTTGGGTATTCCTCACGTAGCAAAGCCTACCGGATATACAACAAAAGATCCTCTACGATCGAGGAATCACTTCATGTCTCTTTTAATGAGAATTTTATTACTTCGAGAATTTCAAATGACAATGATTCTATGGATGTTTTATGTGATTCGTTTGAAAATTCTAAGACCATTGATTCAATTGATTCTATTGAGACTAACCCGACTAATGAAGTTGTTGAGAATGTGCCTAGTGATCAAGGTATTCCCAAGCGGCTTCAAACCGTCCGCGACCATCCCCATGAGCAAGTAATTGGCAATATTCATGATAGTGTCAAGACGAGATCGCAAGTCCACCACTTCGCCAATAGTGCCTTTGTCTCATCAATAGAGCCAAAGAATATAGTTGAAGCTTGCGAAGATAGTGCTTGGATACTTGCCATGGAGGAGGAACTCATTCAATTCGAGAGGAATGAGGTATGGGAGCTTGTTCCTTTGCCATCGAAGAACCACACCGTCATAGGGACAAAGTGGATCTTCAAGAACAAATCCGACGAAAATCAAGTCGTCATCCGGAACAAAGCTCGGTTAGTTGCTCAAGGCTATCGCCAAGAGGAAGGTATCGATTTCGAAGAATCCTTCGCTCCGGTAGCTAGATTAGAATCGATTAGACTTTTATTGTCTTATGCATGCCATAAAAATTTTAAGTTATTTCAAATGGATGTTAAAAGTGCATTTTTAAACGGAGATGTCGTTGAGGAAGTTTACGTTTCTCAACCTCCGGGCTTCATAAATGAAAAATTTCCAAATCATGTTTTTAAACTAAAGAAAGCTCTTTATGGTTTGAGACAAGCTCCTCGAGCTTGGTATGATCGCCTAAAGAATTTTCTTTTGGATTTGAATTTTAAAATGGGCGAAGCCGATTCTACACTTTTTGTTAAGCATGCGAATAATGATATTTTATTAGTTCAAATTTATGTTGATGATATCATTTTCGGTGCTACTAACTTCACTCTTTGCGAAGAGTTTTCTAATGTTATGAAGGAACAATTTGAGATGAGCCACATGGGCGAACTCAAATATTTCTTAGGTCTCCAAATTCGCCAAATGAACGATGCAATCTTCATCCACCAAACGAAGTATACGGTGGAGTTGCTTAAGCGATTTGGAATGGAGAATGCCTCCGGGAAAAAGACTCCAATGAGCACGACTACGCATCTTGATAAAGATACGGGCGGAAAAGATGTAGACATTCGTCTATATCGAGGTATGATAGGTAGCTTACTTTATCTTACCGCGAGTAGGCCCGATATTATGTTTGTCGTATGTATATGTGCTCGTTATCAGTCTCAACCTAAGGATTCTCACTTAGTAGCGGTTAAACGTATTTTTCGCTATCTAAGTTACACTTTAGATTTTGGATTACTTTATCCGAGATCTAGCACATATGAGTTAGTCTCATATAGTGACGCTGATTATGCGGGATGCAAATCCGACAGGAAAAGTACTAGTGGCACTTGCCATTTTCTAGGAAATTCTCTTGTCTCTTGGTTTTCCAAGAAGCAAAATTCCGTATCACTTTCAACCACCGAGGCGGAATATATTGCCGCTGGTACCGCTTGTGCCCAGGTTCTTTGGATGAGACACACATTGAAGGATTTTGGTATTCATTGTGATACTAGCCCTATCATGGTGGATAACCAAAGTGCTATTTGTCTTTCAAAGAATCCGGTGCACCATTCCCGATCGAAACACATAGATGTCCGACACCATTTCTTAGATGATCATGTTGCTAAAAAGGACATCATTTTAGTGTACGTTGAAACCCAAAAGCAAATCGCCGATATTTTCACGAAACCCCTAAAGGAGGACTCCTTTGTGCGGTTGCGTCGAGAATTGGGGATTATGGGTGAATCCGAGATATAGGATTCATATTTAAATTCAATCATCTTGCATGCTAATATATTTCGCGATATTTCATTCATGCTAGATTAATTGAATTTTTGGGAATTTTATGTGATTTATTTGAATTTATGATCGAATTCGTATTTCAATGTCGTATTTAAGATTTCGACGTTTTATGGGGTAATTTAGATGTCTAATGAGTGAGTTAGGATGTTTCATCCAAGTGGCTTGTGAAGAGAAATCAAATTTCAACTTTTGGACTCTTCTAGTCGGTTTCAGTTCACTTGTCAACCGACTAGATGCTCATCTAGTCGGTCAGCAAATGAACTCAGACCGACTAGATCAAGCAAATATCCATCTCCTATCATTTTCTTTTGTTAGTCGGTCATAGTACACTTTCCGACCGACTAGATTGAAAACTAGTCGGTCAGTAAGTATACTGCGACCGACTAAATCTAGCCCTAAAAATCCCTCTGTGCCTCTGTTTCGACTTAGTCGGTTCAAGCTCATTGACCGACCGACTAGATCGTAATCTAGTCGGTCAGTGCTTGAACTGAGACCGACTAAGTGTGTTAGGGCAGTTACGTCTTTTTGATTCCAGACCGACTTATACTCATTTTTCGTTCGACTAATTTCTTAATTAGTCGGTCTTCTCTCCTGCTCACACTCGAAAACCCCAAACCCCCCATCGAGCCCCTTCGCATTCTCGTCGTCTCCGGCCATTTCTCCGGCCAGCGCCGCCGTCCGCCGCCGTCGACTCCACCCCCTAGGTATCTTCCTCCCTCTCCTAGGTCGATTTCTTGCCCTAGGGTTCGATTTCTCCTCCTAGGTATTCTAGGGTTTGGTTTATTTTCGAATTTCTTGATTTCTAGGGTTGTTAGCTTGTGATCTCTAGGTTGCTTGTGATTTTCTTCGATTGATTGTGCTCGTAGTACTATGGCTAAGACTCGAATTCCTATCGCCTCTTCCGGGGCCTCTCCTATGACCGTAGAACAACCTTCGGACCCTAGGAATCCCCCGAAGCCTAAGCGTCGTGCCAAGTCTACCCAAGCCTCTCCTTCGTCGCCTCCTCTTAAGAAGCCTAGGACTGCCACAGCCAAACCCCGTAAATTCAAGACCAAAAAGCCTATTCTCCAATCTCCGGCTACTCCTCCCGATTCCGATACTGATTTTATCCCTGAGGATGAGCCTACTAGGGATCCTACCCCACCTCCGAAGACCCGTAAGGCCAAGGGTAAAGCTCCTATGCCAGTTGGCGGTGTAGACATATCGTTGTGCCGCGATGACCCTCAGTGTCTCGCCGCGTACAACCGTATAGAACACTGTCCACTGTTGTTAGAGCATTACGTTCAGTTCTCTGATTTTCTCGGCCTTGCTGATCTTCTCTCTTATAGTGGTCTTCTAGATTATCTCCGGTACGACCCCAAGGCCAATCCCAAACCGTATCCTCGCCTCGTGAAATTGTTCTATGCCAATCGCGTTCGGGGACAGTACGATGCCAGCCACTCCATTGAGACGACTGTCTTGGGAACTCCTATAGTTCTCACGGCAGAAATCTTGGGGGAGATTCTTGGTTGTTCATCGTCCGGTCTCCTTCCTTCGGACATTTCCGTAGATGACATTTCTTCCTTGGATCAGTCTATCCTTTCTGAGATTTTCCAGGTTATCCCCTCCGCATTCATTGGTGTTCCTTCGAAATCCTTTAAGCCGAATGCGTGGGTTCTTAACCTGATTTGGAAGTCTTGTCTTCTTCCTAAGTATGGATCCTCTTCACTTCCCTCTCAGCCGTTTTTGAAGCTCATATACGCTCTTTTCTTGGGGTGCGAGATTAATTGGGCTCGCGTGATACTCGATAAGATGGATTCTTTCGAGTGTATACGCAAGACCAATAAGTCTGCGCACATTCCATACCCTTGCCTGTTGACTCTCGTATTTCGTCATTTCCGAGTCCCTCTCCCTCCTGACGATGAGCGTCCCTTGGGTACGCCTCTGAACGCGACGGCCGTGTAGAAATCTCTAGCGGCACTTCGTCACGTGCAGAGGTCTACCGCATCTACTTCTCAGGCTTCTCCGTCATCTTCCGCAGCCCCCTCTCGTCCTGCTACATTGGACGATGTCGTACGCCTTCTTCGTCGGCACGGGTCACGTTTGGCTCGTACCGAGGAGGTCGTCTGTCGTATGGCTCGTCTGATGGGGATCGATCTTCCTCCTTTAGTTTCTGAGGCCGAGGAGATGGACGATGAGGAGATTGACGAGCTTGTCACTTCTTTTGCCCGTGACGATGAGGCCACTGCTGCTGCTGCTGCTGGTACTTCTACTTCTGCTCATGGAGATGGCACCACTTCCGGTGTTCCAGAGCAATCTGCTTCAGCTCTTCAGTCGTCTGAGCCTGCTGCTGACCCTGTTGCTGAGCCTGCTGATATTCCAGTTGACACTTCTGCTGTCGAGACCCTTGCTGCTGTTGAGCATGTTGCTGAGATCTCGACTCCTGCCCCGACGATTCCATCTGTTTAGACACCTCTACTCCCTGCAGAGCCTGAGTCCACTCCGTCGACTGGACCCACGGACCCTGCAGATCCAGCCTCCTCCTCGTGATCGCATGTTTCGAGGACTCTCCACTACGCTTTGGATGATATTTATTTTAGAGAGAGTATTTTGGGTTAGGATGGGGTTTGAGAGATGTTTTGATGTATTTTTGCGATTCCTGGATGTCGGTGTTGGATATTATGTTATGATGATGTTTTGATGTATGTTGATATACTTTGATGATGTCGATGATGTATGATGTTTCTCTTTTTGATGATATGTAGCACTTGATATGATGTACCTCATATTCTCGATGTGATATCTTTTTGGATGTACTCATGTTGTCTCTACATATATATATGTTCATCGTCATTCACTTTGTCATTAATTCTTCGTGCATTCTTTTTATATTCGTTGAATGCATTTGAATTGTGAATTCGTCGCTCGACGATTAAAAACTTGGTTAAATAGATTATATTTCTATAATTATATAGAATTGTGTTCCATGCACAAAATTAACCAAGAATATTGAATATTGAAGAGTATGTTTCTTTATTCAATTAATGAATAATTATTTGGTATTTTTGATGATTTTGATTTTCACTTTGTGATAATGGACAATTGGAACACTTTGATTTGATTTAATCGCTTTTCCTTTGGTGTCAATTAGCTCCATCCTCATTGTCTACGACTCCCGATGTTGGATTTTCCATTTCCTAGTTGTTGTCGTTGTATGCCCCCCCATTTTTGGGATAATGCCAAAGGGGGAGAGATAATGATAATAAATAGCGCAAATGAAAATTTAACTCATTTTCCACGAATCTAGTTTGAAATGTTAGATTCAGGGGGAGTTAAGATACATATAAGGATTTTCAAAATCCGATATTTCAAAAATCAATTCTCATTATATATCTTACTCGTCTGATTGATGCAATTCATATATATTCATTTTGGAATTAACGTGTCATCAATGCAGGGGGAGTAAGTATTTTACATTTGAATTATTATTTTTGATTATTATTTATGTTGGTTTGTCATCACCAAAAAGGGGGAGAATGTTGAATATTGGACTCCCCGGATTTGGTTTTGATGATGAGCAAACATAAATAATCCATGAACTAACAATTTGTGAGCGCAGTTTTGGAGATCGTCGCCAAATTCACGAGAATATTCAAAGCGACATCTCAACACTTCCCAAAGCTCATATTCATGCCTAAAGCTTCGTTGAAGCTATTGCGACGCTTTGGAAGATATGAAGATTCAATCGAAGCTCTCAAAGACCGTTTATTAAGGTTTTATTTATAGTCTTTTGGCTTCGATATATAGAATGTTAAGCCTTGAGTATATCTTACATTTCTATCTTTATTTCGCTCATTTCGTAGCTCTAGGATCCTTGCACAAGTTCATTCTAACTTCCTCGAAGCGTCGCGCTTCGATTCAGACTTTGTTGTGCATGTTAGTTGGTACAAGAACAAGTACTGACCGACTAGATGGTGATCTAGTCGGTCGGCAACTGTTCTTGGACCGACTAGTTTGATTCCTTAATTTCTTGGACTTTACTGTTTACAGTTAGTCGGTCTACGTTGACTCTCCGACCGACTAGTTTGTGAACTAGTCGGTCAGTGATGCTTCTTTGACCGACTAGTTGTGACTTACTGTTCACTCTAAATTTCTCCTGAGCTACTGTTTACCGTTAGTCGGTCTAAGAACGTTTGATGACCGACTAGTTGACAATCTAGTCGGTCAACTTTTGTTCTTGGACCGACTAAGTCACTTTGCATTCAGACTAAGTTATTTTGCCTCTTAGTCGGTCTACGTTCATTGACTGACCGACTAGTTGTGAAACTAGTCGGTCAGACAGTCTTCTTGGACCGACTAGATTTCTAGGTCTGAAATTCTATCTCTTCTCAGATCTACTCTTAGTCGGTCCACGTTGTTTGACTAACCGACTAGTTGATGAACTAGTCGGTCAGTGATTGTTCTTTGACCGACTAATTCTCACAGATTTCTATCCGTTGGAGAATGACCTATCTTGTTTTTATGGGACCCTATAAATACGAACCTAGGTCATTTTCATCTAGGTTAGAGCTGCCATTAAGAGATTCATTGAGTTCTAAAGAGATAGCTATTCTCCCTCAAATCTAAAGCTCTCTTCCTCACAAGAAACCCATTCTCTCTCATTTCTAGATCTAGAGAGAAGCTTGTTCTTGGTGAGCTTTTCAAGCTATTGCTTGATCCTAGTCTCCAACTCTTCCCTAGGCACCCATTGCTGCTCATTTCCTTGGTGCTAGGGCTTGGTGACTTCATCTTCCTCAAATCCTTCATTCCACCTATTGGGTAAGAAAAACTCAAGGTATATGATTTTGTGGTAAGAGTATTTATTTCATCTAAACTCTTTTATATTGCTTATTGGCTCTCTCGGTTGTGAGAGAAGTTTGTGATTCCGGGTTGTGGGATTCACTTTGCCATTGCATGTATGATTTGATCTTGTGAAGGTTTTTCACAAGATATTCATAGTGGAAATCTTGAGTTAGGGTTTCTAACTCAAGTATCCGAAAGGCATCCGGGTGGTTGGGACGTAGGATCACCGGGAACAAGTCGGGGAGACTTGGGTGGATCCAAACCCATTAACATCGTTTGTTTGCATTGTCAATTTTATTGTTGTCATTCAATTTAAGCTTCCGCAAATTGATTTGGTAGTTGTTTGCAATTTAATTTGGAATTATACTCCTTATTATTTTAAAGTACTATTCACACCCCCTCTAGTACTTGTGCAGTAGCTGGTAGGGCATTACAGATCCTTGCTCGTTGATGACCCAACGCAGCGCAATGGGATGGAGTGTGAAGCCGCTGCGTTTCTTTTCAGCAAAATTTCGAAACGGGTGGAAGTGGCCAAAAACTAGGGTTTCTATGCGGGTCAAATCGAAGGTGGAGAGAGGAAAATCGATGGAGGGAAGGAGATGGAGAGTGGAGGGATCGATCTAGGGGGGTTTGTGGTCGGTTGAGGGAGGATCGAGGCCGGTTGGAGGAAGAAGAAGTCGAAACGACGAGAGAGAATCGAAATCAGGTGAAGGGAGAAATGAGCGGGTGAGGGTGGGATATTTATAGGGTTTAAGTCGAACCGATCGGGTGAGTTTTCACCCGATCGGTTGACTATTAGGTCGAAAATTTTTGCTGAAAAGAGGCTATAGGCGAAACGATCGGTTGAGAACTCAACCGATCGGTTGGCCACTTCACAGTTTTTTCCGAGAATTTAGTACAGCTCACCCGGTCAGTCACACGACCAAATACAACCTCTCTGAGATATACGGTTCATGCCGGAAAGGTACGAAGTTGGACTAATTTGGAAACATTAGGCAATTTACTTTATACCTACTATTCCGTCTGGTTTTTGGTTCCTAGTACGCTTCGTATCAACTGATCGGTTGATTAGATCCCAATTTTTCCGAGACTTCAGCCGTTCCCACACGGTCAGCCACCCGGTCTCACTTTGCTTCACCCGACCGGTTCACTGGAGAATAGATACATGCCATTGTCTGATACGTCTCACCCAATCGGTTGAGTGGTCACCCGATCGGGTGAGGGCTTGTTTCCTGCAAAAATTCACAAATGGCCTAAGTCTCTTGACGGAAGTTCCCGCGGCTGGATTTATTTATTAAAATAGGAAAAATAAAGCTGAAAATAATCCTAAAAACTAAGATGAAAGTTTAGAGCATGAGTTGCCTCCCATGAAGCGCTTTTGTTTAACGTCGTTTGCTCGACGCCCGTAGATGATCTTCAAGGTGGACGGGGGTGATGCCCTAAGATTGGCATCGCTTCAGATTCAGAGTTGGTGGCCTTTGGTGTCGTCGACGGTGACAAGTAGACTTGCTCGATGACCCTCCCTCAGTTGATGGAATCCGGAGGCTTCTCTCTTATATTGGCATCTACCACCACTCTTTTCAAGATCCGGATCTCATCTCCGATGAGCCCTATGGGCTCTTTCCCTTTCCTCCTCATTGGAGGAGCTTTTTGAAATCCGGGAGGGATCGTATGCGACGCACCCGCTTTCCCAGCAACATCATCTTTCTTCAGACCGACATGTTCTTCTAAGTCCCCTAAGCTATTGGGGGATTCCTTGAAAGAATTTCCCAGGCCCCGGCTTCCACAACTCTTTCTTCTTCTATGTCCAGCATATTACAACCTGGATCATCCGGGGGTTGGGGGCTTCATTGATAACCCCAAGTCAAACTCGACTTTTTCGTTGCCAACATTAAGGGAAAGCTTCCCTTTCTTCATGTCTATTAGCATGCTGGCGGTGGCCATGAAAGGCCGTCTAAGGATGATGGGGGTACGCGTATCTTCAGGCATGTCCATAACGACGAAGTCCACTGGCACATGCACCCCACTTACGTTGACAGGCAGGTCATCTTCAACCCCCACCGGATATTTGACCGATCGGTCTGCAAGCTGTAGGGTCATACCGGTGGGCTCCAGGTCGCCCATCCCTATCCTCCTATATAGCGACAGGGGCATTAAACTGATGCTCGCTCCAAGATCGACGAGCGCGCGATGGAACTTTACCTCCCCGATCGCACAAGGGATAGAGAAGCTCCCCAGGTCTTTAAGCTTGGGCGGATTTGCTCTCTAAATGAGAGCGCGGCATTCCGCCGTTAGTACGACCTTCTCCTTTCTGGACCCTCTCGTCACCAAATCCTTTAAAAATTTTGCGTAGGAGGGAATTGTCTCAATATCTTCGAGGAAGGGGATTTGCAAGCTTAAATCCTTTACCATAGCGAAGAACTTGCCAAATTTTTTGCCTATCTTTGCTTGGGAAAGTAGTTATGGAAAAGGCACAATGGGCTTGAATACCCTCAGGCTCCCTTCCTCGTCCTTCTTCTTCTCTTCTTCTGGGACTCCCTCCGGAGTTGTAGACTTTGGTGACGAAGCAGCGTTGTCATTGGCTTTTTCAATTGGTCGTTCTACGACCAACGGTGCTTCCGGTTCCTTGGTGGGCACTCTTGTGGGGATTTGTGTTCCGCTTCTCAAGACGATAGCGGACACGTTTGCATGCTCGTGCATGAGTGCCAAAGTCTGGTTCGCCCCCCTTGGGTTCACTTCCGATTGTGGTGGAAATATATTTTGCGACCTTTAAAGGTTCGTCACCTGTAACCCCAGCTGGGTTACTTGGTCAGTGAGAGCCCTCTTCCCCATTTCCAGCTTCAAATTTATCTTCTCCTGGTTTGTGATGTACTGAGTCAAGAGGGACTCAACCAGGGAGATGACCCTCTGTTGGCCATATTGCTGCTGCTTCTGCTACTGAATGGGCTACTGGTTCCTTGGGGGTACTGCTGGTATACCTGTGGAGGCTGTTGCTGGTACTGTTGCTGATGTTGCCTAGGCGGCTGATATATCTGCTGCTGCTGCTGCTGCCCAGGCGGCTGATATACTTGTTGTTGCTGCTGCTGCGGCTGCTGATACGGTGCCCGGTAGCTAAGATTAGGGTGGTTCCGGTTGTTTGGAGAATAGACCGGATTTGAGCTCGTCCAAGGTGGATACGACGCATTACCCGTAGGGTTGAAGAAAAGCGCGCTTGCTTGATCCATCGGTGGTGAAATGTCACCACCCTCGAAGTCTCCTAGGATTTCAGATTCCACTGCCGATACTTGTTGTGTGCCGGCATCGCCAGATCCTACCATGAGCGCTGAGATCTGGGTCGACAGCAAATCAAATTTACTGGACAACTTGTCGACGTCGTCGACTCTATGAATTCCTCCAGATCGGGGTGTGGCACGCTCGTCGCACCACCGCTCTTTGTTCGATGCCATGTTTTCCAAGATGTTCCTAGTATCTTCTTCACTTCTAGACATGAAGGACCCCACATCCGCGGCGTCCATTGAAGACTTCAAGTCATCCCTTAATCCGTTATCGAACAGATTTATAATCTGCCACTTCGGAAGCTTGTGATGAGGGCATCTTCGCTGCATTTCTTTAAATCTTGTCCAAGCTTCATGCAGGGACTCATGGCTGGCTTGGGAGAAGGAGGAGATCTCACTCCTCAGCTTCATGGTCTTCCCCGGAGGAAAGAAATTAGTCAAGAAGGCATTTGAGATCTTCTCCCAACTGTTGAAAGTGTTCGAGTCCTTTCCTCTTAGCCACTGCTTGGCCTTATCCCACAGAGAGAAGGGGAATAGCTTCAGACGGATTGCTTCAGTGGTGACACCATTTATCCGGAAGGTGTCACACTTCTCTAGGAACGAGTCCAGATGTTCGATAGGGCTCTCCATGGGTGCCCCAGAGAATTGATCCTGCTGGATCCACGTCACTAAGGATGGCTTGAGCTCGAAGCTCTGTGCCGTAATATCAGGAGGTCGGATGGCGGAGGTGGACTCGATGGATGGCATCGAGTACTCCAGCAGGGATTTATGCGGTGGGGTATTATCCCCCATGGCTTCGGACTCTTCTCTTCTTATCTTCTCTGCGGTCAGACGCCTTAGGGTGGCGTTTATCTCAGGATCAACAGGGATCAAGTCATCAAGACTTCTTGTGTTCCTACGCATTAAAAGCAACAAACACCCGTGAAGCAAAAGTGGGAAAGAAACAGATAAAAATAGAAAATAAAAATTAGAAAATAAAAATGAAAAAGGAGAATGCGAAAATTATCGCGAGATAGAGATGTGAGCTAGACTCAAGGGTTCATTATTCCTAAAATAACAAGAACGTTGCCTCCCCGGCAAGAGCGCCATAAAGCTTGACGTCCCCACGATTTGTGTGCATGCAAGTGTGCAATGAGATTGGGAGATACCAGATTTAAATATTTATAACCGCAAGCATACGGTGTTGTAGTGTGGTTTGGGGGTCGAACACAGGGAGATGTGGTTGCACTTATGTCAGAAAGGACCCGATTCACCCTATGGGTGAGCTAGCACAAATCTATAAATGGTTTGTCACAAATCGTAGATACGAGGTTAAACAATATGAAAGGAAACCTGGGACTTCGGTTTCCACCCTATCATGTGATTCTCGCTAATACGACCAATGGATAGGATAACGATCGGAATTAGCGTTTAATGGTGAGAGGTTACCTCTAAGAGTGATACCGGCGTCCCATCGGCCCGATATTCTGGTCGGAGCCCAGGATGATACGCCGGACTACCTGGGTTCGGTCAGTGGGCATTCCTATGTCCATTAACACTGACTGAATCCAGGAGCACTAAGCTCGCAACGATAACTCCCAACATCTCATCCTGCCGTTCCCATGCGCTAGGATTCGATGTCTACGCTAAGGGCGTGAGCTATGGCTAGGGAGTCAACCGCCAAGTTTATTCCCCCTTGGCCCAATGGTCAAAGGCGGTCTTTTTTCCGCCGATGACAATGAAACACCCAGCGTAACCAATAGATTCCTAATCCCTATCGATTTCCTAGTCATATGGACGCATCAGGGAGAACCCACGAAGGGGTTTCCACCAAAATCCCAGATTTGGGAACTACTCACACATTTTAGCTAAAAAGCAATCTAAATAAAAATCGACCATTAAAAACATAATCGGGCAATAGAAATGGAGTAGTAGCAATGCAAGTAACAATATATTAAAGTTTCATAAAGATCTGAACACTTACAAATAACCAAAAAATTCCAGCTGTCGCAATAGAGAAAAGACAGAAATAAAAAACTGCTTTTGTTTCTGGAAACCTAGGGCTAATATATATAGAAAATGACGTCACCTGATCGGTTGAAGAATCAACCAATCGGGTGACCTGCTTCGTTCATCGACAGCGCTCTTCAGAACTTCACCCGGTCACGCGACACGATCGGTTGGCGAAAGCTTCTAGTCGTTTGGATCTTGAGCTTATCAGGTGAACCGATCGGTTGATAAATCAACCGATCGGTTGGAATTTTCGCCCAAAAAGACAGAAACTTCAGACGTTTCGGTACGATCAGCGGGCCGTCGGGTGAGCTCTCCGGGTCGTCTCTTGGAGGAATCGGCTACAGATGAACCGATCGGGTGAAATATCACCCGATCGGTTAGAATTCAGCTTCAAATTCCCGAGAAGTTTATTAGGCTGAACCAGTCGTCGAACCGGTCGGTTGATCCTTGCTTCGCTTCAGCTGCTGTCTGGGTTGTGCATGCGTGCATTACCCGATCGGTTGGCTGTGTCCAACCGATCGGGTGGGGGCTGAAAAGTGGCAATCTTGGTCGTTTGACCCCCTGAATCACGCGTGACTCCTCCCGTTGCTCCGGGGACTTATGATATCTTTGTTATATGTCCCCTAAGCTGGCAAACTCCTGCAAACACACGAAAACACGGAGAAGTGAAAGAAAACTAGAAAATACGAGAAGACGGATACGGGACGACAGAACATAACGGAAAAACACAAAAGAAGACGTGCGTGAATATATAAAATATACACACACGTCAGTATGCTGGTAAGGCGGGGAGCTTGAACTTTGAGAGAGAAGGTGAGGAAATGATGTTTTCCTTCAACGGGGTTTGCTGAAGCATGGATTGGATAAGCAGGGACCGCCCTGCTCTGCCATGTCCATATGTCACTCCCAAAGATCTGTTTAGGATCTCGTCTCTCCTCCCATGTCCACCTGTAAGATTGAGAAGGTTATAACCCAGGAGAGCCATGTATATTACCTGGTCTAGGATATGGCGGGTCGCTTCTTTGTAGTTGGAAGGACCAGGTTCAGCCTGAAAAACGAAGGCCCGATAGTCAATCCCCCCTTTGCCGTTGTGCTGAGACGTGGGGGTTGCATGGTGCAGTATGATCTCTTGTCAATTCGCTCTAGGATCTCCTTGATCCCTCAGTGCAGGTATGCCTCCAATTGGTGTGAGAGTTGGAGGCGGTATCTGCCCATTCACAGGTGGCGGATCTCCCATGCTTTGGCATTTCAAGGTCACCAAAACACCGAGACTTTTGTCAACCCGATCCGAAAACTGGGCGAACTGCTTCTGGGTCACCTTAGGTTCCTTGGGAGCCTTTCCAGGTCACTTTGATGGTGAGGTGGAATCTATGGCATCATCCCCCTGGATGCTATTCGCCTTTTGCTTCTCCTTTGGAGCTTGGATTGGTCAGGTGTTGATGGGTCCAGTTGACATAGCTTCTCGAACGCTTATAGATGTCGATCTGGTTAACGTTTCCCAAAGATGATGCCAAACTGTTAAGGCCAAAAATGACCGAGACAGTTGTCAAGCTGACGTGGACCCTTCGTGCTGAGTCAAAGCCTCGTCAGCGAGTGAGGTGGGACCCTGGGTTGGTAGAACCAGGGTCAGATGATGGATGTTGATTGAGATACGGTGCTCGAACGACCCTCGAGCAGTACGTACGTCAACAGATTGAGGCTGGGCAGCTCGAAAACGACCTTCGCAGTAGATTGAAACTCAAAGATCTACACCACAAAGAAACTTCAGGGGGTTGGATCTGGGTCCCGACCCAAATCCCATCCGATGCTTAAGTTAGTATGTGAACTTAAGATAGAGAGGGAGCTTGGAGCAGCTGAGATCGACCCACGGAGGTTCGTCTCAGATCTGATGTCGCAAGCTCTATCATGGAAGAATTATCAGTTGAAAGAGTAGAGTCTATGTATTAGATATCATACCTTGAGAATTGGAACCTTATGGTATTTATAGACGTCCTGGGTCTCTTCAGTGACGTTGTGGAGATAACGGTCACCCATTATGGTTCCACGATCTTTCCCCTTTAATAGGAGTGAATGTTGCCCATGTTTCCGCTAATTACAAGCTCGTCTTTAATCCCACGTTCAAGTGAGGGGAATGCAACGGTCGAATGGCCAATGGGCTTTCACCGAGTCGACATCGGGCTTCTCTTATGGGCCCCGTGGGCCTTAGTCATCTGTCGGTCGAGTCATCTCGAGTGCCGGCCCAATGATTCAACAAGTATATAATTATTTTTAAATAATTTTAAAGTGATTGATGAAGAAAAACCGATGTATTACACAATTGCAAACTATCTCATTCAAATAGCAGATTATCCATGAGCAGATTTTGAACTAGAACTCTCGGGACTATCGTAATAGTTAAGATAGTTGACTTTTGACAAAAGAATAGTCGCCTATCCAAATTGAATAGCCTGATATCTGGGTCAAATGACAATTTTTAAGGAAATCGTGATTTTCTTTTTCTGCCTGTTATTAGCCTTTGGAGGAGAGATTTTTTTGCACGATTTGAGTTGTTTTTCTACTCTATAAATACTAGTGAGCTCAGATCTTTTTCCTATCAATTATTAAGCAATTTTCTATTATTCTCAAGTTATTTTCTCAAAACTCTCTTATTCAAAAGCTCTCAATTTTTTGACATTGTTTCGAAAATTCTTATGCTTATTTTCTTAAATCTTCTAAGTACTTTTATTGGCATTAATACTTGTATTAATTTTTTTGGCGTTATATCCTTAACAGATTTAAATCAAGTTTGATTTTTATTCTCCCACAATTTTAAAGTTCTACATCTTTGAGATCAATCCCTCATATAACAATCACATACACAAGGGCTTTATCACGTGGCTATAGGTATCTGTAAAAGCTTCAAAGGTTGTAAGTATCTCTTACTTGGGTTTTAGTAAGAGGGATTTCCTCATTGTAAGTGAGGGTTTGTAAATCCTAGTTGGAGGCTAGATGGTGCGGGAACTCTTGTTGTAGGCAATGTGTTTGTAAAAATCCTCAGTTTGTGAGGCAATGGAAAATCCTCATTAGAGGTGAGGTGGTGTGTACTATTTACCATAAATAGTAGATTTAAGCTCGACAGAAATTTGGAGACTAGATTACCTGGGAGACTAGATTACCTGGGAGTGGGGAACCCGGATACATCGTGGTCTTTGCAATTGTTTTTTATTTACTTGTATTTACATTTTGCTGCTTAACTTAATATTGCAAGTATTTTGTGTTGCTTAGGAAAATACTAGGTAACTCTTTATTAATCCGAGGGAGATTTCTACAGGTAAATTTTTATTTACCGAAACACTATTCACCCCAAGTGTTCTCTTTGCCATCTCAACTCCTAACACTTGGTATCAGAGTGAGTGTACAGATGGCGTCAACCGATCGTTTCTGTGAAGGTCAATCAAGAACCCGACCACCACTTCTCACCGGATCAAATTATGGAGCCTGGAAGAATCAGATGCGAATGTACCTTCTCTCTATCTCCTAAGAGCTATGGAAAATGGTGGAGGAACCTTATGAAGTACTCACTCTTAAAGAAGATAATGTTGCGAGATGTGTGTGCCATTGAGGTAATTTATCTCCATGTATATGTACAAACATCTTGTTCGAAATAACAGTAAGCTATTTTGTAAGAATATCTAAGTATATAATAATGTAGTCTTTATTAAAACTTAGGTAAAGTCTTGAGACTTAATACGAGGTCAAACAAGTGTCGTGATGAAGAGCTCGGTCATAGAGAAGTACTTGACTGTTTGTAGCATAAGTCTAAAAACGTTCATGGTCGTGTATGTTTCGAGAAAAGGATATCAAAACATTAGATAGACCATTGTGTCTTTGTCTTCATCACAGATTGGTGACGATGATCTCATGGACATTTGACTTGGCGAAGTTGGAGACGAGACACTTGTGCTCAATGAAGAATGAGTTCACTGAATGACACAACAAGAGTTATCACATGGTTACCATAAACTCATCTGTCAATAATAACTCTCAGTGATGATAAACAAGTTGGTTCTTAGACTTGATGTCATTGTACAAACCTGTACATGAACGGTGTTACTTATATATCTAAACTAGCTTCTAGGCAAGGCCTGTCAAAAGGTCCTTGATTGTGTGACATTTGAAGCATGCGAGGAGAGTAATGTGTAATGATCGTCTTACCCTTGCAATACTTACTACAACACACTAGGGGGGGGGGGTGAATAGTGTAATGGTACAAATTACGTATTTAAAAGTTAAACTTGCAAAAGAGGAATTATAAATGCAAGAGAAATTTAAACACCACAAAAATCCAAATGCAAACACACGATATTACCTTAGTTTCCCAAACTTAGGTACGTCCAGCCATCCCAAATATTCATTATAATCATACACAAGGTAGTTAATACAATCCTACAAAGAGATACCTCACACAGAGGATTTTGTCCTACATAAGAACCTAACCAACACTACACAAGGGTCAAAATCCAACATAGAGAATTACTAAATTCAACACAGAGAATTAGGGTTAGTCTTACACTAGGACACCCAACTCCCACAAAGAGAGTATCTAATTCCCACAAAGAGAATTATGGTTTCAAGAAACAAAATGAAACAAATAAACTCTTACATATGTCTTGATGATGAACTTACTCGTTAATGAATACAAGGCATGGAAGAGATCTCCAAGTGATGAGATTATCTTGAAATGCACTTGGATGATTTTCCTTGAGCTTGACTTCAATATATGAAAGAGAGAATGAGCTCTTAGAGGGAAATGGGAGAGTTTGGGAGTGGATTTAATCAATCTCCAATGATTTTCAATAGTTCCAAGAAGTTCTAATGAACTCAGCCCTCTCATATATATAGGAAGCCCAAAGGAACCCTCAAACCCAAAGAAAAACCCCAAAATAATAAATCTGCAATGGCTAGATTTTGGTAGTATACGGCACAGACAGTCGACTGATCAACAATTGACAGTCGACTGGTCAACGGTTATAAAATTCCCAACAGCTATAATCTGAGCCAAGACAGACGACTGTAGAAGACTACACAGGAGCTATACAATGGGCAGGCGCCTGAATATCCTTCGGCAGGCGACTATCACTTGGGATGAAAACATAGATGGAAAATGCAAAATTTGCTCTAGAGGCTTCAGTCGATAGATGACCAAAACACATGCGCTTGTAATTTGACAGGCGACTGAAATCTCGTCATCATCAGTCGACTGACTTGCAAAGTGGGATGAAACCCAGAAACTGCAAGTTACACACTTTGGCACGCAGATAACATGAGAACAATTCCTAGGCACCTGATGGAATACAAGCGATTATGAAATGAACGTCAGTCATCTGTCTACAATAGCTCGAGATAGAGTCAATAATAGTTGAGTTGAGCTAGTGCACAATAGTTGACCGTAGAAGGCTGGCCAGGCGCTTGGAATCACACAATCGCCTGTCCTTCCTTCATCAGTCGCCTGTTGGAGAGCCAGAGACTCCAATAGAGTCATTTGATATGATGAACCTATTGGGTTAGATTCTATGATAATCGTAAGTCTCACTAAGATGGTTATATGCATATGCATGAATGAGTAGACCATCTATCAAGGCATTACATTAAACCTAGACTCCAAAAGGGAAAAGCAATAAATGAGATAATACATTGATTACATTGCTTTCCTTAGAGTCTGTGGCTTCAATACTTGAAGCCTTGATGATCCCCATCATCTCACAGCTTTGGCACCAATTGAGTCCAAGCTTTGGCATTTCTTCTTTTTGATGTCCATCCTTGCACCAAGCTATTAGTCTCCAAATCATGATATTCTTCATTAGATAAACATGTGACTAAAACATGAGAGACATTAGCAACAACATAATGTTGTGATCATCATCAAAATAATATTGGTATGAAACACCAATACCTAACAATCTCCCCCCTTTTGATGATGACACACAATATGTAAACATAAAGAAAATAAAGCATAATGTTAATGAGCCCCCTACATATATGAACCAATTGTAAAATGAGATAAACCAATTATAAATGCTCATTATATCAATTGAAATAATAAGAAACAATGGTGACATATAATAGGCAAGGATTACATAAACCAATCTCTCATATGAATGTCTCTCTTCCCTTATAAGATATGATTTACATAATCATATATCTCTCTCTCTCCAAATGCATACGTAAGATAAACATGATTTACATAAGGCATATATCTCTCCCCCTTGCCATTGTCAAAAAGGTGGACATCAAACATATCCCCCTTGACATTCTAATAAAAGATATGACAACATGCAAGAGATAAAGAAATGTATGAAACCAAATATAAAAATTTATTGGGTATCAATCACTACCCTATGCTCCCCTTAGATCATAGAAATGGTCAAATTATTGACTTTTAAATTCTAATACAAATTGTAAAGAAAAAGATACAAAATCTTTAACAATAGAGATAATATCAATTGTAAGATAATCCGCTTTACCAATTGTTAAACATAATTGGAGCCATGGGCCAAAAGTGTATCAGAGCATAGATATGGAAAAATCAAACACATTGATACACATGACATTGCCAAGAGATATTATAACATTAAAAGAGTTGGCAATATCAATGGGTTTAGATCAAGGTCATAATAACCAATTGTAAATAATGATCTTAATCAATACCCAAAATGAGAGTTAAATTATGTTGTAAAAATATTTTTAAACATACTTAACATATTAACTCTCCTATTGACATACATAGTGATCAACAAATGCATGTATGCCAATGTAGTCCTCATTTTCATGAAAATAAATTTGAAAACTTTTTAAAATCATGAAACATCACAAAAACTTTGGTATGCTAAAAATTAATCATTAAGCATATTACCCATGCAATATGCATATGTGTGAGGGACATAAACATTCGAGAACCAAACCTAAGATGAGTTTGATTTCCTAATGTAATCACATGAGGTGATCACATCCCTAACTAATGAGTTAACGTAACTATCCCTCTCTTGCACACTACACTTAGTGGGAATCCATAAACTCAAAGAGTTCCTAGGCAAGGGTTTGGCATTTGCAAGAGGGATGGATGTGGTATGCTTAGGTGTAGAAAATATTTTCTTAGCATGCATAGAGTGAGGTTTTTGCTTCTACGTAAAAAATGAAGGATTTTCATTATTCCTTACCACCTTGTGATTTACATGCTTCTTGTTGGTGTTAATGTTGTACAAGAAAGCATGGTGATTCTTCTTAGGTGCTTTAACAATATTTCTTTAATTTGCACCAAAAGAAGAAATAGATGTAGGTTTGGTAACCACCTTTGGAGTGTATCCCAAACCTCCTCTATGGTTTGCAGAATATTTTTTTTCAAGCAAACCGTGGAGTGAATATCTAGAATAAACAAAGCTTTTAAGCTCTTTGGGATTCCTATTCACATTTCAACGTAAGTTGATGAATGAGAGTTTCTAAGCTAAGCTTTTGAGCTACTAATTAATTTATCATTGGTTATGCTCAATTCCTTAACTTGAGAGAGAAGTGTATCTCTCTCACTAGTGTCACAAATATGCATATCATTATTGTTTACACTAGAAGATTCAAGTTCATGCACCCTACTCATAACATTTTTAAATTTAGCTTTCAATTTTGCTTATGAGTCGATGCACTTACTTGCCTCATTAGAGATCACATTGTAGCGGTATTCGAGCTCCTCGTAGGATAGCTTTGGCTCCTTCTCAACTTCCTCATCGGATTCCTCCTCGCTAGAGCTTGACGAAGACTCTTCCCCTTTAGCCATGAAGCACATTTCTTCGTTGGGATTGAGCCACGCCTCCACCTCTTCATCGCTTGAACTTGAGGAGATTGATGAAGAATCATCAAAAGCCGCGAAGCACATGTGAGCTCTCTCCTTGTCATCCTCTTCTTCATCACTTGATGTGTCCTCATCGGAGTCATCAAATGTACCGACAAGTCCCTTCTTTTGGTTCTTGAACTTAGACTTGCCTTTCCAATGCTTCTTCCCTTTACCCTTGTAAGTCTCTTTGATGGGTTTGGAAGGGCATTCGGTGGAGAGATGACATTTTCCTCTATAATTGAAACAAATCGGATTGTTGGATTTAGAGGAAACTTTGAAGAATATTTACCATGCTTGCTTTTGAGGAATGCTCTTAGTTGCCTGGCAAGCACCACGATTTCATCTCCATTAGCCTCATCTTCTTCATCTTCTTCATTAGAATCTTCTTGATGGAATTTCTTCCTCCATTTGATTGACTCCTCCTTGGCATGGAATGCAACCCCCTTTTGCTTCTCCGGCTTCTGGGGCTTGGTTGGTTGAATCTCATTCTTGTGTTGAAGCTTCACTTCGTATGCCATGAGATTCCTAATGCACTCCTCAATGTTATATTTGTACATGTCGTTAGACTCCAAAATCACGTTGGCCCCTGACCCCATTTGGGTGTAAGAGAGGCAAGGATCTTCTCCACTCAATCCTCTTGGAAAATCACCTTCCCAAATCTTTCCAAAGTGTTCACGATGTCTGTGAACCTTATGCTTTCTCTTTCCAGCATCTTAAACATTTTATATTTAGATCTAAACACACTTTGTTTAGATTTCTTTACCTTGGACGTCCATTCATAAGTAATCTCCAATATATGACAAACTTCGTTGGCCGTTTTGCATATGGAGATGCGAATGAACTCATTCGAAGTGAGGGTGCAATGGAATTCATTCATAGCCCTCGCAATGAATTTGATAGAGTCATCTGCCTTTATCCTTGAGGCCGTGGGTGTAGTAGGCTTATCTAGGGCGACTCTTTGATGTCCCACAGGTCTTGACCCTCCAAGTAGATCATCATCCTGATCTTCCAACTTGGGTAGTTGGTTCCATTGAAGAGCGGGGGTCGAACGGTTGATAGACCTTCTTCATGAGACATGGATGACGCGTTGAATGCCATCGTTGTTGTACGCTTCAACCTCGCTCTGATACCAATTGTAATGATCGTCTTACCCTTGCAATACTAACAACAACACACTAGAGGGGGGTGATTAGTGTAATGGCACAAATTGCGTATTTAAAAATTAAACTTGCAAATGCGGAATTATAAATGCAAGAGGAATTTAAACACCACATAAATCCAAACGCAAACAAAAGATATTACCCTGGTTTCCCAAACTTGGGTACATCCAGCCACACTAAATATTCACTATAATCCTACACAAGGTCGTGAATATAATCCCACAAAGAGATACATCACACAGAGGATTTTGTCCTACACTAAAACCTAACAAACCCTACACAAGGGTCAAACTCACACACAGAGAATTACTAACTCCCACACAAAGAATTAGGGTTAGTCCTACACTAGGACACCAAACTCCCACAAAGAGAGTATCTAATTCCCACAAAGAGAATTAGGCTTTCAAGAAACAAAATAAAACAAATAAACTCTTACCTATGCCTTGATGATGAACTTACTCATTAATGAATGCAAGGCATGGAAGAGTTCTCCAAGTGATGAGATTTTCTTGAAAAGCACTTGGATGATTTTCCTAGAGCTTGACTTCAATACATGAAGTAGAGAATGAGCTCTAAAAGGGAAATGGGAGAGTTTGAGAGTGGCTTTAATCAATCTCTAATGATTTTCAATAGTTCCAAGAAGTTCTAATGAACTCGGCCATCTCCTATATATAGGAAGCCCAAAGGAACCCTCAAACACAAAGAAAAACCCTAAAATAATAAATCTGCAATGGCTAGATTTTGGCAGTTTACGGCACAGACAGTCGACTGATGAACAATTGACAGTCGATTGGTCAACAGATATAAAATTTCCAACGGCTATATTCTGAGCCAAGACAGGCGACTCTAGAATACTACACATGTGCCTGTACAATGGGCAGATGCCTGAATATCACTCGGCAGGTGATTGTCACTTGGGATGTAAACGGAGCTGGAAAATGCAACTTTTTCACTAGCACCTTCAGTCGATAAATGACCAAAATACAGGCGCCTGTAATTTGATAGGCGACTAAAATCTCGTCATTAGTCGACTGATTTGCAAAGTGGGATGAAACCAAGAAACTGTAAGTTACGCACTTTGGCACACAGACGACAGGAGAACAATTCCCTGGCGCCTGATGGAATACAAGCGACTGTAAAATGAACGCCAGTCGTCTGTCTCCAATAACTCAAGATAGAGTCAATAATAGTTGACTTGAGCTAGTTCAGAACAGCCAACTGTAGAAGGCTGGCCAGGCGCCTGGAATCACACAGTCGCTTGTCCTTCCTTCATCAGTCGCCTGCTGGAGAGCCAGAGACTCCAATAGAGTAATTTGGTATGATGAACCTATTAGGTTAGATCTATGATAATCGTAAGTGTCACTAAAATGGTTATATGCATATGCATGAATGAGTAAACCATCTATCAAGGCATTACATTAAAGCTAGACTCAAAAAGAGAAAAGCAATAAATGAAATAATATATGGATTACTTTGCTTTCATTAGAGTCTATGTCTTTAATCCTTGATGCCTTGATGCTCCACATCATCTCCAAGCTTTGGCATCACTTGAGTCCAAGCTCTGGCATTGCTCCTCTTTGATGTGCATCCTTGCACCAAGCTATTAGTCTCCAAATCATGCTATTCTTCATTAGATAAACATAAGACTAAAACATGAGAGACATTAGCAACAACATAATGTTGTGAGCATCATCAAAATAATATTGATATGAAAAATGAATACCTAACATAATGAACTAGAAAGAATTCGTGTCTCTCGTTTATGGGGAGTTAGGGTTGTATGTGTTAATTCGGTCTTTAGTAAAACTTTGGCCAAAGTATGTTGTAAAAAGTCCAACATTATTAGACTAAAGACCGATGAAGACTAACCGTTTTCAAGCTATTATGGTTGATATTTGACTGTATCCTAGGCTTGGCTAAGTGACATAGTTAGGACGAATGGACTAAAACTACGACATTCATCATGGACATAGTCTGGGTGGTCCCGATAATACTCATGTCAATGGGCCGATCACATAATGATGATACCGAAACAGGGACGTCACCTGCTGCTCGTGGTCACTGCAGTCTAGCATTTCGAGCCCCATATGTAGTAGGGTCAGGCTGTAGGGTCTCACACAAAGTGGGACATTCGTCAAGTAGTAAGTAGAATTAGGGAGATTGTGCATATGATGCATGTGTATTAATTATGTCCCAAAAGATTTGCATTATATGCTTTAGAATATTAATAATGTGGGATTAATATCATATGGTGCAAAAGAAAAAATATGTCGTAAAAGGTTTACGAGCATATTTATAATAAAAGTATGGAACAAGCTCAATCGAAGGAGTCTAGGAATGTCCCGGACCCATTGTTTTTCACCAAACCCAATAAGACTAGAGATAGACCCAAAAGAAAAAAAACTAGCCCATACCCATGCCCAACTGGGCATGGGCATGCACAGGCCCAGTTGGGTGCTAGGCACCCATGCCCAACTGGGCTGGGTGCCCATGCCCAGCTGTGCATGGGCAACCATGCCAAGCGAGAGAGGCCCATTCACCTGGCCTGCCCAGCGGGTGAGCAGGTACGCCCGACCCACAGGTGGGTGGTGCCCACAGGAGGGCTGCGTGGCTAGTTTTTCTATAGATCTGAAATATGTGTTTGGGGGTAGTTTTTGGTTAAACTTTGAGTAATTTTTTGAGCAGTCAAATGAACTCAGAATTGAGCACCATTTATTTCTAAGTGTTCACCGTTCAGTGCTCTTCGATTTGATATAAGATATCACTTCCAGAGTTCAACGATGAAAGATGAAAAGTTTGTTAAAGTTTGGCCTTCATGGAGGGCAAACTTGTAATTAATTTTTCCATCTAATTAATTAGTCCCAAATCGGTTATTTTAAGAATAGGAGGGGTTAGCTCCCAATATACATAGGGGCTAACTCCCCCCTTGAAACTTGCACCAAGACTTGGATCAAAGGAGCTCTCAAAAGTTAAAGGGCAAACCTAGATCGAAAAGGCAAATATATTATTCCCTCTTTCTCCATCTTCCTTCCTTGCTTCTGTTCGGGCCCCAGCAAGGCTACGAAGGAGTTCGGATCCGATCCGAGGTCTTGACAAAGGATCCACTCAAGGTGAAACTGTCTGGAGCGCGTGGTTGGCTCGACGACAAGGGGATTACTCGCCTTGAGACGCGGTGTGGCTCATGGGAAGCAGTTCAGCCCCATCGTATGGCATTGGTTTGCGATGATCGACGTTCTACTGACATGCAGAACAAAGGTATGTCATTTGCTATTCATATGCTTATTATTGCAGTATTTTTATAGATTAATCTTTAGGGGTTCGTCAGACCCACCCCGAGATAGTAGAGATTCTGGCTAGAGTTTTTCATTCGGGCATTCTTAAAATGGTTTTAAGTTTATTTTTCCGCTGCTAATTTCTTTTCATCGTCTGTTCGACTAAGGCCAGACATCGATTTTATGCGCTTACAAAACCCTTCAATGGTATCAGAGCCATGTCTACGTGATCTATAATTTTAATGCAATTATAAAATGCATAGGATGCTGCATGTTTTTTAATGAGATGGAAGTTTGTTATTAACTATTAAAATTTTCTTTTTTGAAATTTCCATAGGATGGTTTTATTTTTCGGAAAACCGTTTTTTGAAAATTAGATCTCTTTTAAATCATGTGATAATTTTGTAGTAAATCTAAATAATTTTGTGATAATTATGTTTGATTAATGCTGCTATGATCTAAAATTTTATGTGATAATTGTTTAGATTCCTAATACCTGATTTAGATAGCCATTAATAAAATAAATTGTTATGTGATAATTATTTTTGAAAAAATGTTTTTTTGAAAGTTAGATCTTCTGTAATTATATGATAATTTAGAATAGACTAGAGATTATCATGTGATAATTTATTAATGTTGTTATGATCTAAATTTATTATGTGATAATTGTTTAGATTCTTAATACCTGATTAGGATAGCCATTAATAAAATTAAATTATTCTGAAACATAAATTGTTATGTGATAATAATTTTAAATTTCTAATAGTTGATTAGAATTTCAAATACAATAAAAGTTAATTATCCTAAAATGTTAGTTTTAGGATGCACCTAGTTAATTAGAATTAACTAGGAAAGGTTAACCCAAATTAAAGTGATGGTACACATTTTAATAATTGTCATTCTTAAGTCGTCCACGAAAACAGTGTCTAGAATCGTTTGCGCTAGGGCTCTGGATCCTCCCAGCCCTGACTGGGGATAGTTGTCCTAACTTGCCTAACCTGCCTAGCCATATTCGACTGACCAACTAGAATGCCTATTATCATAATGTGACGACATTGATTATATCGAGTTTATTACGTTAAAAATCCTTTTCAGGATTAGCTGTAGCCCTCCTTCTTTTTGGAATTTGGAAACCATGGATTCATGTTATAATTTTTGAGTCAACTCAAGCTATAACATGGTTGTTTTTTAAAAACAAATTCTATTATGCTTGATTTAGGTCAGCCTAATCCAAACTGTCGCGTCGTGAACATAACTGAGCACCGGTCTAAGTTATTACTGGACATGAAAACAAGGGTCTGATTACATTAGTCTTTATGATTTGTTGAGCCAACTCAAGGTCATAAATGACTCGGGGTAAAAATTTATAAAGGAATCACATACGATGTGATTGGTGAAGATCCATCTACTGATCGCAGAGTCAAGTAACTTATTGAGCCAACTCAAGGTTGTGAAACTCAGGGTGGTTGTTGTTGGAAACAATGGTCTAGGATTTCTTGTTTGATGATAACATACCTTTATGAAGTATTTTTAATGTGTTGGTAAATTGCTTTCAGGTTGAAAGGAGTTCATCTTGATACGTGGGTAATTTGGTCATTTTGGAGCATAAAGGCACTTTGGGCATAAAAGGGCAATTTGGTCATTTTCCAAATTTTTCGTAAAGCTATAAAACATCAACTATGGCATGGATTATGGGGGAGACAATGAGAAAGTCACATGAATTTTTCGGATTTGAAAACGAACCTAAACAACTTAACTATGTGATATAGAAGCTTGAGGGTCAAAATCGTAAATTAACTAGTTTTCTTTTTATAATACCCTATAAATATCACCTAGGGCAAGCCTAGTAAGGACCTATATACCTTACAATATTAACAACAAATACTCTAGAGGGAGGGTGAATAGATTAATGGCAATAATTGTGCAATTAAAAATTAAACGTGCAAATGCGGAATTATAAAGCAAGAGGAAGATAATTCACACAATTAAGAAAACACAAACACAAGAGATTTTACCATAGTTCCCCAACTTGGGTACATACAGCCACACAAAATATTCACTATGATTCTATGATTCTGCACAAGGTAGTGAATACAATCTCTCCACAATGGATTTGTCCTTCACAAGGACTCAACCTACCCTACACAAGGGTCTAACTCCCACACAGAGAGAAACTAACTCCCACATAGAGAATTAGGGTTATCCTATACAAGGACATAATCACCCCTACACAAGGGTTTAACTCCCACAAATAGAGTAACTAACTTCCACAAAGAGAGTAACTAATTCCAACAAAGAGAATTAGGGTTTCAAGTAAAAGATGAAACAAATATGCTCTTATCTATGACTTGATGAGATGAACTTACTCCCTGATGTATGCTAGGCATGGAAGAGGATCTCCAAGTGATGAGATGAGCTTGATTGCACTTGGAGGATTTCCCTTGAGCTAGCTTCAATGCATGAAGACGAATGTGCTCATATGAAGGGAAAAAGAGAAATATGAGTGGCTTTGAGATTCTTAATGATTTTCAATGATAACCAAATGTTCCAAGAGTTCTAAATGAAATAAGCCCACTCCTATATATAGGAAGCCAAGAAAACCCATAAAACCCAAGCATTGAGCCAAAAAGACAAATCTTCAATGGCTAGAAAATGGCAGTTTACGGCTTGGACTGGCACCTGAAGAACAATGAACAAGTGCCTGATCAATGGTTAGATTATTCCTGTTAGTGGATGGGTATGTATCACTAAACATTGCCAAGATATCTGACCCATTTAGTACCTACAAACTGAAACCCGTCATTAAGGCGGAGTAATATTCAGTCAAGCGAATGACTCACTCGACCATTAAGCTCCCGTTGATACTCAGGGAGGAGTTAATGAGACCGAGTAAATCGCAGCCGTTATCACCAATCCCGTAGAAGATCCCGCCCGAATCAATGATGGACGGTTAATTGCAATCATCAGAGCAACACCTATAAATACCTGAAAAGACAATGGTAAAATGGTTCCAACTCCCAAGGTACGAGATCTAATACTCGGACTTTACATTCTCTAACATATATTTCTTCTACAAAAGATCTTGCGACGTCAGATCTGAGACGAACCTCTGTAGGTCGATCTCAGCTTCTCATTGCTCTCTTCCTCTCTTAAGTTCCGTTCTAACTTAAGCATCGGATGAGATTTGGGTCGGGACCGAGATCCTACCCCCCCTGACGCTTCCTTATGGTGTACAACAACGAGTCTCGATCATACGCAAGGGTCGCTCTAGATCTTCTCAACCTCGATCAATCGATATACGAACTGCTCGAGGGTCGATCGAGCACCGCATATACACTACCATCCATCCATGACCTTGATTCTTCCAACCTATGGTCCCACTCAACCGACTGATGAGTCTTCGACTCAGCAGGGAAGTGGCAACGTTAGCTACACAATTGTTTCGGTCAATTTTGGCCTTAACAATTTGGCACCGTCTGTGGAAAACCGAGTCGACATCCCAATCAATAAAACATATTGACCATGTCGATTCACCCATCAACACCCTCTGAAGATGCCTTGGCGCTTCCCAGTTTCAACTCCTTCAACATGATAATAGGAGGACCTCTGCACCCGGAGCTAGCAACCTTATTCCAAAGTTTCTACGCCGGAAGGTTGATGATAATAACCGTGGGAAGGAAGCATCCCAGAGATTCTACACCTTCTATATCCTTCTCAGATGAAGATCTAGATGGTGTAGAACTGCCACATAATGATGCAGCCATCATCACAACCACCATCAACGAGATCACCGTGAAGAGATTGCTCATCGACACGGGAAGTTCGTGCGATGTGCTTTTCATCACCGCATTAGAGAGACTAAGGCTGTCTTCAATGGAGTTGAGACCTTATTCGGGACCTCTTATAGGATTCACCAGACACGCTGTTCGGCCCCGGATATACACCCGGAGAACGATTGTAGTTTTACCGCAAGCGCACGGTCAAGTGGCTAGCGGGTATCGAACACGAGGAGGTAGTGTTGGCTCCAATCTATCCTAGGTTGGTTTGACTACGAAGGTTTTATTGGTGGAGATGGTTATGGAATGATATAATGGAAATGGTGGTGGATATCGGTGTCGGTGATAAAGATGTTGGGTAAAATATCGATTCAAATACAATATAATAAAAGTGTCTAGGGCTAGGGAATTCCCACTATGGATCGTCATACATCATTGTAAATAGTGAATCTCAATATTACTAGACTTGAGTTGAGGTGAACTAGTCGTAACTGAATAGAGAACCAAGCTCACGCTCTCGCGCTATTGCCGGTCTATAGCAAACCTAGGATAGAGCCCAATCTCTTGCAAACCCTAGCCTAAGCCACTAGCATTAGGATCGACATCATCGTTCAATCGCTCCTCGAGCCCACTCTCGTGCAACCTCGAGTTACGATCTAGGTTGTGATAGTTCGTATTCGTCCAATCTCTTGCAAACGAATACAGGTATAGATTTATAATAAAAATCCTAGCTTTGGTCCAATCTCTTGCAAACCAAGTCTAGAGAATCTCGATTATAAACCTAAATCGAATATCTAGGCCTTCCCATCGATTAGAATCCAATCTCTTGCAAACCCTAGATCGATGGAAATCCCTAGCTATCCGTAATAAATCAATCACAACCTAACCTCCTAGCAATTCTAGCAATTTAGAAATTCATTCATCACAAATCTGAAATTAGATCCATAGGGTTCATCCCCATGCCCTAGAACAACAAATCTACTCTAGCATAGCAATAACGATATGAGAATCAATAAAAATCATTGCTTGCATACAAAAAGATAGAAAAACAAAGATTCAAACAATAAGAACAAAATACTTAGCTTGATGAAGATCTTTAATCCAAAATACAAGCTTTTAGATCCAAGAGGGGGTCTAGGGCATGGCCTAACCTCCAAAAGAATCCCTAAGAAAACATGTTGGGAACCCCTTCTAATGGTGGCTACAAACCCCTTAAATAGCCCCAAAAAAACCCTAGCAAAACTGCCTAAAAACCCCCTGAAACCCGCGCCCAGAATAAGTTCTGCGCCTAACTTAAGTTATGCGCCAGTCGCGACTCGGCCGAGTGGAAAGCTCACTCGGCCGAGTGGGAATTCCTGCAAAATTTCCAGAGAATAGCACTCTGTCAAAAACTGTCAAAAAATGGTCACTCGGCTGAGTGGGAATCTCACTCGGCTGAGTGGAAATGTCACTCGGCCGAGTGACACTGATATGCGAATTCCAGCACTGCAGCATCGACTTACAGAAATTTCCCAGATTTCATCCGACCTCCGATTGACACGTTCTTGGCAGCGTTGGAACCGTCATGAAGTCTACTATCCATAAAAATATGAGAAAAATACTTTGACCGTTGGAATGATAGCAGATTTCAAAAGAGTGGGAGGCTGTCTAAAAATCTGGGCGCTGCGTGTCCTCGGCATCACTCGGCCGAGCGGCAAATGTCACTCGGCCGAGGGGCTTTTGGTACTCGGCTGAGTCGGAGCTCGTAGTCGACTGACGGATTACAGTAAGTCTGGTCTTTTGGATGCCGTCGTTCGTGTGCCACTCAGGCGAGTGGTGTCTCCATACTCGGCCGAGTGGGATGTCTTCACTCGGCCGAGTGCATGCTAATCTTCAAGTAATTGCGTGTCCGATCTGGCCGGCCGAGCGGGCTTCTTTGCTCGGCCGAGTGACACATTCACTCGGCCGAGTGGCATGCTGAAAATGCCCAATCTTCATCATTTCGCTTCCTCGTCGCTCCTACGACGTTCTTTCTTCTTCCACTCGTCTTCTATCACTGATAGGTCCTCAATAAGTCCATGAGCGATGCTCCATTACGCGTGCAAGTCCTTTAAGCTCATTTTTGCTCCCAATTGCTCATATTTCCTGAAATCTGACAAAAAACAAGAAATAGTGAAAAGTAACACAATATCATCGAATAATCATGAAAATCGCAATATGAGCAACCGAAATGGCATGCAAATCTGCAGAAAAAAGGTGTAAAATATGGACTGATCAAAATCCCCCAAGCTTACCTCTTACTCGTCCTCGAGGAAGATAAGTAGAGAGACGAACTCGGGAGATGAAAATAAAGAAAATGAAATGAAAAAGAAAAAACACGAGGTGGAAGGGGTCGCTAGATTCTTCTCTCAGATCTCAAGCCATAAGCTACACATCACGATAACTTGGAAAATACAAATCGCATGCTATAAGGATTTCAAATCTTACTTAGACATGGTACTTGCAAGCTTTTAAGAACAACAAAAGGGATTCTCTAAATTCATACAATCAATTCATATCCACATCACGCATTTCATAGAATTTAATATACAAATGTTGGCGATGCACTTTTCAATCAAAAGTTATAAATGAAGCATATAAGATACACACCAAGCATGCAATAGAGAATAGAATAAGAGTCATGGCATTCACATATTTATTTCAAATCATGAAAAATCTCCATATCTAATATATTTTGCTAAGTTTCAGCATTATCAAACTTTCCCATTCGTGCACGTCTCCACTCTAATGTCATACTCACTCATTTGGTCAAATGAATTCACCCCCACAAGCTTAGCTTGAGGCATCGCATCTAAAGGAAAATGATAGTGGAAAATGGGATTTTTGCCTTGGTCTTCCCAAGTATTTTTTGGCTCCAATAATGAGATAGAGAAATATATTTTTTTCTTTTGGACTTTGTTTCTCATTTTTATTTTTGGATTTTTGTAGGAGCTATTTGATTTGTATTTTTTTGGATTTTGGCTCCTTTTTTTGGCTTTTTGGACTCTTTGGAGCTAACTTTTTCTTTTGTGGGGATTTTTGGGAAATAGATGTGATATAAGTAGCTTTGGAGGTGAACTCAAGTGACATGTAGAGAATAAAAAATATTTGTGGAGAAAGAAATAATGTAACACTCGGTTCACTATAATATGTGCACGAACGGTTCAATAAAATAATACTTCAACTAAAACTCATATGTAAGCATGGATATTCTCAGTCATTTCAATAAATAGTGAAGTCAAGCAGTAAAGTTTACAACCATATCAGGCATGCAACAGAAGGTGAATAAGACAATAAAACTGATGTTTCAGATATACTAATGATGCGTGAATCTTGATGCATTTCCAACAAAAGCACAATAAACACTAATCAATACATTCAGCTTCAATTAGTATCATGCATTCATGTAGAGGAGTCATCAAAAGAAATAGATTTGCAAGCACATGTGAATAGCAAGACTATGGAATACTCTAAGTAGCATGGCAAGGAATAATAAGCATCATGATGGTTGCCAAAGCAATAAGAGATATCATCATAAGGAACAAATCTAGCAAAAGAAGGAAAAGAAGGAAAAGAAAATAAAGAAATAAAAATAAACGAGAGGAAAGAAAAGAAAAACAAGCACACAATATGATGCATGAACACACAAAATAGGAAAATAAGATTGGAAAAAAAATCAAAAAGATGATGCAAAAATTTTGAAAAATTTTAAAAACCCTAAAATAAAGTAAAAATGCAACTAATGCATCTAAATGGCATGGAAATGCACTCCCCCAAGCTTAAACTTCACATTGTCCTCAATGTGATCATAATGGAAGAATATGAGGAACAACGATAATAATAAGGGGGGTGAATGAAAAATGATGAAATGAATGACATGAAATCCTAATGCAACTACATGCAAATACAATGATGCATGAGAGCGCCTTCCCCCAAGCTTATACCAAACAAACTTATTCAAATGACTCGATCAAAAATGTCACGGCTTTGCAAAGCGTGATCAAGTCAAACGAATAAGAAAGTAAGGTTTCACTTGAAAGAAATGCTAGATGGTGGTGAGCAAAATGATGTGGCGTATCAAAATATGGAGAGGGGAATTAATATATATAATGGGTTTGGGGTGTAAAATATTTGTTGCCGTCATATGAGGTGATATTTATTCAAGCAAATCTATACGGTCCTCTCGCTGTCGAGAGAATTCGTGTTTATTGAAAGCATAAAATTTCTACACTACTGGATTGATATCACCTATAGCAAAAGGTGGATCCAGTATCTTTGCCGGTGCAGGCAACTGCTCCAACTGCTCTTTCCATGGCTCTGCCAGGTGCATGCGTCCACGAACACCAACAAACTCCAGCAATGCATCCTCCAGCATTCCCACAAGGACTCCACCTATACCCTGCAGAGAATAGGATGCATCAGTTCGCTGCAAAAAATTCACCCTCGTAATAAAAGTATCCCAAAGAGGATCGTCTATAGAAATATATGGAATAAATAATGGTGGACGATACTTCCCTGGAAATAATCCAATATCCTCACGTGCCGTGATAGCTGTCTCCATGGTGTCTTCTCTATGCTGCTCATGTAAATCTAGATCATAGGTGTGGACCTCATCAAGATGCTCCTCATCATCGTCAGACTCATCCCAGCGCACCTCTTGATCATATTCATATGCGTCCATAGGTGCTAACTCCTCGCTCTCCTCCTCGTATACATCCTATTGTACCTTTTGTTCATATGTATGTGTATCCTGCAAAAGGCACGATGAGTCGTCAAAATCTGAATCACAAAAAACATCATACACAGGAGGGGAATCAAATGTAGGAGATGAGGGGGTGAAGAGATCTCCCTGAAATGGAGCCATATGCTCTGTGGGACAGTCCTGGGCGTCAATGGAAGGATGAGGTGGCAGCGGAAGCTCAAATGGAGGAGGGTAGTGCTCGGGATCCTCATGAATGGCTATGTCCTTGTCCCGATGCACGACCTCCTCGGCGATAAACTCTGGCTCCATGTGTAAGGCCTCCTCAAAAGCATGCTTCGGCTCTGCGAGGTAAATTACATCAATGTGTAACGACTGCTTTTCATGTATCTGGATTTATTATAATATAACATATGTTTTGGTGGATTTTCTCCTTTTGTGTGATTTCCGTCTCCGTAGCTTCGTTTTCGATTGTTTCGTCGTGTTTTCTCGTTTCTTCCTTAGGATTGTCGATTTCGAAGTATGTCACTCGTGACGGACTTCATAACGGTCGTATCTTACTATTAGATCAAGCCTAGGAGTCTTAGGAATCGATCCCGGGGCCCCGCGCTCCGTATCGGAACTTTTGGTGCTCATTAGCCGGTATAAGAAGGGGCACCGACCGACTAGATGACGATCCAGTCGGTCGGCAATCCTTCTTGGACCGACTAGTTGGCTTTCTAAATTATTCAAGAGTTACTGTTTATCGTTAGTCGGTCTAAGAACGTTGGTTGACCGATTAGTTGCCAAACTAGTCGGTCAGCAATGCTTCTTTAACCGACTAACTCTTCAACTTAATTTTAGTATCAATACTGTTCACTCTTAGTCGGTCTAAGAACGTTCATCGACCGACTAGATGCTAAACTAGTCGGTCAGTATTTGTTCTCTGACCGACTAATTCTAAAACCTATTTTCGTTCAGAAGTTACTGTTTACACTTAGTCGGTCTGCGTTGGTCGACCGACCGACTAGTTGCCAAACTAGTCGGTCAGTGGTTGCTCTTTGACCGACTAATCTGTGTTAAAACCCTAATTTCTGGGCAGCCGCCAGCCTAACCTATTTATACCCCTCCCAAACGATTTCATCTTCCTCCACTCGACCCTAAACCCTAAAATCTCCCCCATTGAGCCCCCATCTTCCTCCAAGCTTCATTCCTTCATTCCAAGCCCTAGATCCATCATCTAAACCCTCCATCCACTCATTCCACCTCTCATCTTCACCAAATCCATCAAATCCCCAAAATCCCCCAAAACCCTAGTTTCCCCAAACTTCTCCAATCTTTTCCAGATCTGATCCTAGGGTTCTCCGGAGTGTTTCTTCCGCCTCCTCTCGGTAAGAAGTCGATCCCTTGGTGTATTTATAACCTATTTGTATTTTTATGAAACCCTAATAAAATTTCATGCTGTTTGAGGTTTGTTTCCCCCATAACAGCGATTTCCCCGTAGATTAGCATCCGCGAGACGAACCTTCATGATCGTCATCCCCGGTGCTAGGCAAGTGAAACTTGCCACTTAGGGTTTAGGCCATGTTTTAGGCCATTTGCTTGTTGTAGGCGTAAAAGAGGCTAGGCGACGAAATGATACTCGCCTAGGCGCAAATTGGGGGAACTAGTTTGACAACGAAGCTAGTTCCGACATATATCATGTTGCACAATTACCATGTCATGTTTACTTTCCATTAACGGTACGCGAATTAATTGTCATGTCATTGCATTCTTCATGTGATCCCGTGATTGCGTAGCTTCGCTACAATGCTTGTGTTCCTGGCTCGTGTTCCAGAAGCGAGCCCTGTAGTTGGATACCCCAACGCTCGATATTGAATTGTGAAATAGGAAAACAAGCTCCCGTGCGGGGCAACCCTGGCTCACTTGCTGGGCTCATGTGCAGGGACCCTGGCTTGTTTACGTGTGGGATGGGGTAAGAGTTAAGCGGTCATTCAACTGGGAGTCTACCTGATCCGCAACTGCAGTTGTAAGGCGTAAACTCTGGGTTTTGGGGTAGTTGTTAAGCGGCCACTCAGCGTGAACGTGAAACCGTTCAGCTGTAAGGCGTAAACATCTACAAAATAACGTGGAACGTGAATAGTGAATTGATTGAGAATGTTAGTAGCTTGGCTACTCTTGTCTTGTCCCGATACTTGTTCTATTGTACTTACTGTTCACCATGTCTTAATTGTGCACTCATGTATAACTGCCATGTCATGCATATTAAAACTGCTAGGTTGCTAGTTGCCTTACTTTCAGTTTCCTTGCCCAAGTCTTTTAGACTTGCTGACATGTGCCCCTTTACTCTTTTGGGTGACACATGTTAGATCCCGAGCCCGAGTACCTTATTGAGGACGAGGTGTTTGCTGACGCCGAGCCCGAGCTTGTGTTTGACGGGGAGTACGTGGACACTGGGGACCAGTCCTAGTGTCTTCGTTGTGTTTTACTTTTGTTAGACAGTTGTTTTGTTGTCGGTGCGTAGCACCTATACTTTGTTATGTCGTTGCTTTTGTTGGCCTTGTTCTGGGCCTTTAGACTCTCTTCTTTTAGCCTGGTGGCTTTTCTGGATGTTTGACTTATTTTCATGTTGGTCAATTTATGAGATATGAGATTTTATTTCAGTCTCTCCTTGCGTTATTATTGTTGTTCCGTTGTGGTTACAGGGACCTGCTTATGTTTTATTGACGCTTATCGGGTTTGGGGCTTCACAGCACCACTCTCGTGCGGACCTTTTCACGTCTCGCCTCCATATTAGGGAAGCGGGGCGTGACAGGTTTTGTTGGTGGCCCATGCAGGTCCTTCTGTAACTGCGATTATCGGAATAACGATAATAATATTAGAATGTCCAATGAACTAAGTTCGACATCCGAGTCATTAGGCTCTGAGTCTAATTTTGGCCGTTTCTCTGGCGCTAGATGGCTAGAAGACGTCAGACCCGCGCTGGTGGTGGATCTGCTCTGAAGGCTTGCTATTTCTGCGGCAAGACCGGGCACCTCAAGGTGTCGTGCAGAAGCTTTCTAGGTCAGTGTTTGATTTGTGGTGGTGCTACTCATTCGGCGAAGGATTGTCGGCATGTAAATCGGCTGCGGAAGGCGTCGGATGGAGTTCCGCAGCAGCAAGCACCGGAAGCTGGGCCAAGTCGGAAGGTGTGCCATCATTGTGGCAAGATTGGTCATAAGAAGGAACAGTGTCGGAAGTTTTTGGGCCAGTGTCTGGTTTGTGGGGATGCTTCCCATGTCGTGAAGGATTGTCGGTATGCGGGTCCGCTGCGGAGGGCACCTGTTGCGGCACAGCCGTTGCAGCAGCGAGCATCTGTTCCTGCTGGTCATGGGGCGGCCCTTGTTCCACATAGGCAGGCTTTTCGGCAGGCTTTTCTACTGAGGAGACAGGTTTCCCCGATGGCTGTAGTTGAGGCTGAGACTGTGGATGGGGTTATTGTAGGTAACCCTCAGTCTAGTTGCCTTCTTCCTTTTGACAGTCTTGTTTGTTTGAACATGTTTGGTTGCTTGAATATGTTATGCTGCTAGAATGGGGTTTGATTGCTGGGTTGGTTGTTGAGTGTGATTTGGGTTTGCACGTTTCTGGCACGAGTCCTCTTGACTCTGGTGCATCAATGTGCATTGCATCCTGGTGCTTCGTGTAGAAGCAATTCTTGATGGCCCCCTTTTTCCTTAAATATTTAATTCATTCCTATTCGATCGAGTTAAAATTCCTTCGTAGATTTTGAAGTCTATTGGTTTAAATTTTTAATCTCGTAGCTTTTTCTAACCAATATTTCTCGTATTTTGGTTTTAAGAGCTTTACCACTATTTTGATTACTTTAGAATATCTTACAAGATAAGTAGAACTTCAATTATTTTCATATATCAGTTCTAGGTTCATTGAACTCGTACCTTAAGGTCTTGTATAAATCAGTTATTTGGCAAATCCGGATTCTTCTAAAAAGTATTTTTTTTAAATGATGTTTATTTGGAATTTCTCTTCAGTTTTAAAAATTGTAAGCATTTAGCATGGGCCTAAATTTTCACACTATAGTTGATCGGATTTCATTCTTCGAATTTCGAAATTTCACCGAAATATTATATTAAGCTACTGCCGTAAAATATTTTCGGACCTCTCCGCTGCAAATCTTGACTTTTCTGAAGGTATCCCTTCAACTTCCTTTTTCCTAAGTTTAAATTCGTTCGAAATTTTAATATTTATATATTTATACTTCGTGCTCCTTCGTTGACTTAAGGATCTCTAAAACTTTTGTCGAAAATTTGGAATACTAACCCATTGTATTTTGCCAGTCTATACATTCCGTACCCATGAAAATACCTTGTCCCTTCTTATATAAATTTTATTCTGAACCGTACCTTTATTTTGCCCAGTTCGATTCATAATTTTACTTATCTTACTTATGCCATACAATTGACTCACCACGTTTCCTTTAATATACTTTTCAAGTTACACATGATTTCAGCTTTCAACCAACCAAGGATGTGTTCAACATTTTCTCTATTACAATTTTTGGAAAATTACGTCTTCATAACTTTCTCACGATTTAGACCTTTCATAATGTGGTTTAAAAGCTTATTACAAATTTTGACCAACCTACTACTACGTTTTTCCGTTCACCACACATGCTTTCGGAATAATTTCTAAACTAAATCGTATTTTGAATGTTTTCATATATTCGTATTGGGCTCATTAGCCCGTACGTTAAGAGCTCTGTGTAAAACGATTTCTTTTGGCAAATCCTGGTTACACTAAAAGGTAGTTCAATATTAATTAATTATTTGAGCTTTTCCTGGCTTAAAGACTTTGTAAGTCTTTGGCATGAGTTTAAAATTCTTTCGTTAATTTAATTTCGTTTCAAACTTTTGCCAACATTGTTAAATCACTGCCGTATAATATTTTCTAAAACTACGTCCCTAATGTGCGTATGAACGCTCTACTTCCTTTCATAATGATTTCCGTTAAACCAATAAATCATTTCCCCTTATTATGTGCATTCAACTCAAACTTATTTCTAACAACTGATTTTATCGATCTTCAAATGTCGTTTTTACGGAGGGGAATTCCGACTTTTCAAAATATGACTGTTTTATACTTTTAGTGTCTTTGACTTATTCACGTATCATTTCCGAAAACTTATGAGAGTAATGTTTACATCTTTCTCCCTGCCTAAACATCACCTTTGAGTCAAGGTTTCGTCTAACCAAGCTGTCCCTTGCATTCGTCCTATCTGAACTCTTGCTTATCGATCCTTCTCTCGTCACGCCTTCGACCTCGACCTCCCTTTGTTGCTCAGACTTTAGTGCCCGTCAAGGTCTGTGTCAACTCTTAGTTGTTAGTAGACCCTTGGACCTTTGTGTGGCGTCGTAGTGCACGTACCTAAGTTAAGTACGTGGGCTTGAATGAGTATACCCCCATAGTATATTGATGCTTGCCTATTGTGTGATATATATACATATACGAACTCAGAGTTATTCTTGATGTTATGAAATTGTAAGTGTGATAATAATTATGGATACGTGCGAGGATAGCTATACCACTCTAGGGGCGTCTATGTATATAAGATTCTGTGTTGGAACGTCTGAATAGAGTGTATGTAGTTGGGAATACTTATGATGGTTGAAATAATATGATTGGTGAAACTATATGTATGCTGGGTGTGATAATAATGGGTGTACGTATAGTTAAAGTGGGTAGGCCTATTATGTGACATATGTGTTGTACGCGTGAGTGTGTGCTCGTACGTAGTTACGTATTGTGCGTAGACGTGAGTAGTTATGTAATTGCTGCGTGAGTATATATGTGATATATATATATGGTAGTAGAAATATAATTTTGATTGGTATTGCTTGCTATCTGGATGTCGTATGCGTGTATACCATGAGGTATACACGGCTATTGCATATCTTGACTAATGGATGAAGTAAGTGTATTGGTGTGCCAATTTCAAGTGGATGGATATGGTATGAAGATATACGATGCTTGGGTGTGACTATAGGTAAATATTTTATTAGGGAGAGTATTGTAATTATAGGTGTGCTGATGTTTGTAATAATATCCTGGTATATGAAGTGATTGAAATATGTGATATTACCTGGTTAAATATTAAGGGTGTTTGACATTTAGATATGTATGTGGTTATGTTGGTAGACGTGTATGCATTAGATAGTATTGGCGTGTGTATGAATGCTATGTTATGTGTGTGGAATTATTCCGCCATGATTTTGAGTCTCACTCAAGCTTGAGGGGGGGGGGGGCGGGTACATTCTAGGTACATTGGTGTATTGTATGTGGTTGGGGTATAGTGATGGATGATGTATGTATAATGTTAGGATTGTTTGTGCCGGTTGTGTTACGCACACGATTGTGGGTGGCTATACCAATATGTAGTATGTGAGTTGGTCTTGTGGTATAGTTTTCATTAATGACTTGGTTGCGTGGGTATATGTGCGCTAGCTAAACTAGGTGCGTAGAGGTGCTAAGCATATAGTGGTGTGATTGGTATATATATATGAATGAAATATTAGCGTGTGTGGGTGTGCACCATGCACGGGTAAGTATGTGATAGCTATAGGAATTGGTGACTATGGTATGTATGGTGTGTCGTGATTATAGCTATATGACTATATATGGAGTGATAATATGGTGAAATGTGTGCATGCATTTGAATGACTATAAATTGTGAAATTATAATGATTGTGAATGTATATTAGGTATAGTGAACTTGTTTTAAAATCGTATGGTGTGATTTCGCATGTTGATTGTTTGGCGCATACTAGGAGATATAGGGACTAGTGTACTCTTATTGTCTTGTCCATAGGTAGTTACCTATACGTGTAGATTCCGATGGTATTTCCTAGTGTGAAATTATTTTCATATAAGTAAAAGAGACTTGGTTATTTTCGTATAGTGTGTAATAAGTGTTTTATAGTTATATAGAATATACTTGCCTATACGAATGATTTGAACGCGTGAAGGGAGTTGTTTGACTATAATAAGTATAAGTGTACTTTGTGCGTGAATATATAATTATTTCTGTGGTGTTAATAATTGACTGCCTAGAGTATATATATATAAGCACTTGAAATGAATGTACTTAGCTGAAATTTTGATGCGGTATTGATTGAGGGTAGTTACTAGGGTGATTAGATATAGCTGTAGTTAGAAAGTCCGAGGACGGACTTTATTCTGAGTTGGGGAGGATGTAACGACTTCTTTTCATGTATCTGGATTTATTATAATATAACATATGTTTTGGTGGATTTTCTCCTTTTGTGTGATTTCCGTCTCCGTAGCTTCGTTTTCGATTGTTTCGTCGTGTTTTCTCGTTTCTTCCTTAGGATTGTCGATTTTGAAGTATGTCACTCATGACGGACTTCATAACGGTCGTATCTTACTATTAGATCAAGCCTAGGAGTCTTAGGAATCGATCCCGGGGCCCCGCGATCCGTATCGGAACTTTTGGTGCTCATTAGCCGGTATAAGAAGGGGCACCGACCGACTAGATGACAATCCAGTCGGTCGGCAATCCTTCTTGGACCGACTGGTTGGCTTTCTAAATTATTCAAGAGTTACTGTTTATCGTTAGTCGGCCTAAGAACGTTGGTTGACCGATTAGTTGCCAAACTAGTCGGTCAGCAATGCTTCTTTAACCGACTAACTCTTCAACTTAATTTTAGTATCAATACTTTGCACTCTTAGTCGGTCTAAGAACGTTCATCGACCGACTTGATGCTAAACTAGTCGGTCAGTATTTGTTCTCCGACCGACTAATTCTAAAACCTATTTTCGTTCAGAAGTTACTGTTTACACTTAGTCGGTCTGCGTTGGTCGACCGACCGACTAGTTGCCAAACTAGTCGGTCAGTGGTTGCTCTTTGACCGACTAATCTGTGTTAAAACCCTAATTTCTGGGCAGCCGCCAGCCTAACCTATTTATACCCCTCCCAAACGATTTCATCTTCCTCCACTCGACCCTAAACCCTAAAATCTCCCCCATTGAGCCCCCATCTTCCTCCAAGCTTCATTCCTTCATTCCAAGCCCTAGATCCATCATCTAAACCCTCCATCCACTCATTCCACCTCTCATCTTCACCAAATCCATCAAATCCCCAAAATCCCCCAAAACCCTAGTTTCCCCAAACTTCTCCAATCTTTTCCAGATCTGATCCTAGGGTTCTCCGGAGTGTTTCTTCCGCCTCCTCTCGGTAAGAAGTCGATCCATTGGTGTATTTATAACCTATTTGTATTTTTATGAAACCCTAATAAAATTTCATGCTGTTTGAGGTTTGTTTCCCCCATAACAGCGATTTCCCCGTAGATTAGCATCCGCGAGACGAACCTTCGTGATCGTCATCCCCGGTGCTAGGCAAGTGAAACTTGCCACTTAGGGTTTAGGCCATGTTTTAGGCCATTTGCTTGTTGTAGGCGTAAAAGAGGCTAGGCGACGAAATGATACTCGCCTAGGCGCAAATTGGGGGAACTAGTTTGACAACGAAGCTAGTTCCGACATATATCATGTTGCACAATTACCATGTCATGTTTACTTTCCATTAACGGTACGCGAATTAATTGTCATGTCATTGCATTCTTCATGTGATCCCGTGATTGCGTAGCTTCGCTACAATGCTTGTGTTCCTGGCTCGTGTTCCAGAAGCGAGCCCTGTAGTTGGAAACCCCAACGCTCGATATTGAATTGTGAAATAGGAAAACAAGCTCCCGTGCGGGGCAACCCTGGCTCACTTGCTGGGCTCATGTGCAGGGACCCTGGCTTGTTTACGTGTGGGATGGGGTAAGAGTTAAGCGGTCATTCAACTGGGAGTCTGCCTGATCCGCAACTGCAGTTGTAAGGCGTAAACTCTGGGTTTTGGGGTAGTTGTTAAGCGGCCACTCAGCGTGAACGTGAAACCGTTCAGCTGTAAGGCGTAAACATCTACAAAATAACGTGGAACGTGAATAGTGAATTGATTGAGAATGTTAGTAGCTTGGCTACTCTTGTCTTGTCCCGATACTTGTTCTATTGTACTTACTGTTCACCATGTCTTAATTGTGCACTCATGTATAACTGCCATGTCATGCATACTAAAACTGCTAGGTTGCTAGTTGCCTTACTTTCAGTTTCCTTGCCCAAGTCTTTTAGACTTGCTGACATGTGCCCCTTTACTCTTTTGGGTGACACATGTTAGATCCCGAGCCCGAGTACCTTGTTAAGGACGAGGTGTTTGCTGACGCCGAGCCCGAGCTTGTGTTTGACAGGGAGTACGTGGACACTGGGGACCAGTCCTAGTGTCTTCGTTGTGTTTTACTTTTGTTAGACAGTTGTTTTGTTGTCGGTGCGTAGCACCTATACTTTGTTATGTCGTTGCTTTTGTTGGCCTTGTTCTGGGCCTTTAGACTCTCTTCTTTTAGCCTGGTGGCTTTTCTGGATGTTGGACTTATTTTCATGTTGGTCAATTTATGAGATATGAGATTTTATTTCAGTCTCTCCTTGCGTTATTATTGTTGTTCCGTTGTGGTTACAGGGACCTGCTTATGTTTTATTGACGCTTATCGGGTTTGGGGCTTCACAGCCCCACTCTCGTGCGGACCTTTTCATGTCTCGCCTCCATTAGAAGGGGTTTGGGAATTCCAGCACTGCAGTGTCAATCGGGTTTGGGAATTCACATATCAGTGTCACTTTTGCAACATATCAGTGTCTCGTGCGGACATTTTTTGCCAGTTTTTGTCAGAGTGCTGTTTTCTGGAAATTTTGCAGGAATTCCCACTCGGCCGAGTGAGCTTTCCACTCGGCCGAGTGAGCTTTCCACTCGGCCGAGTGAGCTGTGGGAATTCACATATCAGTGAGCACTCGGCCGAGACACTGATATGTTGCAAAAAATGGTCACTCGGCCGAGTGACACTGATATGTGAATTCCAGCACTGCAGCATAGACTTACAGAAATTCCCCAGATTTCATCTGACCTCCGATTGACGCGTTCTTGGCAACGTTGGAACCATCATGAAGTCTTCTATCCATTAAAAATATGATAAAAATACTTTGACTGCTGAATTGATAGAAGATTTCAAAAGAGTGGGAGGCTGTCTGAAAATCTGGACGCTGCGTGTCCTCGACATCACTCGGCCGAGCGGCAAATGTCACTCGGCTGAGGGGCTTTTGGTACTCGGCCGAGTCTGAGATCATAGTCGACTGACGGATTACAGTAAGTCTGGTCTTTTGGATGCCGTCGTTCGTGTGTCACTCGGGCGAGTGGTGTCTCCATACTCGGCCGAGTGGGATGTCGTCACCCGGCCGAGTGCATGCTAATCTTCAAGTAATTGCGTGTCTGATCTGGCCAGTCGAGCGGGCTTCTTTGCTCGGCCGAGTGACTCCTTCACTCGGCTGAGTGGCATGCTGAAAATGCCCAATCTTCATCATTTCGCTTCCTCGTCGCTCCTACGACGTTCTTTCTTCTTCCACTCGTCTTCTATCGCTGATAGGTCCTCAATAAGTCCATGAGCGATGCTCCATTACGCGTGCAAGTCCTTTAAGCTCATTTTTGCTCCCAATTGCTCATATTTCCTGAAATCCGACAAAAAACAAGAAATAGTGAAAAGTAACACAATATCATCGAATAATCGTGAAAATCGCAATATGAGCAACCGAAATGGCATGCAAATATGCAGAAAAAAGGTGTAAAATATGGACTGATCACATGCTGCCCTAGTAGTAGGCATCATCACCATACCTGTGACTTTGGGTACGTATCCATGATTGGTCACTCGCCTGACCAACTTCATTGTGGTGAAGATCAACTCAGCGTACAATGGAATCATCAGCAGAACTCTGCTCTATGCTATAGAAGCAGTGGTCTCAACCTTCCATCAAATGATCAAATTCCAGACTCCTGAGGGATTTGGGAAGGCGAGAGGAAATCAAAAGCAAGCCCGATCATGTTACACTCTGTCCCCCGCTTTGAGAAGGGTGGGGCAGACAGATCCAGTCGATCCCAAGGGTGAGGATTAATGACCCGCGACAGTCGAAGAGACGAAGAACATCTAGATCTCCGAAGAAGAAGGGAGGACAGTCTCCATCGGGTCGATGATCCCTTTCGATCGAAGGGAGCAGTTGATCGCTCTCTTGAGAGAGCATGCAGACATTTTCTCCTGGTCCTAGAGGGATATGCCCAGCATTGACCCTGAGGTAATATCCCATAAACTTAAAGTCAACCCGACTTCTAAACCCAAGAAGCAGAAAAAGTGGAATATGTGGGCGAAAAGATGAAGGCCGCAATCGAGGAATTGGATCGACTTCTAGAGGCGGGCTTCATTCAGGAGGTTAAATACCCCATTGGCTCTCAAATGTCGTGATGGTTTAGAAGGCAAACGGTAAATGGCGAATGTGCATCGACTTTATCGATCTCAACAAAGCCTATCCAAAGGATAGCTACCTCATGTCCTGGATCGACCATCTAAGCGATAATGCCTCGGGCTATGAACTCCTTAGCTTCATGGATGCTTTCTTAAGCTACAACGATATCCAAATGGCACCGAAAGACGAAGAAAAGACTTCTTTCATCATTGATCGAGGTAATTTCTGTTATATAAAAATGCCATTTGGATTGAAGAATGCAGGGGCCACGTACCAGCGTATGATGAATGGAGTCTTCGAGGCTCAACTCGGGCGAAACCTGGAGGTCTATGTTGATGACATTCTGGTCAAGTCGAAGAAGCCGACAGACCACATTGCAGATCTCTGAGAGACATTTGCAAAAATCCGACGCTACAACCTTTGGCTGAAACTCACCAAGTGTACTTTTGGGATCCGATCGAGAAAGTTCATCTGTTTCATGCTGACGACCCGATGGATAGAGGCTAACCCCGACAAAATCACATCGATCGTGGCGATGAAGGAGCCCTCAACAATCAAAGAGCTTCAGAGAGTGAATGGGTGAATAGTGGCATTGGGCCGGTTCTTGTCTGAGTCAGCCGAGAGGTCTCTGCCTTTCTTTAAAGTATTGAGAAATGAGATAGCATCCACCATGAATGGCAAGAGGGTTGTTGATTGGAACACAAACTGCAAGAAAGCTTTCTCTGAACCAAAAGAATACCTCCGTAGCCCACCACTTCTGAGCAAACCAGATGAGGATGACCAACTCATCATTAATCTGGCCGCTACCATGGAAGCCGTAAGCTCCGCACTTGTTAAAAAAACTCGAGAGCACAACGACCTATCTACTACGTCAGCCAAGTCCTCTGAGGTGCAGAGGAAAATTACTCAAGAATAGAGAAGATGGCGTTCACACTGATCCAATCTGCGAGGAGGCTACGACCATACTTCTTGGTTCTCACCGATACTCCCTTAGAGCCGACCCAGAAAAAGCTGGATCGTTCGGGGAGAATGATGAAGTAGGGAGTTGAACTGAACGAATTCGACATCCAGTTTAAACCGAGGACCACCATCAAAGGGCAAGCTCTAGCCGACTTCATCGTCGAACTCACTTATAACGACAACCCACCAGAAGAGTTACATGTTACTAACATACTGTAACGACCAATATTTTCGGTTATGCTGGAGTTGAGTCCTATTATGAAAGTCTATCATTATTATACTTTTGATGTGTTGTTCTAAATATTACCCTTACATTAGTTAGCTTATTAAACCTTGTTCTTATTATATTTAAAATTTCAAATTCAAATGTTTTAAAATACAAATTCTTTTAAAAACCTTCCATTTTAAATCCTAATTAAAACAATAACTATTTTAGAAACACTCTCTCATTAAACCCATTATTCTCTCCCGATGTTGGATTTTTCTTTAGCCTTGTTTTTGTCGTTGTATGCCCCCACTCTTTTTGGATAATGCCAAAGGGGGAGAGATAGTAATAATGACAAGGGCAAAATGAAAATTTAACTCTATTGTCCATGAATCTAATTTATTATGTTAGATTCAGGGGGAGTGAAGATATATATAAAAATGGATTACAATCCTAAATTTCAATACTTGGATCATGTTTTATATTTCTCACTTCTGCTTGATGCGTATTATATTTATTCAATTTGGAATTAACATGTCATCAATGCAGGGGGAGTAAGTATTTTACATTTGAATCATTATTTTTTATTATTATTTATGTTGGTTTGTCATCACCAAAAAGGGGGAGAATGTTGAGTATTGGACTCCCCGGATTTGGTTTTGGATGATGAGCAAACATAAATAAATCGAGAACTAACACTTTGTGAGCGCACTTATGGAGATCGTCGCCAAATTCACGTGAACAGCCAAAGCGACGTCTCAAGACTTCTCAAAGCACACATTCATATGCCTAAAGCTTCGTTGAAGCTTTTGGACTATTTTAGAAGTCATGAATATTCGATTGAAGCTATTGAAGACGGTATCGTCAAGTTTTATTTATAGTCTTTAAGCTTCTATCGTAGAATGTTAAGCCTTGAGTAGGTCTTACGATTTATATCTTCATAACGCTCCTATCTTAGCTCTAGGATCTTAGTAGAAGTCCATACAAACTTTCCCGAAGCTTTGGGCTTCGATTCGCGACTTCTTGTGCATGTTAGTTGGTTCAAAAAGAAGAACTGACCGACTAGATGGTGATCTAGTCGGTCGGCCAAGCTTCTTGGACCGACTAGTTTGTCTCCCAAATTCTAAGCTCTTTACTGTTTACAGTTAGTCGGTCTTAGTTGACTCACCGACCGACTAGTTGGTGAACTAGTCGGTCAGTGATGCTTCTTAGACCGACTAGTTGAGCTTTACTGTAGATGACAATTTTTCACCTAGTTACTGTTTATCGTTAGTCGGTCTAAGAACGTTTGGTGACCGACCAGTTGATGATCTAGTCGGTCAACATTTGTTCTTGGACCGACTAAATCAAGTTGTATTCAGACTAATAGTTTTTGACTCTTAGTCGGTCTAAGTTAACTGACCGACCGACTAGTTGAGAAACTAGTCGGTCGGAAAGTCTTCTTGGACCGACTAGTTATCTAGGTCTGAAATCTCATCTGTTCACTGTTCATCCTTTAGTCGGTTCATGTTGTTTCACCGACCGACTAGTTGATGAACTAGTCGGTCAGTGGTTGTTCTTTGACCGACTAATTGCCCCAGATTTCCAACCGTTGGGAGATGACCTAGTTCGATTTTGTGGGACCCTATAAATACGAAGCTTGGTCATTTCTCTCAAGGTCAGAGCTGCTATTGAGAGACTTATTCAGATTGAAAGAGTTAGAGATTAAAACTAATTTCCAATGCTCTCTTCCTCACAAGAAATCTTTCTCTCCCTCATTTGAGATCTAGAATCCATCTTGAGAGAACTTTGTTCTTGTTGAGCCATCCAAGCTATTGCTTGATTCAAGTCTCCTATTCATTCCTAGGCACCTATTGCTGCTCATATTGGTGGTGCTAGGTCTTGGTGACTTCTCCTTCCTCAAATCCCTCCTTGCCCTTATTTGGTAAGAATACTCAAGGTATAGAGTTTGTGGTAAGTTGTTGTTTATTTCATATAAACTCTTTTATTGCTATTGTTTCTCTCGGTTGTGAGAGAAGGTTGTGATCCCGGGTTGTGGGATTCATTATTGCTATTGATTGTATGATTTGATCTTGTGAAGGTTTTTCACAAGGTATTCATAGTGGAAATCTAGGGTTAGGGTTTCTAACCTTAGTATCCGGAGGGAATCTGGGTGTTCTGGGACGTAGGATCACCGGGTACAAGTCGGGGAGACTTGGGTGGATCCGAACCCATCATATCAATTGTTAGCATTGAATATTTGTTGTTGTCATATTTTAGCTTCCGCATTTGTTGGTAGTATTGCACGATAATTAGGAATTATACTCCTTGTTATTTTTAAAGTACTATTCACCCCCCTCTAGTACTTGTGCAGTAGCTTTCAGGGCATTACATTTGGTATCAAAGCTAGATACTAAGCTATGTCTGCCAACGACAACAAGACCATGCATCCACCTCCAGATTATAGCACCTTCAAGAACCGTGAAGGAGCTTCTTCGGTAATGGAAGGACATTCCTCAACGAGGCCTCCATTCTTCAACGGTACCAACTACGGGTACTGGAAATGCCGGATGGAAACTTTCCTCCGGAGTGCTTCACTATGGAGGACCACAATGAAGGAGTATGTCGAGCCCACCGAAGAAGATTTCGAGAAGTGGACTCCCGCGGAGGTCGCCGCAGAGGTAAGCAATGCCAAGGCAATGAACGCCTTGCAATGCGCCTTGGAACCCGAGGACTTCAATAAGATATGCACATGTAAGAGTGCATATCAAATTTGGAACTCCCTCCTCATTATACATGAAGGGACGAGTAGGGTAAGGGACTCTAAACTCGTAGTAGTTAATAAAGATTACGAGATGTTTCATATGCTACAGGGTGAGAAGATGAAGGAGTATTATGCTCGCTTCGTCGACATCATAAATGAGTTAGAGGCTCTCGGCAAAACCTACATCCAAAAGGAGAAATGTTCGAAGCTTATAGAAGGACTTCCTTCTAGTTGGGAAAAGCGTACCTTCGCCATCGAGGAAGGTAACGATATGAACAAGTATACCGTGGTTCAATTAATGGGTACTTTAATGTCATACGAGGTACGCAAGGATAGCAAGGTGAAGTTACAAGAGAAGATGAAGTCTTACTTGAACCAAGATGCGCCTAAGAAAATGCGATTGCATTCAAGGCGGCTCCATCCACCTCTACCGATGACGAGGACTCGGAAGACGAAATGGACATGGAATCCATTGCCCTCATGGCAAAGAAGTTCAATCGCTTCTTCCGAAAAGGTAACTTCAAGGGCAAATCTAAATTTACGTCTACTAACGCCTCTCCTCCTTTGTGCTTTAAATGCAATAAGCCAGGACACATCAAAGCGGATTGTCCACAAAACAAGCAAAAGGAAAAGTGGAAGGCGCCGAAGTACGACAAATCGAAGAAGTATAAGAAAGGCTACAAGAAAGGATTTGTCGGTTTCATCGATTCCGAAGATGACTCTTCAAGCGGGGAGTCGGATGATGTGAAATTGGAGCAAGCGCACGTATGTTTCATGGCTAACGAGGAAAATGTTCAAGAACCCGCCTCCGATGATAGCGAGGATGAAAGCGATGCGGTAACTATGGATGACCTTAGACTAGCTAATGAGCAAATATGGAATAGATATGCTAAATTAGTTGAACGATATAATTAGACTAAAGATGAGCTAGTTAGCATCCAAACCTCACCTAAAACTATCATCACCAACAACGACACCGTTGTTGAAGGGTTGAAGAATGAGATTGTTAATCTCAAGACTCAACTTGAACATGTTAGCATTGAGGATCCGGAGGAATACAAGATAGCGGATTTGACTTCTCAAAACTCGACTTTGAGTATTGAGAATGAGAATCTTAAATCTCGTGTTTATGTGCTCATATCGCAAGTATCCACTTTGGATGCTTCTATGCGTTCTCTCACCAAGAAATATGAGAACACATTAGGCCGAATTAATAAATTCAATAAAGGTAAGGACCATTTGGATAAAATCCTAAGTGACTTACTTCCGGCCAATCACCACATTGGTTTGGGGTATATGATGGGAACTCCATCCTAAATCGGCCACTACTTTTGTTAGGCCAACTTCCGGTGCTTCGACGAGTGGTAGCAAACACTCTATTGGTAGTTCATCTACCAATGGTGCTTCCACCTCGTCCACACCCTCTTTTGAAAAGAAACCCACTTTGGGTGGACCTCCAAAGAAGGGACATGCCTACATGTACACCAATACTATGCCACGTAGGAACACACGTCCTACTCCACCGGCTCACTCATATGATGATTTCTATGCTACACATTCATGAGCACGTGCACAACATGTGAGACACCCTCACGCACGTGTTCCCTCACATGCATATGTTCACCCACATCGTCATATGAACAATTATCCACATGCACCATTTCATCATGTTCCTTTTACCTATCCACGACATGCATCACGTAGAAATCAACAAAGCATGCATGCTCCCAATAGGATTAAGGCTCCCAAAATATTCTCAATTTGGAGCCCAAAGGACACAAGTATGGATGAAAAACAAATCTACATGAATGATTATTTTTTGAATGTAGTGGATAATGTTAATTATATTGGGAAGTCTAAGTCCAATTGGACTTAGCTTCCACAGGTTTAACCTTTGAGGACCCAATGATCTTGGGTACCATGAAATGATATAATCATCTTTAGGTACTCAAGAAAAACAAACGGAGCAACAAAGTCAAATTTGGCTCCAAAGATGGGTGGATACTCGATAGCGGGTGTTCAAAACACATGACGGGCGATGCTCAATTGCTTTTCGGAGTGGTGCCCATTGCTAATGGGAACTGGGTAATCTTTGGAGGCAACGAGAGCGGAACCATCGTCGGTGTTGGTAAAGTGGGTAACCCATCTAAACCCGTAATTAGTGATGTCTATCTTGTTAATGGTTTAAACCACAATCTTATTTCAATAAGCCAACTTTGTGACAAAGGTTACAAAGTTAGATTTGCGAAAGGATTGTGTCACATTTTTAATAAAGTTAATAATGATTTATTATTTTCCGACACACGCCATAAAGATATTTATATTTTGGATTTTCCTAAGTCATATGAACAATGTCTCGTTGCCAACACAAGTGAACAACACTTATGGCATCGACGGTTTGGTCATGTGAACTTTGGAACACTTTTTAAGATTTCAAAATTAAATTCCATTAAAGGTTTTCCTAAGCTTGTTTTTGAAAAGAAAAGTTTTTGTGACTCATGTCAACGAGGAAAGCTTCCTAAATCTTCATTTAAACCTAAGAAAAGCATTTCTACTACGCGGCCTCTAGAGCTATTACATCTAGATTTATTTGGGCCAACTAGAGTTGCTTCTTTAGGAAATGCTAGATATGGGCTTGTCATCGTAGATGATTTTTCGAGATTTACATGGGTATTTTTCTTATGTAATAAAAATGAAGCTTTTGAAAACTTCACAACATTTGTGAAGAAAGTACAAAATCTCATCGGAACCACCATTGTCACTATTCGTAGTGATCATGGAGGTGAATTTGAGAATGATTCTTTCTCAACTTTTTGTGATGATCTTGGAATTACACACACGTTTTCCTTCCCTCGCGCACCCCCTCAAAATGGTGTTGTTGAGAGAAAGAATAGAACGCTTGTGGAGTGTGCTCGCACAATGCTCGATGATAGCCACCTTGGCCATCAATTTTGGGCAGAAGCGGTACACACCGCTTGCTATGTGTTTAATAGAATACTTTTGAGGCCAGGCACCAAACAAACTTGTTATGAATTGTTGTTTGGTAGATTGCCTCAAGTTAAACATTTTCGTGTTTTTGGTGCGAAATGTTTTATTAAAAACACTTATGAAAATTTGGACAAGTTTGATCCGAGATCAGATGAGGGGATATTTGTTGGGTATTCCTCACGTAGCAAAGCCTACCGGATATACAACAAAAGATCCTCGACGATCAAGGAATCACTACATGTCTCTTTTAATGAAAATTTTATTCCTTCTAGAATTTCAAATGATGATGATTCAATGGATGTTTTATGTGATTCTATTGATTCTATTGATACTAACCCGACTAATGAAGTTGTTGAGAATGTTCCTAGTGATCAAGGAATTCCCAAACGGCTTCATACCATTCATGACCATCCCCATGAGCAAGTCATTGGCAATATTCATGATAGAGTCAAGACGAGATCGCAAGTCCACCACTTCACCAATTGTGCCTTTGTCTCCTCAATTGAGCCAAAGAATATAAATGAAGCGTGCGAAGATAGTGCTTGGATCCTTGCCATGGAGGAGGAACTCATTCAATTCGAGAGGAATGAGGTATGGGAGCTTGTTCCATTGCCTTCGAAGAACCACACCATTATAGGAACGAAGTGGATCTTCAAGAACAAAACCGACGAGAACCAAATCGTCGTCCGGAACAAGGCTTGGTTAGTAGCTCAAGGCTATCGACAAGAGGAAGGTATCGATTTCGAAGAATCCTTCGCTCCGGTAGCTAGATTAGAATCTATTAGATTATTGTTATCTTTTGCATGCCATAAAAATTTCAAACTATTTCAAATGGATGTAAAAAGTATATTTTTAAACGGAGATGTCATTGAGGAAGTTTATGTTTCTCAACCTCCGGGATTTATTAATGAAAAATTTTCAAATCATGTTTTTAAACTAAAGAAAGCACTTTACGGTTTGAGACAAGCTCCGCGAGCTTGGTATGATCGCCTAAAGAATTTTCTTTTGGATTTGAATTTTAAAATGGGAGAAGCCGATTCTACAATTTTTGTTAAGCATTCGAATAATGATATAATTTTAGTTCAAATTTATATTGATGATATCATTTTCGGTGCTACTAACTTTGCTCTTTGCGAAGAGTTTTCTAATGTTATGAAGGAACAATTTGAGATGAGCCACATGGGTGAGCTCAAATATTTCTTAGGTCTCCAAATTCGCCAAATGAACGATGGAATCTTCATCCACCAAACGAAGTACACAGTGGAGTTGCTAAAGCGATTTGGAATGGAGAGTGCCTCCGGGAAAAAGACTCCAATGAGCACTACTACGCATCTTGATAAAGATACGGGCGGAAAAGATATAGACATTCGTCTATATCGAGGTATGATAGGTAGTTTACTTTATCTTACCGCAAGTAGGCCCGATATTATGTTTGCCGTATGTATTTGTGCTCGTTATCAGTCTCAACCTAAGGATTCTCACTTAGTAGCGGTAAAACGTATTTTTTGCTATTTAAGTTACACATTAGACTTTGGATTACTTTATCCAAAATCTAGCACGTATGAGTTAGTCTCATATAGTGATGCTGATTATGCGGGATGCAAATCCGACAGGAAGAGTACTAGTGGCACTTGCCATTTTATAGGAAATTCTCTTGTCTCTTGGTTTTCCAAGAAGCAGAATTCCATATCACTTTCAACCACCGAGGCGGAATACATTGCCGCCGGTGCTGCATGTGCCCAGGTTCTTTGGATGAGACACACACTTAAGGATTTTGGTATACATTGTGATACTAGCCCTATCATGGTGGACAACCAAAGTGCCATTTGTCTTTCAAAGAATCCGGTGCACCATTCCCGTTCTAAACACATAGATGTCCAACACCATTTCTTAGATGATCATGTTGCTAAAAAGGACATCATATTAGTGTACGTTGAAACCCAGAAGCAAATCGCCGATATTTTCACGAAACCCCTAAAGGAGGACTCCTTTGTGCGTTTGCGTCGAGAATTGGGGATTATGGGTGAATCCGAGATATAGGATTCATTTTTATTCAATAATCTTGCATGCTATTCTATTTCGCTATATTTGTTCATGCTAGACTTATTGGATTCTTTCGGGATTTTTGTGAATTTTTGGAATTTATGCTCGAATTTACTCTTGAACGTCGTGTTTAAGTTTTTCGATGATTAATGGGGTAGTTTGATGATTTTTGAGAGTTGAACGATGTTTCGTCCAAGTGCATTTAGGAGAAAACTCATTTATCTATTTTTGGACTCATCTAGTCGGTCTCAGTTCATCAACAAACCGACTAGATGCATATCTAGTCGGTCTGCTAATGAACTCAAACCGACTAGCTCAAGCTTATAAGTTTTCTTTGCTACTGACTTCATTTAGTCGGTCCACGTTCATTTACCGACCGACTAGAATGAAAACTAGTCGATCAGTACTTGAACTTAGACCGACTAACTCTAGCCCTAAAAACTTTGTCTGGCCCCTGTTTCGACTTAGTCGGTTCAAGCTCATTGATCGACCGACTAGATCGTCAACTAGTCGGTCAGTGCTTGAACTGTGACCGACTAAGTGCTCAGGGACAGCTGTGTCTTTTCGCATTCCGATCGACTTATACTCATTTTCAACCGACTATTCTCCTCATTAGTCGGTTTCTTTCGTTCCTCTCCAGCTAAAACCCCCGACCCCTGATAGACCCTTCGTCTTCCTCCGTCGATTCCACCGTCCGATCGTCGCTTTCCGTCGATCTCCGCCATCTATCTGCCTCCTAGGGTAACATCTCCTCCTCCTAGGACTTGTTTTCAGCATCAAGGGTTCTATTCTAGGTCGTTTTCTTACTTCCTAGGGTTTGTTGATTTCGGCTATAGGGTTTATACTTAGGGTTGTTTGATCTTTCTCATGCGTTGCTTGATCTCGTTTTGTCACGACTTATGGCAAGAACGAGAATTCCAATCCAAGAAGACTTTTCGACCACACCCTAGGAATCCTTCAAAACCCAAACGCCGACCTAAACCAACCCAACCTTCATCGTCTTCGCCTCCTCTGAAGAAGCAGAGGATGGCGACCGCCAAACCCAGTAGACGTTCTCTTTCTAGGAAGCCTACACTCCATACCCCCGCTACTCCATCTGATTCTGACACTGAGTTTAGACCTGAGGATGAGCCTAGACATCAGGAACCCTATTACTCCACCTCATCCTAGGACTCGACAGCCTAAGGGAAAGGCCACGATGCCAGTAGGTGGTGTCGATATATCGTTGTGTCGTGATGACCCTTTATGTCTAGCGGCATACACGCGTATCGAACATTGCCCGCTGTTATTGGAGCATTTCGTTAAATTCTCCGATTTTCTTGGCTTAGCAGATCTTCTTTCCTATAGTGGACTCTTAGACTGCCTTCGCTTTGATCCTAAGGCGAACCCTCGACCCTATCCTCGCCTGGTCAAACTTTTCTATGCGAACTGTACCCGGGGACAGTACGGTGAGACCCACTCCATCGAGACTACTGTTTTGGGGACTCCTATAGTCCTCACGGTAGAAATCTTGGGGGAGTTGCTTGGTTGTTCGTCGTCTGGTCTCCTCCCGTCTGATATTTCTGTTGATGATATCTCTTCGTTGGATCAGTCTGTTCTCGCCGATATCTTCCATGTGATCCCTCCTGTTTTCATTGGTGTCCCATCGAAGTCATTCAAACCGAATGCTTGGGTGCTCAATCTTATCCTGAAGTCGTGCTTGCTTCCCAAGTACGGCTCATCATCTCTGCCATCCCAGCCCCTCCTCAAGTTGATTTACGCTCTTTACTTGGGTTGCGAGATTAATTGGGCTCGCATTATACTCGATAAGATGGACTCTTTCGAGTGTATTCGCAAGTCCACTAAATCTACGCATATCCCTTATCCTTGTCTGCTGACTTTGGTGTTTCATCATTTCCACGTGCCTTTGCCTCCTGACGATGAGCGTCCACTTGGTCCTCCCCTGAAGGCGACGGCCGTAAAGAAATCTCTTGCGACACTCCGTCACGTGCAGAGGACGACTCCTTCAGCTTCTCAGGGCACATCTTCTGCAGCTGCCACTCCTAGACCTCCCACCACACTTGATGATCTCGCTCGTTCAGTTCGTCGTCTCGAGTCTCGGTATGCTCGTTCCGAGGAGATTCTGTGTCGTATTGCTCGTGTTATTGGTATTGAGGTCCCTCCTCTAGTTTCTGAGGATGAGGAGATGGATGATGAGGATATCGATGAGCTCGTTGATTCTCTTGCTCGTGGCACTGAGGCCACTCCTGCTGCTGCTACCACATCTGTTGCTGGAGCTGCCACTTCTTCAGGTCCTCCAGAGTCTTCTGCTCCAGTGGATGTGTCTACTGCTACTCTAGAGACGTCTGCTCCTGTTGATGTTCCTGTTGATACCTCTGCCGTTGAGCCTGCTGTTGTTGTTTCCACTCCTGCCCCGACGATTCCTTCAGTTGACACTCCACTCCTCCCAGCAGAGCCTGAGTCCACTCCTTCGACTGGACCTCCGGAGACTGCTGATCCTACCACTAGTTCTTCAGAGTCTATTTGGAGGACTCTCTGATGCTCCTTGGATGATTCATCTTTTAGAGAGAGTTTTGGGTTAGGACAGGGTTGGTGGTGTTTTCTGATGTTTTTGTTTGTGTTGATGTTTGATGTCGATGTTGTATCATTTTTGGATGTATGTTGATGCTGTTGATGTCGATGATGGATTGTGATTTTTTTGATGTTGATATACTATGTGACATTTTGATGTAGTCGATGTACTTTGTGCCTTTGATGTTATGGAGTCAATGTATCTTTTGGTTGTACTCATGATGCTTCATATATATATATATATACTTCGTTGTTCTCTTTTACTTCGTTGTGCACATTTTATATTCGATTTACTGTCTATGATATTCGATCTCATCGCTCGACGATAATGACTTGGTTAAAAAGAATTTATTTCTATGAAAACATAGAATTGTTTTCCATGCACTAATTTAACCAAAATGTTGAGATTAGAGAGCACGTTCCTTTACTCAATAAGTGAATTCTATTTGGTATTGTGATGATTTTGTTTTTCGCTTTTGGATAATGGTCAATTTGGCACACCTTGATTTTCTTCGTGTATTTTTGTTTCTTGGTTTCTTTTGGACCATCGTCGTATTCTTCGACTCCCGATGTTGGATTTTTCTTTAGCCTTGTTGTTGTCGTTGTATACCCCCCACTCTTTTTGGATAATGCCAAAGGGGGAGAGATAGTAATAATGACAAGGGCAAAATGAAAATTTAACTCTATTGTCCATGAATCTAATTTATTATGTTAGATTCAGGGGGAGTGAAGATATATATAAAAATGGATTACGATCCTAAATTTAAATACTTGGATCATGTTTTATATTTCTCACTTCTGCTTGATGTGTATTATATTTATTCAATTTGGAATTAACGTGTCATCAATGCAGGGGGAGTAAGTATTTTACATTTGAATCATTATTTTTTATTATTATTTATGTTGGTTTGTCATCACCAAAAAGGGGGAGAATGTTGAGTATTGGACTCCCCGGATTTGGTTTTGGATGATGAGCAAACATAAATAAATCGAGAACTAACACTTTGTGAGCGCACTTATGGAGATCGTCGCCAAATTCACGTGAACATCCAAAGCGACGTCTCAAGACTTCTCAAAGCATGTACTCATATGCCTAAAGCTTCGTTGAAGCTTTTGGAACATTTTAGAAGTCATGAAGATTCGATTGAAGCTATTGAAGACGGTATCGTCAAGTTTTATTTATAGTCTTTAAGCTTCTATCGTAGAATGTTAAGCCTTGAGTAGGTCTTACGATTTATATCTTCATAACGCTCCTATCTTAGCTCTAGGATCTTAGTAGAAGTCCATACAAACTTTCCCGAAGCTTCGCGCTTCGATTCGCGACTTCTTGTGCATGTTAGTTGGTTCAAGAAGAAGAACTGACCGACTAGATGGTGATCTGTCGGTCGGCCAAGTTTCTTGGACCGACTAGTTTGTCTCCCAAATTCTAAGCTCTTTACTGTTTACAGTTAGTCGGTCTTAGTTGAATCACCGACCGACTAGTTGGTGAACTAGTCGGTCAGTGATGCTTCTTAAACCGACTAGTTGAGCTTTACTGTACATGCCAATTTTTCACCTAGTTACTTTTTATCGTTAGTCGGTCTAAGAACGTTTGGTGACCGACTAGTTGATGATCTAGTCGGTCAACATTTGTTCTTGGACCGACTAAATCAAGTTGTATTCAGACTAATAGTTTTTGACTCTTAGTCGGTCTAAGTTAACTGACCGACCGACTAGTTGAGAAACTAGTCATTCGGAAAGTCTTCTTGGACCGACTAGTTATCTAGGTCTGAAATCTCATCTGTTCACTGTTCATCCTTTAGTCGGTTCATGTTGTTTCACCGACCGACTAGTTGATGAACTAGTCAGTCAGTGGTTGTTCTTTGACTGACTAATTGCCCCAGATTTCCAACCGTTGGGAGATGACCTAGCTCGATTTTGTGGGACCCTATAAATACGAAGCTTGGTCATTTCTCTCAAGGTCAGAGCTGCTATTGAGAGACTTATTCAGATTGAAAGAGTTAGAGATTAAAACTCATTTCCAAAGCTCTCTTCCTCACAAGAAATCTTTCTCTCCCTCATTTGAGATCTAGAATCCATCTTGAGAGAACTTTGTTCTAGTTGAGCCATCCAAGCTATTGCTTGATTCAAGTCTCCTATTCATTCCTAGGCACCCATTGCTGCTCATATTAGTGGTGCTAGGTCTTGGTGACTTCTCCTTCCTCAAATCCCTCCTTGCCCTTATTTGGTAAGAATACTCAAGGTATAGGGTTTGTGGTAAGTTGTTGTTTATTTTATATAAACTCTTTTATTGCTATTATTTCTCTCGGTTGTGAGAGAAGGTTGTGATCCCGGGTTGTGAGATTCACTATTGCTATTGATTGTATGATTTGATCTTGTGAAGGTTTTTCACAAGGTATTCATAGTGGAAATCTAGGGTTAGGGTTTCTAACCTTAGTATCCGGAGGGGATCCGGGTGTTCTGGGACGTAGGATCACCGGGTACAAGTCGTGGAGTCTTGGGTGGATCTGAACCCATCATATCAATTGTTAGCATTGAATATTTGTTGTTGTCATATTTTAGCTTCCGCATTTGTTGGTAGTAGTTTGCACGATAATTAGGAATTATACTCCTTGTTATTTTTAAAGTACTGTTCACACCCCCCCTCTAGTACTTGTGCAGTAGCTTTCAGGGCATTACACCTCTTTCAACCACAGCCGGCCATCTCCCCCGTCCACAGCGACCATCCCCCGCCTGCAGACCTCTGATAGCTTCCCCTGCCTATCCCATGTTTCTTCCCTTTCCCCTACCTACTTCACCAGCCGAACCACCCTCTATGACTCCGATGACTTCTCCCTTGTTGCAGAACTCCTTCAGTCCTTGCCACAACCCATCACCCTCCACCTCCACACCGACAGCTGCACCACTCCTCCAGCTCGTTGCAACTCTGGCCGCCCAAAGTCCATGGCCAGCCCCCTCTCCTCCACCGAACCAGCCCCCTCTCCTCCACCGAACCCAACTCCTCTCCTGCTCAACTCCGATCCTCCCCTCACCTCTCGAGAAAACCTCACACAGAACTTTCCTCTGCCTCCTACCCTCTCTCTCCGACAGGCCCAGCAAGCCACCGACAGCCCAACCAACCGCTGCAACCTTCCAACGCCTGCCTCCCCACACTGCCATTAACCTTCTACACCATCGTCGCTTCAACCCCTTCCTTGTCTCTTCCAAACCCACAACGCCAAAGCCACTCCCTCGCTGCCAACGTCTTCCCGCAGCCTCTTGTCTCCAGCAACTATTCAGTCAGCCCTCCGTCGCTCTGCCGCTGTCGTCGTCTAAGGCCACGGGCCACCTGCAACAACTGAAACAAACACGATGAGCTGTGAGTTTACTATTATGCTTGAACAGAGTATTACTATGATTGAACATTACGTAGTAAATGTAGACAGTATAAATATAGTAATCTATGTTAGTTATATATGTTATTATTGTATATGTTATACATTTTTCAGTATGTTATATGTAACGTTTAATACTATTTTATTAGTTATAAACTTTTAGCTTAATATTGAAAATCCGATCTCGCAGATAAAACACGCCCCTCGTACGCTCGCTAGGACACCCAAAATCGTCAAATCAGGCAAGTGTGCGAATTTAAACAAATTATTGAAGTGTTATTGCAGTTTCATTTAAAACTGAATCCCCTTGTTTTAGAATGCGTTAAATGTCATATGAAAATGCTGATATGTCACATGCTTAGCTTCATGTTGTACACACACTTGATTGAATGAATAGAAATGGAATATCTTGATAGAGATGGAATACCTTGAAATCTTGGATTCGTGAATTCATGCATTTGATTAGATTTGGCTACCCCCGTCGGTCAGGTGTGACTAGTCTGGCTCGTGTTCCAGTAGGGTCACATTTGACTAGTCTGGCTCGTGTTCCAGTATATGGTGGTTTAGCATTCTAGCTCATGTCCAGTAAACATTTTGGGGTGGGGTTAGTGTTGAGCGTCTACCTTGCATGTGAAAGGCCCCCCCCCCCTTTAAGAGCACCACCCGCATGCGGTGGGTAGAGTCAATCACAGTTATACCCTCGTGAGAAGGTGCGATTCACTCACCACGTCTTAAAGGCGAGAACCCTATGCATGATAGAAAACATTTGCATGGAACTTGAAATAATTGTTGCTACCTTACTCGCACATTAGAACTGCCATGTCATAACTGCTTACTTTAAATTCATTAGAACTGCCATGCTTAGTAGTACTTTACTTTAAATCTTTAGAATTGCCGTGCTTACAACTATGCTGCCAGTTGATTGTATAACTTTGACATTAGAATTGTTAATACTTCATAATTTGTTTAATATTTGTACACCTTGCCTTGGGTCGACTCACCTTTCACTTGCCAGACCTTTGCTGACATACATTCATGTTTTTGGAATGTATGTCAGATCACGAGACAGAGTACCAGGAGGAGTTGTTTAAGATGGCTGACCTAGCGAGCCAGGAGTTTGTTGACCCGGAGTCGCTCCTTGCGGAAGACTAGAGACTTATTCTGTTGCTGCTTTAGATTTGCTTTAGTAACTTGTAGTAGGAGTATGTATCTTGTTGTAGTTTCCTTTGGCCATGCTGAGCCCTGTTGTTTTTATTTCATGTACGAACTTCTAGATGTGGCTTTTGAATGAATTCATATTCTGTTGTTCTGTTACATACAAGAACCGGCTACGTTGTTATCACAGACGCTTAGTGAACTCGAGCTTCACCGGTCCAGTTCATGCGGACATTTGTAACGTTCTCGTTTCCAGTATATTTTGGAAATCGGGGTGTTAAAGGTTTTAGTGGTGGCCCATGCAGGTCGTGCATTTGCAAACTTCAGAACAATAGAAATACTATCATTAGCCAAAACGTCTAGAACTACCTCGTGCATGAAATTGATCCGAGTTCCTTGTCTCAGCATGGTAGGGAGACCCAACATCCGGAATATAGGAGAATTTAGTTAGATGCACATGCTTGTTAGTTAGACGCCCTTGTTATGATTTAGTATTATCATCTTAGGATTCACCTTAGTGGATTCTCACTTGGCTTGACCATGTTAGATTTTGGAGTCTCATTTAGTCGTTCGCTCGGACCTACCAAATTTCGGGGCCAGCAGAACGTAGTGATCGTCGCATCCGAGCAGGTTGAACCTGAGTGGCATGCAGTAGTTCGGGAATTTGAAGATGTATTTCCGGAAGGTATTTTTGGACTTTTGCCTAACCGAGCTCTGGAAGTCAGCGTCGACTTTGAGTAGAATACTCAACCGATCTCGAAGGCGCCTTACTGTACGGCTCCTGCAAAACTTGAAGAACTATGAAGGCAAATTGGATGACCATTGCAGAAGAGTTTCATTCATCCCAGTGTATCCCCTGGGATGCACATGTTCTGGTGGTCAAGAAGAACGACGGATCGAGAAGAATGAAGGACGGATCGAGAAGAATGTGCGTGGATTATCGGGAACCGGACAAGGCCACTATGAAGGATAAGTACCAGTTACCCTGCATCGATAATATCCTCGATAAACTCGATGGATCACGAGTTTTCTTGAATTGGATCTCATGAGTGGATACCATCAAGTGAAGGTCAAGAATGAAGATATCTACAAGATGGCTTCCTGGACCAAGTATGGACACTGCGAGTTCGTTGTCATACCGTTTGGTGTGACCAACGCTCCTGTAGCATTCATGAATATCATTAATCTTATATTCTACGAGTTTCTGGATAACTTCGTAGTGATATTCATTGGTAATATATTAGGTCTATTTGAAGATCGAGAAGGGGCATGCCGAGCATCTACGAAATGTTTTAGAGACGATTTGTCGTCATCAGTTGTATGCCAAGTACAGCAAGTGCGAGTTCTGTTTAGACCGAATTGCATTTCTTGGACATGTGGTATCGGGCGACGGTATCCCTGTCGACCCTGAGAAAGTTGCATCAGTCAGTAACTGTACTACCCCTTCGGTCGACATCGGACATCAGGAGTTTCCTAGGATTGGCGGGTTACTGCTGTCTATTCATCGAGGAATTCTCGAAGATAGTCGAGCCCATGACTCGATTGACGAGAAAGGACGTCAAGTTTATTTGGTCAGACTCTTGCGAGCAGGCTTTTGAAATATTGAAAGCAAGGCTGATGTCTGCACCAGTCCTGGCTATACCAGATAGGACTGGAGAACTCGAGACCTTCTGTGATGCACTAGGGAAAGGCCTTTGATATGTCCTGCACCAGCATGGTCGCGTGATCGTATATGTTTCTCGTCAGCTGGAGATTCGCGAGGAGAACTATCTGGCTCACGATTTGGAGTTAACCGCTGTTATCTTCGCCCTGAAGATTAGGAGACATTTCTCACTAGTCAAAGTTTGAGATATATTTCCACTCAGGAAGCGTTGAGTATGAGGCAGAACCAAGCTTATGGTATAGGAATAATAGATCTATTTGTATTAATTGATGAGTTTGTAGTGTATATATATATATACTAGAAATAACCCGTGCACACAGTGCACGACTCCAAAAAACACTACGAAAAAAATGTGGTGCACGTGCGCAACTGAAAAGGAGTGAGAACTGTGGGTGTGTGTGTCGGTATTGTCGGGGATAAAAGGACCCCAAAACAAAGCCTAAAACCCCACCCCCAATATGACCCACCGAGTTTGAACATGTGTGTGTTTTTGGGTGTGTTTTTTGGTTCTTTTTGGGTGAATGGGTGTGTTTTGGGTGCCTTTTTGGTGTTTTTTGGGTGTGTGGGGATGAGGGGGTTGTCCCATGCGGCGATGTGACATTGCCACATGTGACAAAGATTCAAAAACCTCCCTCTTTTATAATATAGATATATACAGCGCGTATGTGCGTGTGCTCATGCTTGGGTAGATATGTGCGTAGTTATAGGTATATATACATATTGTATGAATGTGTGTGTTTTAAGTATAGTAGTAGGTTTATAATATTGTATTGTATTACTTGCCCTTACGAGATGATGTATGTACATGTAATTAGACGTATACTGGGAAGTATACTTGATGGTACGTTTGCAACTATATATAAATGAGTATATGAAGTAATATCTAGTTTTATGTAAATTACCATGGTTGTGTATACTTGTGTGTACATATAGTATGTATGTATATGTCTTGTATAGATACGAGATAGGCGTGTAATAGTGTAAATATGGATATGTGCATAAAGTGAATGTATGTATAAGTATTTGAATGTGTGTGACTATATGATATATGAATAAGTGTATGCATATGGATGTACATTGTTTTATTAAAGTGTATGTATGTCTGGAGTATAGTGACCTTAGTGTCTAAGTCCGCTCACCCATATGTCGGCCCTATTCAAGGAAGTCTGAGCACGAACTTGATCTTACGGTGGTTAGATTGTGATGACCTTAGCGCTATACATATAGTAGGGCATATCTATTGGTGTGTATTATGTAATGTATTGTGTGCATATACACATGCAGTGATACGTACTATGTGGTGTGAATGGTATAACGTAATGTGTATAGTGATTATAGTTTTGTGGTATTATTTGATTGGATATGATTATGCTTATGTATTAATATTGAGTGATATGTTTATATGACGTGTAAAATAATATGAATGGGGATTCTGATTGTATAAATATGGTAGTGCATTATGTATTAGTAATGATGTGAGTGTGCAATATGATGGCACACTTACAGTTATTAAGTTGATGTGTGTGTATATTAAAGTGCTACTATTTGTCTTAATTATAATATTGGTTTAATCATATTGTATGATTGTATTATATGAATAGTGTTATGCTTTAGTTGTGGTATATTAGTATTATTATTGATATATAATTAGTGATGTATGTGTGAGTGTTAATATTATTATGAGTATGATTTCTAACTAGTGCTAGTAGTAGTATTACTACTGCTATTATTATTAGTGTTAATAATATTAGTTGAGCGTTTATGTATGATGGCATGATTGTTAGATATGGGTAGTGTGTGAGCGTAGTAGAGAGTGTGGTGCGTGTATATTGGAAGAAGAAGTGCAAGAGCACCAGCTTCACTTATTCCCCGCATCTTGATTGATAAGAATTCCGAGGACAGAATTTTTCTTAAGGTGAGTAGAATGTAACGACAGGTATTTTTGGCTACGCTGGAGTTGAGTCCTATTATGAAAGTCTATGATTATTATACTTTTGATGTGTTTATCTAAATATTACCCTTACAATAGTTAGCTTATTAAACCTAATTCTTATTATATTTAAAATATCAAATTCAAATGTTTTAAAATTCAAATTCTTTTAAAAACCTTCCATTTTAAATCCTAATTAAGACTATAACTATTTTAGAAATACTCTCTCATTAAACCCATTATTCTCTCCCTAATTATTAGTATGATTCAAACTTTCCTAAATACCTTAGCCTATATTTCCCTAATCAAAATTATTAAAACCCAATCAATTTTAAATAAAACTCTTTCCATTTTATCGAAACCCATACTAACCATCTCTCTCACCCACTTCCACAACCGCCCACATTTTTCTTTCCCTCTATCTCGTCACACGCAACAAGCCCATGCAACAACTTCCCACGTATCCCTCTCTTCCATACCTTTTAGTAACTAGATCTCTCTCCCCCTCTCCCCTCTACAAAAGACAAAACAAAAACAAAGTAATCAAAATAAAAGGCTTCCATACTCTCCATTTTTTCTCTAGCCATCCCCTCACCGTGCCATCTTCTACTTTCCTCTAAAATCCAAAGGGGCGAAACACCCGCCTCCATCCAACAAACAAACCCAACGATCCAACCTCCCATACGAGCCCCGATGCCCCAAACTCAGCACCGAGCACCGTGGCCTCCTCATTGCATCTCCCGCTCGTCGCTGCCTCTTCGACGAGGCCATTCGCCGCTCCTAGCACCGCTGCCCACCCCGACAGCACCTCGACAACCCGCACGCATTAGCAGCAGTGCCCCCACTTATCCCCTTCGACGGCCTGCTCCCACGACGATGAAGAGCCCCAGCGAAGTCACCGATCTCTGCTGCCACCCTCGCCACTTTCTTCTGCCGCAAACACCCAGATCACCACCTCCCTCTTTCAACCACAGTTGGCCATCTCCCCCGTCCACAGTGACCATCCCCCGCCTGTAAACCTCCGATAGCATCCCCTGCCTCTCCTATGTTTCCTCCCTTTCTCGTACCAACTTCACCAGCCGGACTACCCTCCATGACTCCGGCGACTTCTCCCTCGCCGCAGAACTCCTTCAGTCCTCACCACAACCCGTCACCCTCCACCTCCACACTGGCAGCCGCACCACTCCGCCAAGATCGTTGCAACTCCGGCCGCCCAAAGTCAACGGCCAGCCCCCTCTCCTCTACCAAACTGAACTCCTCCCCTGCACAACTCCGATCCTCCCCTTACCTCTCGAGAAAAACTCACGTCGAACTTTCCTCCGCCTCCTACCCTCTCTCTCCAACAGGCCCAGCAAGTCGCCGGCGGCCCAACCAACCGCCGCAACCTTCCACCGCCTGCCTCCCCTTAGTCTTTGCCTTAAGTAGAAGGGGCTTCACCCCTCGCTACCGAATGGCCCTTGTCGTCAGTCGTAAGCCTAGGTATCGCCCCTCGCCACTGAACGACCTTCGACCGTCGTCGGACTTAAGTCGAAGGGGCATCGCCCCTCGTTACCGAATGACCCTCGTCGTCAGCCGTACGCTGAGGGATCGCCCCTCGTCATTGAATGACCCTCGACCGTCGTCGGCCTTAAGTCAAAGGGGCCTTGCCCCTCGCTGTCGAACGGCCCTTGTCCTTAGTCGTAAGCCGAGATATCACCCCTCATCACTGAACGACCCTCGATTGTCGTCGGAATTAAGTCGAAGGGGCCCCGCCCCACACTACCGAACAAAACGTGCCCAATAATCTGTGATCCAAAAGATCATATTTGGCGGCTGAATATGCCTGACGTATCAACGAACCAACTTACCATCGATTTTTGGAAAATTGAAAATTGAGTCGTTGAGGGGACATACACGCACACATGCTTAAATGAAACATGGAAGATAGAACAAACTCAAAAAACTAAAAAGTTCTTTTATTTCATTTCAAAACAAAGAGGTTACATAAAACCTAGGCCAGAATTCCTCCGCCTAGGAGGGAGGAGCACCCCTAGGCATAAAAACGTTCTAGAAAGCTTCCATTGCCTTTATAAACCTTGCCGTAAGGTCCTCCTTATATATTGCGATGGCTCTCTCTGACTCGATAGCTTTGGCCTGGAGCTTAGCTACCTCTGCTTTGCTAGCCTCCACCAGCCTCTCCGAGTCAGAGGCTTTAGCTCGAAGCTCGATTGCTTCCCTCTTCGCAGCCTCTAGGTCTACCTGGAGCTGAGACTTCTCCTTCCACCATTGAATTTCAGCAGATTTTCGGAGGTTGGACATAGACGAGCGGCTATTTTTGGCCTCCACAGTCGCCCACTCGGCCTCAGCCTTGGCCGCAAGGGCTCTCCCTAAGTCCTCTTCCATCTTCCTCTTCCAGGCTTCGAGCTTGGAGGCCTTGTGCTCAGCAGCCTCCACCTGTCGTCCTCCCTCAATTACGTCGACGTCCTAGCGGAGCAATACTGCGCCAAGGATGAACATCTGCAGAAAGCACCAATCAGAAACGGCCAAATTGTAAGCCAATAGATAAATGGAAAACAACGTACTTGATATCTGCTTCCCACAAAGAAGTTGGCCACCCTTTCGATGTCCAACCCTTGAAGGTGCTCCAAATCCAGAGAGAGAATGGAGTTCTCCACCAATCGGGCAGTCGTCCCAAAGTCCGACTGGGACGACTCTTCCCTCCCGATGATGAAGGGAGACTGATGAGGTTTGCCTCGAATGGGTCCTGAGGAAAGAGCCGAGAGCTGATTGAGCAACAGAACTCGATCGAACTCCAAGGGGATCAGGCCGACCAAGGGAGCAGATGACTCCATACCGCCCCATTTGTCCAAAAGAGGAGCCACATGGATCTCAATCGTCCCCTGAGGATCGAGAGGGACCACCTCCCGACCTTTTGCCATGGGCAAAAGCAGAGGGTTTGCCTCCTTGACCTGCCTCCTTTTTTCCAAATCATCCTCCCATAGGAGGATGGGCCCCGTTTCTTGCTGACAGTTTCGGTGGGCTCAAGAACCACAACTGTGTCAGCATCTTCCACCACCACCTGCTCCGAAACTATGATAGAGGCGATGGGTGGAACAATGAGAGCGATAGTTCGACTTGGGTACTCCCTCGTCGAGGCATGTGAAGAAGACCTCGAGGTCCTCCTGACCTCACCTCCCTCGGAGGAAGAGCTCTGACTGATGGGAAGGTGAGCCCATGTACTTGATCCCTCAGTGCTTCTTTTCTTCTTGTGTTATTCTATCCAAACTTGACCCAGTTCAGGGTCCACGTTTCTGTGAGCTCTGTTAGTCATATCTGTAAACAATGGATATAATTATCGTGAGTAGCTACGATAATGACACAAAAGCGGTATACATTACCCGGACTCCACAAAACGGTCTTTAGTCAATGGTCATCCAGCAGATACGATGTCAACCTCTCTTGCCACGATCGACTCAGAAGGAGTTGGGCCGCCTCGACCACACCCGACGTTAACCTGGCCTTGACCTCTTCGGGTGCTAGCCTGGACTCTTCAGCGAGGTCAGGGCTCGGAGAACTCCAACCATTGAGCATCGGTCCTAAGTCGAGGAGAATGACAAACACGAAAGTGTCTTCCCAACCAGGATCAAAAATCGGAAGATCGTAAATGAGCCTCTTTGTCGGGCGAGCGATGATGTGATACCAAACCTTACGGGGATCGACTATTATTCGGAAGAAATACTTAAATAGCCAAATGGATGGTCGAATTCCACAACGATGAAACAGACCAGGGGAGGAATGGCTTAGGGTGCAAGTTGACAAAGAGAACGCCCCAAAGTGCATATGACCTCTAGGATGAAGGGGTGAAGGGGAAAGCGAAGCACACGACGAAAAGCTTTTAGGTACACTCCAACCTCGCTCTTCCTAGGAAAGAAAACTCTCTCGTCCAAACTGGGCAACCTAACACTAAAAGGATGACAGAGGCAACCTGACCAAACCTCAACAACGAGATCAAGGGAAAAATCAGGCACCATCTCCAGAATCACTTTGGTGACGTCTGAGCTCAGATCCATCCGACGAATGTGAGGAGATGGTTCTATACAAATCCCTTTCCCTTTAACATGAATATTGTCGCGTTGAGGAAGTCGAAGGCACACTATGAGCTCTTCGTAAGATGGCTCATGTATCCTAACCGGTGTAAACATGCATATATGGATCTTAAGAGGAGTCATGATCGGTTAGGGAGGGTACCTTAGAAGGATCAATGAAACTCCAAAGGAAGCAACGAAGGAATCAAGCTTTCGAAATGAAAATGGTGGCAGAGCAAGAAATTATTTTTCTTCCCAACCCTTTCTTTTATTTGGAGGAGCTAAACCTACTGATGGCCGATGAGCGACACGTGTCTGAGACCGGCCTCAAGGAGCGATGAGGATCGATTTAGAAACGAAAGGTTTTTGGCGGCACAAATCAAATCAACCATTTCGAAAACTGTGCACATTTAAGGAGAATACAAATCATGCAGTCTCAATCAGTGATGTTTCTTGAGACACGAATGATGGGGGCCATTGTTAGTGCACAGGTACAAATCATGAAACGGTGTCACAATATCCGAGCCATTTAGTGCCTACAACCCGAAACCTGTCATTAAGGTGGAGTAATGATCAGTTAAGTGAACGGCTCACTTAACCGTTAAGCTCCTACTGATACTCAGGGAGGATTTAATGAGACCGAGTACGTAGGCAGTCGTTATCACCAATCCAGGAGAAGATCCCACCCGAATCAATGAGGGACGTTAATCGCAATCATCAGAGCAACACCTATAAATACCTGAAAAGACAATGGTAAAAGGGTTCCAACTCCCATGGTACGAGATCTAATACTCGGACTTTACATTCTCCTACATATATTTCTTCTACAAAAGAGCTTGCAACGTCAGATCTAAGACGAACCTTCGTGCATCGATCTTAGCTGTTCCTAGCTCTCTCCCTCTATTAAGTTCCATTCTAACTTAAGCACCGAAGGGGATTTGGGTCGGGATCCAGATCCGACCCCCCTGATGCTTCCTTGTGGTGCAGATCAATGAGTCTTGATCCTATGCGAGGGTTGCTCTAGAGCTTCTCAACCTCGATCAATCGATATACGAACCGCTCGAGGGTCGATCGAGCACCACAAATCCACTAGCATCCATCCACGACACTGGTTCTTCCAACCTAGGATCCCACTCAACCAACTCACAAGGCTCCGATTCAGTAAGGAAGGGTCCACGTCAGCTACACAATTGTTTCGGTCAATATTTGCCTTAACAATTCCCAAAGGCTATAATCTGAGCTAGGACAGACGACTGTGAAAAATTGCACATGCACCTATACACTGTGCAGGCGCCTGAACAGACTTCAGCATGTGACTACCAGGAGAGATGGAGAGGAGCTGAGAAATGTCAACTTTCGCACTTGTGCATTCAGACGACTGGAGAACATTGTCCAGGTGCCTGAAGACTGACCGGTGACTGACGATTAAACTTCAGTCGACTAACCCATAAGATGGAATGAAGCATATAATTGACAAGATATGCACTTTGGCATTCAGGCGAATTATGAACAATCGTCAGGCGCCTGATGGTTGACAAGCGCCTGTCTTTTCACTTCAGTCGCCTTTACCAAAATTTCAAGATAGAGTCAAGAAATATTGACTTGAGCTACGTACAACAGCCGTCTGTAGAAGGTTGGACAGGCACCTGGTGATCACCAGTCGCCTGACTTGCCTTCAGTAGGCGCTTGTTGGAAGGCCAAAAACTCCAATTGAGTTATTTGGCATGGGGAACCTATTGGATTGGTTTCTATGATAATCCTAAGGTTCACTAAGATGGTTAATGCATATGCATGAATGAGTTGTAACGGTCACTTTCTGACCGTACGTGTTTTAGTGCGTAGTTGTGTTTTGTGTGCGTTTGGTGTACTTGATTTTTATTACTGTCTTCCGTAGCTCAAACGCGTGACCGAACCCTGTATTCGCAATCCTCTCGAAGGTGCGATCACCTCAGTATTTTCCTTTTAATTTTTGGATGTCTGGGACCAACCTACTATTTTATTCACTATCAGTTATTAAAACTTTTTCTTATTTATTTAAATTTCGAATTTGAAAAGGTTAGGTGATGTACGTTTTTTAAACCTAACACTAAGGCAACATACTGATAGTTTTATATTACTAAATCTTATATTATAATAACCAACCTATCCTAACAAACTACCCACTCTCCCATGTCAGCACCCCACTTCCCAACTCTCTCTCTCTCTCTCACGTGAATAACTCTCCCCTACTCTATTTAACATGAAACTTAGGGTTACGTTTCCAGCCGCAACCTAAGAACTAGGGTTAGAAAAAAAATTTAGCCGCATACAAGCACATCAGCTTGTTTTTTTCTCATTTTCATGCTAAACCCTACCCTAGCCTAGTTTGTTGCTCCCCTACTTCCCACGCGCAGGATCTTCACTCGACCTGCCGCATGGCTGCCTGTCACCGGCCACCTCTCCAAGGTCGAAGCCACGACCGCAACCCCCCAGTCCGAGCTTTCTCCGGCCAAGCTCTGCTACAGTAGCCCTCCCTTGCTCCAGCTCCACACAATGGCAGCCCCCAGCCAACACCCCCACGCGTGCAACCCCAGCAACCGCCAGCAGCCTCCTACACATAGGCCGGCCTCCTGCTCTTCACCCAGATCTGTCGGTAGCTCTCCCCCTCTCTTCTCTTTTCCCCACGGTAAGCAACCCAAACTGCCGGCCACCCTTCTCCCCACACCGTCGACAGGCCAAGCCGAGGCCGCACCCCCTCATCAACTGCCGGCCACCCCCCTCACTGCCAAGCTCAGCAGCTCTGACCATCACCCTACCTTCCGTAGGACATCCCTCCTCTCGACTACTCTCTCCCCTCATTTCATCCCCACGGCCAAGAGCCACCGTGTCACCCTACCACAGGCCGGCCTCCCCTCTCCCCTTGCCACTGTCTCTCCCCATGCCTCAGCTGCCATCCCGATCTGACATTTCAGATCTACTGCAAAACGATGTAGCCACTGCCCCTCTCCGCAGACGACATTTAGCTGTGCTACCCGCAGTCGAAATGATCCCGAGGCGATTTTATTTACTACGCTACCCGCAGTCGAGGAACCGGAGACGACAAGACCCATCACCGTTTTAGATCCGACGTCAGATTCGTGCGCATTCGTCGTACTAGGTTGGTACCCCTCGCTCATAGTAACCCACACCGTACGTCATGAAAACCTAACTAAAAATCGACAACAGATCAATAAAGTTACTTTTACGCTCCTTTAAAACTATTGTAACAACTAGGGCCGACGATCGGACTATATTGACTGTGCACATAGGATAGAATCGTCGTAGAGAACCATAGAATAGGTTTGGTCATGTGAACACGTGTTTTGAGACTGCCAGGATAGCCACGTTCAACTTTAGAAACAAAACGTAATAGGACTTTCTAAAACTGGACCTGACACCGTCCCGTTTAACTTATTACAGCCGACACACTGCTCACGACGAGACGCTTCTGACGAACGTACTTCTCGCCATTTCAGGTAAGTGTGTTCACTTACGTAGCTATGGCCATGTTTCAGGCCATTACTTCAGTAGTTGTAAATTGTTGAATAAGAGAACCAGACGTGAAATGATAGCGTCTGGTACACCCTCACGACAACCTAGGCTTGACGACGAAGTCTAGGTATAAACTGCTATAACTGCCAAGCTAGGAACTATCTGTGTATGTGTGTGTGTGTGTGTGTGCATGTGGACCCCCTAGAATGAAAAGAACATGCATTCCCTTGGTTTGAAATGTTTTTCACAGCCTGCGGGCAATAGGGCACTCTCCAAGACAGAGAGAGTGATCCTTTGTATGGATACATAGCCTGCGGGCAATAGGGCACTCACCTAGCAGAGTGAGTGATCCCTTGTACGGACTTGTCTTGTGCACTTGGGTGGGGTAGGATTGAGCGGTCGCACGGTTTAGAGGGTTTGATCCCCCTCAAACCATAAGGCATGAACCCTCTCGACACACTTGTCTTGTCTTGTCTTGTCTTGTCTTGTCTTGTCTTGTCTTATCTTGTAACCGGTAGCATATGCTATGGCCATTGCCATGTCATGTTTACTTTCTTGCACAGACTTTACTTTCCTACCTTGCTATAAAATGTCATATTGTTGCATTTTATAATTCGTCAAGTAAAGAACATTTAAATACCTGTCTTTTAATTGCATACACCTTGCAGTAGAGTCTTCTTACCTTTACTTGTAGACTCTGCCTGACATACAACTCCTTTCTCTTAGGTGTTTGTATGTCAGGTACCGAGACAGAGTTTGTGGACCATGAGGTAGTACCTGAGGACCCGGAGCAGGAGTACGTTGCTCAGGAGTACGATCCGGGCGAGGACCAGTCCTAGAGTTCTCTGCCCGTTGCTGGCTTGGAGTTTCAGCTTCCTAGTTTGGGTGCATAGCATCATTTTTGCTTTCTGTTTTAGGTTGGGTGTGTGGCACCATTAGTTTCCTTTTAGTTGTAGCCATGTGAGGCTTTCTTATTAGACTTCTTGTACTTTCTGGATTGTTATCTTATGAATGAATGATGTTTCTCTTCAGTACTTTTATTCTTCTGAAATTTATAATGCAAGAACATGTGTTATATTTGGTGTACCTCTACAGAAGCTTATTGGGCCCGAGCTTCATAGCTCCGGCCCATGTGGACCTTAGTCTCATCCTCGCTCCTGTATTTTTGGAAAGCGGGGTATGACAAGGTTTTGTGGTTGCCCATGCAGGTCTGCAAAAAGTTCAGAACGATAAAAGTACTCGCATTGATTTAATATCCAGTTTGACATGTGCAAGGTCAAAATTGAGTTTTCCTTGTCAACAAGATGGCAGGAAGACGCAATACCCGAGCCGGGACCTCAGCTGACGGGGCCATGGACGGCCAAAGTGGTGAATTCCGTCAATTTCTGGGCGTCATGAGAAAGATGCTGGATGTTCAGCATCAGTTGGTTGAGCGGACACATCAGGCTGCCCGTGCTGCACAAGCTGCCCAGGCTGCTCAGGCTGCACCACCACCGTCGCCACCGCCTGCTCAACGAGCTGCACCTAGAGTGAATCAGTTTAATGAGCTACAGCTGAGGACTTTTTCTGGGAGAAATGGACCACTGGATGTTGACGAGTGGATCCAGAGCACTGAGGATAAACTGATAGCTGCCAAGATATATGAGGAGACCAAGGTGGAGGTAGAGAAGCTGCAGCTAACTGATAATGCAAGGAACTGGTGGCGCTTAGAGGAGAAGCGTCTGCAGAAGCCAGTTAAGTGGTGCACTTTCAAATCCACGGTCAAGGTAAAATACTTTCCAAAGTCTGCGAAGAGAGAGCTCTTGCAGCGGTTCGTGAATCTGACACAGGGGAGTATGTCAGTGGATGAGTATGAGGAAGAGTTTGAGATGCTCAGCTGCTTCGCCCCGCATATGGTCAAGAAAGAGGATAACCGAGCTAATCAATTTCGCAAGGGACTGAACCCCAAGATTCAGGCTTCTATGACTTTGGTGGACTTGACTACTATGTAGGCCGTACTGAACGCAGCCAGGAACCATGAGACTGTGGCGAGACTTCCTGATCCTCCTGCTGGTGGAGGAAAGCAACAGATGGAGCAGTACAGGACAGCAGTTAGGCCTGCTATGAGGCCCACTTCAAGAGGCCAGGAGCACCTGCACATAGTCAGATGAAGGGCCCATGCCATTTCTGTGGCAAGCCAGGGCATCAGCAGAGAAATTGCAGGAGGAAGCTAGGTTTGTGTCTGGTGTGTGGAGCTGACACACATGTTGCTAATTGCCTGAGGGCATACCATACTGGGGGCGGAGCACTAGTCCCAGTGCAGCGTGGAGCGCCTGCACCTATTCAGAGAGGAGCTGTTGTTTGTAGACCCCCTTTGGCACCACATGAGCAGGTTTACCGGCAAACAGTGCCACCTCGGAGGCCAGCATATACCATGACAGCCATGGAGGCTGAGGACGTGGATGGTGTTATTGCAGGTAATCTCTTGGAACTAGTCTTTCTTATCATAGTATAGTTCATAATTGTTTGCATGTGTTTATATGACCTTACTAGTTAGATTAGTGACCCTTGCTTGACCTTAGTTATGATCTCTTTATCTTAGGCACCATCTTAGTGTCATCTCATCTGGCACTAACTTTGTTCAACTCCGGTGCATCTATGTGCATTATAACCCGGAGATTCGTAACAGAGCACTCCATTCCCATGCATACGCTTCCAAAGTGTTGGGATATCACTACAGGGAATGGAGTGGTGACGGTTAATTTGGGATGCCGATCGATTCTGTTGGTGATCAGTGGACACGAGCTCTATGCCAACTTCATTGTCCACGATCTGCCGCATTTCGATGTTGTCCTTGGCATCGATTGGTTGGGAGACTTCCATGCTTCGATCGATTGTCACAGTAAGAAAGTGGTGTTCAGGATACCAGGCCACCAGGAGTTTGAGTTTCATAGCAGAGAGCGATCGCTTGGGCCCATCAGATTTCGGGCCAAGCCGAAGGAGTCGATCGTTGTCATCATGCAGATGGATATCAGTAGACCAACATCCGTCAGAGACTTTGACGACGTCTTTCCGGATGATATTTCAAGGTTGCCACCCGACAGAGCTTTGGAGTTCAGCATAGACTTTATGTCGGAAGCGCAACCTATTTCGAAGGCATCGTATTGGATGGCTCCTACAGAGCTTGAGGACCTGCGGAAGCATTTGGATGACCTGTTGTAGAAGGGATTCATACATCCTAGTGTGTCACCTTGGGGTGCACCAGTTCTATTGGTGAAGAAGAAGGACGGATCCTGTAGGATGTGTGTGGATTACAGAGGGCTGAATGCAGTGACCGTGAAGAACAAGTACCCGCTGCCCCACATTGATGATATATTTGACCAACTCGAAGGTTCGAGAGTTTTCTCGAAACTGGATTTGAGAAGCGGATACCATCAGCTGAAGGTGAAGAAGGATGACATTTCGAAGATGGCATTCAGGATAAAGTACGGACACTATGAGTTCATGGTCATGCCTTTCGGTGTGACCAACGCTCCCGCAGTGTTCATGAATTTGATGAACTTGATCTACTATGACTATCTGGATAAGTTCGTCGTCATCTTTATCGACGACATCCTTATTTACTCGAAGTCTGAGGAGGAGCACAGTCAACATCTAAGGATAGTGTTGGAAACACTGAGGCATCATCGACTTTATGCCAACTATAGTAAGTGCAAGTTTTGGTTGGACAGAGTCGCATTCCCAGGACACGTGGTGTCCGTTGATGGCATATCAGTAGATCCGAAGAAGGTCAAAGCAGTCAGTGAGTGGCCGATGCCAAAGTCAGCATCGGATATCAGGAGCTTTTTGGGATTAGCTGGCTACTACCGTCGGTTCATCAAGGACTTTTCGAGGATTGCTGAGCCAATGACGAAGCTGACAAGGAAGGATATGAAGTTCTGTTGGTCGAAAGATTGTGAGAAGGCTTTCAGTATTTTGAAGGCGAGGTTGACCACATCACCGGTTTTGGCGATATCGGATCGGAGCGGAGCTTCGAGATTTACTGTGATGCATCTGGTAAGGGTCTCAGATGCGTCCTGCATCAGCATGGTCATGTGGTTGCGTACGCTTCACGACATTTGAAGAATCATGAGAAGAACTACCCGACACATGATCTAGAGCTAGCAGCCGTGGTTTTTGCGCTGAAGATCTGGAGACACTTCCTGCTGAGTGAGAGCATGAAAATATTCACCGATCACAAAAGCTTGAAGTACATATTTACTCAGAAGGAGCTCAACATGCATCAGAGACGATGGTTGGAGATGATGGCAGATTATGAGATAGATCTGCAGTAACACCAGGGGAAGGTGAATGTAGTGACAGATGCTTTTAGTAGACTCCCTACAGTGATGATGCATACTACCCACTGGAGAGTACAGTAGGAGCTAAGAGAGATGAACATTGAGGTTGGCCTACCAAGAGTGATCATTTCCTTGATGAACTTATAGATTCAGTCAACAATTGTGCATCGTATCAAGGCAGCTCAGGCAGGAGATCCGAAGCTGCAGAGGATCAGAAGACATGTAGAAGCTGGACTATGGATGGAGTTTATCATTCATGAGGATGGATCCCTGAGATACGACAGTAGACTCTACGTACCCGCATGAGATATTAGAGATGAGCTGTTGAATGAAGCACATAGCTCGCCTTATTCCATACATCCAGGAGGCACGAAGATATACAAGGACCTCTCTCTGAACTATTGGTGGATTGGCATGAAGAGGAGTGTGGCACGGAGCGTTGTCAAGTGCCTGGTATGCCAGTAAGTGAAGGCAGAGCACCATCGGACCGCCGGACTGCTACTGCTGCTTCATATTCCAGAGTGGAAGTGGCAGCACATCACTGTGGATTTCATGACAGGCCTACCTCGGAGTCCTAAACAGAACGACGCAGTCTGGGTGATCGTTGACCGATTGACCAAGCCTGTGCATTTCATCCTATTCTGAGTGGGACAGTCCACAGAAATCTTGGCGAGGAAGTATCTAGAGGTAATAGATCGTTTACTTCTCTATTTATAGTTCCTCCTTGAGCTTAGTTTGTGATGTAGACCATGTACGTGCAGGAGATTGTACGCTTGCATGGAGTTTCGGTGAGCATCGTATCTGATAGACTCGAGATTCACGTCTAAGTTCTGGAAGAGCCGACAGGAGAATCTTGGTATGAGTCTGAGTTTCAGCACGGCGTACCACCCGCAGACCGATGGCCAGTCAGAGAGGACGATTCAGATTTTGGAGGATATGCTGAGAGCTTGTACACTCGATCTGAAGGGTTCGTGGGAGGACCATCTCCATCTAGTGGAGTACTCCTACAACAACAGCTATCAGGCGAGCATTGGCATGGCGCCATTTGTCGCTCTATATGGAAGGAAATGTCGATTGCCACTGAGCTGGGATGACATTGGAGACAGAGAGCTGTTGGGTCCAGAGATGATGGTGGAAGTAGTGGATGTCGTGAGAGACATCAGGGATAAGCTTCGGATTGCTTAGGACCGCTACAAGCATTGAGCGGACACCAAGATACGACCTTTGGAGTTTCAGCCAGGAGATCATGTCTTTATGAAGATTTCTCCAAACCGCGGAGTCATTCGTTTCAAGAAGAAGGGAAAGATGAGTCCGAGGTATATTGTACCATTTGACGTACTGGAGCGTGTGGGAGTAGTGACATATCGCATTGCTCCACCACCATCTTTGGAGTGAGTTTACGACGTGTTTCATGTATCTCAGCTACGTCGATACGTCGGTGATCCATCTCACACTGTAGACTTTTCAAATATCACGGTCCGACCGGACCGGACTTATGAGTAGTAGCCAGTACAGATTTTGGACCGTCGACAGAAGCAGTTGAGGAACAGGGTACTCGACCTGGTGAGAGTGATGTGGCGTCATCACCCCAGTATTTTCCTTTTAATTTTTGGATGTCTGGGGGACCAACCAACTATTATATTCACTATCAGTTATTAAAAATTTTTCTTATTTATTTAAATTTCGAATTTGAAAAGGTTAGGTGATGTACGTTTTTTAAACCTAACACTACGGCAACGTACTAATAGTTTTAGATTACTAAATCTTATATTATAATAACCGACCTATCCTAACAACCTATCCTAACAAACTACCCACTCTCCCACGTCAGCACTCCACTTCCCATCTCTCTCTCTCTCTCTCTCTCTCTCTCTCTCTCTCTCTCTCTCTCTCTCTCTCTCTCTCTCACGTGAATAACTCTCCCCTACTCTATTTAACATGAAACTTAGGGTTACGTTTCCAGCCGCAACCTAAGAGCTAGGGTTAGAAAAAACATTTAGCTGCACACAAGCACTTCAGCTTGTTTTTTTTCTCATTTTCATGCTAAACCTTACCCTAGCCTAGTTCGTTGCTCCCCTACTTCCCACACGCAGGATCTTCCCTCGACCTGCCGCACGGCTGCCTGTCGCCGACCACCTCCCCAAGGTCAAAGCCACGATCGCAACCCCCCAGTCTGAGCTTTCTCTGGCCAAGCTCTGCTGTAGCAACCCTTCCTTGCTCCAGCTCCACGCAATGGCAGCCCCCCAGTCAACACCCCTGCGCGCGCAACCCCAGCAACCGCCAGCAGCCTCCCACACACAGGCCGGCCTCCTGCTCTTAACCCAGATCCGTTGGTAGCTCTCCCCCTCTCTTCTCTTTTCCCCACGGCAAGCAACCCAAACTGCCAGCCACCCTTCTCCCCACGCCACCGACAGGCCAAGCCGAGGCTGCACCCCCTCATCAACTGCCGGCCACCCCCCTCACTGCCAAGCTCAGCAGCTCCGACCATCACACTACCTTCCACAGGACAGCCTTCATCTCGACCACTCTCTCCCCTCGTTTCATCCCCACGGCCAAGAGCCACCGTGTCACCCTACCACAGGCCGACCTCCCCTCTCCCCTTGCTGCTGTCTCTCTCCACGCCGCAGCCGCCATCCCGATCCGACGTTTTAGATATGCCGCAAGACGACGTAGCCGCTACCCCTATCCACAGACGACGTTTTGCTATGCTATCCGCAACCGAAATGATCCCGAGGCGATTTTCTTTACTACGCTACCCGCAGTCGAGGAACCGGAGACGACGAGACCCATCACCATTTCAGATCCAACGTTAGATTTGTGTGCGTTCATCGTACTAGGTTGGTACCCCTCGCTCGTAGTAACCCACACCTTACGTCATGAAAACCTATCTAAAAATAGCCCACAAATCACTAAAGTTACTTTTACACTCCTTTAAAACTATTGTAACAACTAGCGCCAACGATCGGACTATATTGACTGTGCACATAGGATAGAATCGTCGTAGAGAACCATAGAATAGGTTTGGTTATGTGAACACATGTTTTGAGACTACCAGGATAGCCACGTTCAACTTTAGAAACAAAACGTAATAGGACTTGTTAAAACTGGACCTGACACCATATCGGTTAACTTATTACAGCCGTCACAATGCTCGCGATGAGACACTCCCGACGGACATACTTTTCGCCATTTCAGGCAAGTGTGGTCACTTGCATAGCTACGGCCACGCTTGATGCCATTACTTCATTTGTTGTAGATTGTTGAACAAGAGATCCAGACGTGAAATGATAGCGTCTGGTACACCCTCACGACAGCCTAGGCTTGACGACGAAGTCTAGGTATAAACTGCTATAACTGCCAAGCTAGGAACTATCTGTGTGTCTGTGTGTGGACCTCCTAGAATGAAAAGAACATGCATTCCCTTGTTTTGAAATGTTTTGAACAGCCTGAGGGCAATAGGGCACTCTCTAAGACAGAGAGAGTGATCTCGTGTACAGATACACAGCCTGCGGGCAATAGGGCACTGACCTAGTAGAGTGAGTGATCCCTTGTACGGACTTGTCTTGTGAACTTGGGTGGGGTAGGGTTGAGCGGTCGCACGGTTTAGAGGGTTTGATCCCCCTCAAACCGTAAGGCGTGAACCCTCTTGACACACATGTCTTGTCTTGTCTTGTCTTGTCTTGTAGCCGGTATCACACGCGGGTTTGATCCCCCTCAGGAGTACTTGGACGAGGACCAGTCCTAGAGTTCTCTGCCCGTTGCTGGCTTGGAGTTTTAGCTTCCTAGTTTGGGTGCGTAGCACCATTTTTGCTTTCTGTTTTAGTTTGGGAGTGTGGCACCATTAGTTTCCTTTTAGTTGTAGCCATGCGAGGCTTTCCTATTAGACTTCTTGTACTTGCTGGATTGTTATCTTATGAATGAATGATGTTTCTCTTCGGTACTTTTATTCTTCTGAACTTTATAATGCAAGAACCTGTGTTATGTTTGGTGTACCTCTACAGATGCTTATTGGGCCCGAGCTTCGCAGCTCCGGCCCATGCGGACCTTAGTCTCGTCCTCGCTCCCGTATATTTGGGAAGCGGGGTCTGACATGAGTAGACCATCTATCAATGCAGTACAAGTTCCTAGACTCAAAAATAGAAAAGCAAGTCATACAAATATTACATTTATTACAATTTTCTTATCCAAGAGTCTAAGTATTCAAGCTCTTAATGCCTTGATCTCCCATCATCTTCCAAACTTTGGCATCTCTTGTTGAGCTTCCTATCATCAAGCTCCAAGCTTTGGCAATGATCCATTTGGTGTTGTAATGCCTCCGCTCCTCAGGATACTCAGGAAGTACAAATCCGTCCAAAGTATTCCTAGAATAACGAGTGTTACGATGAAGAGAAAGAGAGTGTGTACAGAAGAACAAGCAGGCCACTGCACACATGCTGGGAAGTACAAGTAATGCTCCAACGCAGAAAAACAAAATACAATAATGTACAAATCCAACAATCTTTTTTTATTAATACCAAAGTAAAATTTTATTTACATCACCTCAACACCCGGTACAAAACAAAAGAACTCCCCAAACTCCACAAAAGGACAAAAGATGGGTAAACCAAAAATAAACCCCAACCCTAAAAAAAGCCTTAAAAGTGTCCACATCCGGTACAACACACTCGCTAACCTACCCCAGGAAAGTCCAACTGAACAAAGTCGCCCGTATGCTCCACCTCTGAACTGGGGATGATCTCCTGCGTCACGATCCGCTCCGACTGCTCTGGTGCTACTCTTGGAAAACACAAAGGGGGCACGTCAATGCGTGACCTAGTAGGAAGACCTAACATTGTTAGTAGGATCCAGTTTTAGAACCAGACTACCTATCTAATGTGTGGTCTACACAACTAAAGAGGGTCCACAAAATATTCATCAAAACATGTCACAACAAGCAAAAGCTGAAAGTAAACTGTGAAGCATAACAATATAAGAAAACATGAGATATACATTAAAGTCAATTACATTAGAGTTATTAATTTATCAGTTCAAGAACCCGTGTAAAATGTAGGACAATTTGGAGCTGGACTTCACCCATGGGGGGTGAAAAGTGGTACTTCAACCAGTGACACGAGCACTAGAGGGGCCTCTCGTAACTCCCCCTGTCGGGAGTGAGACAATTCTCGTTTTTTATCGGGACAAACGGATAAAACCATCAATTACCGCGTCGTCCACCGGCCTCTCTAATTCTAGTCAACTCCCCCTTTCGGAAGTGTCATGCAAGTGAGAATCAAATCTGTGTCAACTCCTTAGTACCTAATTTTTACACGTGTCCCCCCAAATCCACATCTAGAGTCTCGCCCATTTCTGAATGGACTGAGTACTCCAGATTATTACACTCTTCTCACTTTCAATTTCATTAATACATGATACTTTTCATTTGGCGGTCTCATTACCGCTTTTCACATTCCATACTTCATTTACATTATTGTCACATGGATATCTCAATATATCCATTCATTGTCATTCACTTTCTTTTCATTTCCAACTACATCTTGAATCATCCCATTTGGAGTTCTACACTAACAGATATAAATTTTTCAATCTACAGAACAGAACTGAAAATTTACAGCACATCGTTTTCTTTGGACTACATTCAAGTTCAAACCAATTAACATGCATGACCTTAGCTTAGTGTTACTTAAGCCTAACATATACTTGTTAAAAAACAATAGCATAGTCCATGTTAAAAAGTTGGATTTACTACTCAATTGTTCTACCCACATATGACATGGCAACATGAATGAAACTTAGAGAACACTTAGATTACAACATGCACCTCTATACCATTTCATACAAAACTTAAATTTTTGCAAATTCATATTCTTTTCTAGTATGGGCTTAAGCTACAAAATTATACCATATTCAAACTTAAAATTTACTAGCTTGATGGAATTCTACAATCTCAAATCCTAAAACTACATCCTAACTAGGATGTTAGAACTCCTACCTTCAAATAGTCCTTCTTAATATTCTTTGGTCCTTCTTATTTCCTTGATGACCCCAAGCTCTTCCCTCTTTAAGATTCTTCTTCTTCCTCTAATATTTGAGTATGGCAATCATTTTGGTCTTGGTGAAACGAGGGGGTTTTTGTGGATTAAGTGAAGCTTGGAAGGAAAATTGTGATGAAGATGTTTTGAGTGGTGAAAAGGGAGGAGTTTGTGGTGGTGGAGTGGTGGAGTGGTGGTGGGAGAGGTGGAGCTAAGGGAGGAGGAAGAGGAGAAGGATGAAGCTGGGAAAATTTTCTCTTTTCCTTTTCTTTTCCATTTTCTATTCTCCTTCTTTTAATCATCATCACCCTTTTCATGCATCAAGTGAAGGCCAAGTGTATACTTATGTGTCATGGCTTAAGCTATGGTTAACATGCATATAGGCACAGAAGTAAGAAGTATGTGAGGTTTAAGGAGAATATGACACATAAGAAGGTGTATGTGTCATCATAGAATTTTTCCAAAATCAAAATTTTTAGGAAATTAGAAATACACTAATTAATCCCTACTACCCATTACATACTATGTACATGCTCCCCCTAGATTATAGAAAAGGTCAAAAGGTTGACTTCTATACTCTAATAACAATTGTAAGATATCTATTGTAATCTTTACCAATTGAAGTATTAATTAAAGCCATAGGCCTTAATTGTATCATTGCATTGATATAGAAAAATCAAACAACAATGATACAAATGATATTGCCAATAGAAAATATAGCATGAAAAAATGTTGGCAACAACAATGGGTTGAATTTGAGACCATAATTACCAATTGTAAATAATCTAAGTATGATCTCAAAAATAACCCAAAATGAGAGTTAAAATAAGTTTTAAAATACTTCTAAACATACATAACATACTAGCTCCCACATTGCAATACACACGGATCAACAAATGCATGTATGACAATGAAATCCCCATGGTCCCATTTTCTTGAAAAAGAATAATTTGAAAAATATTTTCAAAATCATGATGAAAAGTCACACACAATCAATGGGTATGGTTAAATAATAAACATTAAAGCAACATATCCATGCAATATGCACATGTGTGAGAGATCTACACATTAGGGAACCAAACCCAAGAAGAGTTTGATTTCCTAATGTAATCACATGAGGTGATCACATCACTAACTAAAGAGTTGATATATCTATTCCTCTCTTGCACACTAACCTTAGTGGAAATCCAAAGAATTACGGATTTCTTAGGCAATGGTTTTGCATTTGCAAGAGGGGTGGATGTGGCATGCTTAGGTGTAGAAAAATTCGTGGCATGCATAAAGTGAGAAACTTGCTTTTTAGCAAAAATTGAAGAATTTTCATTCTCCCTCATCACCTTGTGATTTATATGTTTCTTGTTAGTGTTATTATTATATAAGAAAGCATGATAATTCTTCTTAGGTGCTTTAGCAATATGTCTTGATTTCGCACCATAAAAAGAATTAGAGGTGGGGTTAGTTTCCACTCTTGGAATATATCCCAAACCTCCTTTATGATTTATCGGATGTTGTTTTTCCAATAAATCGTGGACTGAATCCCTAGAATGAACAAAGCTTTTGAGCTTTTATGATTTCTCTTCGCATTTCAACGTAAGTTGTTGAATGCGAGACTCTAAGCTATGATTTTGAGCTACAAATTTATCATTTGTAATGCTCAAATCATTAACTTGAGGGAGAAGTGTGTCTCTCTCACTAGTGTCACAAATATGCAAAGCATTATTACTTACACTAGTAGATTATAGTTCATGCCATCAAATTTTAACATTAACAAAATTTTCTTTTAATTTATTGTAAGAGTTGATGCATTTACTAGCCCCATTGGAGATAACATTATAGCGATATTCAATCTCCTCATAAGGTAGCTTTGGCTCCACCTCATCATCATCATCGCATTCCTCCACGCTAGAGCTTGATGAAGACTCTTCCCCTTTTACCATGAATCACACTTCTTCATTGGGGTTGAGCCAATCCTCCACCTCTTCATCACTTGAACTTGAAGAGATATTGTCGAATGTCGTGAAGCACTTGAGGGATTCCTCCTTGTCATCTTCTTCGTCATTTGATGAGTTCTCACTTGAGTCATCAAAAGTACCAATAAGACCCTTCTTCTTGTTCTTGTACTTGGAGTTTCCTTTCCAATATTTCTTCCCTTTCCCTTTATAAGATTCTTTGGAGTGTTTGGATGGGCATTCGGTAGAGAGATGACATTTGCCACTGCAATTGAAACAAGCAGGAGTCTTGTTAGATTTAGATACAAACTTTGACGAAGACTTACCTTGCTTGATTTTTAGGAATGCTCTTAGTTGCTTGGCAAGCTCCATGATTTCATCACCACTAGCCTCATCCTCTCCATCTTCTTCACTCGAAGCTTCTCGATAGAATTTCTATCTCCACTTGATTGTCTCCTTCTCGGCATGGAATGCAATTCCCTTTTGTTTCTACGGCTTCTCAGGCTTGGATGGCTGAATATCCTTCATGTGTTGAAACTTTCTTCATACGCCATGCGATTCCCAGTGCACTCCTCAACGGTGCATTTGGACATGACTTTTGACTCCAAAATACCGTTGGCATTTGACTCCCATTGAGCTGTAAGAGAGCCAAGGATCTTCTCCACTCGATCCTCTTGAGAAATCACCTTCCCAAGTCCTTCCAAAGCGTTCACAATATACATGAACCTGGTGAACATTTCCGAGATGCTCTCTCCTTCCTGTATCTTAAACTATTCATATTTAGATCTAAACACACTTTGTTTAGATTTCTTTACCTTAGACGTCCCTTCGTAAGTAATCTCCAATGTATGCCAAATTTTGTTGGCCGTTTTGCATATGGAGATGCGGTTGAACTCATTTGGAGTGATGGCACAATGGAATGCTTTCATTGCCCTCGCATAGGATTTGATCATATCATTCTCCGCCTTTGTCCTTGTAGTCGCGGGTGTAGTAGGCTTCATAAGAGGAGACTCCGTGACATCCCATAGGTATTGACTCTCCAAGTAAATCATCATCTTGATCTTCTAACTTGGATAATTTGTCCTGTTGAAGAGCGGGGGTCAAACGGTTGATAGACCTTCTTCTTGAGACATAGATGAAGCATTGAATGTCATCATTGTATGTATGCTTCAACATCGCTCTGATACCAACTGTAAGGACCTACCTTGCAATACTAACAACAAACACTCTAGAGGGGAGTGAATAGAGTAATGGCAATAATTGTGCAATTAAAAATTAAACTTGCAAATACGGAATTATAAATGCAAGAGGAAGATAATTCACACAATTATGCAAACGTAAACGCAAGAGATTTTACTCTGATTCCCCATCTTGGGTTCATCCAGCCACACCAAATATTCACTCTGATCCTACACAAGGTAGCGAATACTATCCCTACACAAGGGATACCATACACAAGGGATTTGTCCTTCACAAGGACTCAACCTACATAGAATCTTCTGTAGATTAATTAGGGTTATCCTACCCAAGGACACAATCACCCCTACACAAGGGTTTAACTCCCACAAAGAGAGTAACTAACTCCCACAAAGAGAATTAGGGTTTCAAGTAAAAGATGAAACAAATACACTCTTACATATGCCTTGATGAGATAAACTTACTCAATGATTTATGAAAGGCATGGAAGAGGATCTCCAATTGATAAGATGAGCTTGATCACACTTGGAGTATTTCCCTTGAGCTAGCTTCAATGCATGAAGACGAATGTGCTCATATGAAGGGAAAAAGAGAAATATGAGTGGCTTTGAGATTCTTAAGATCTTCAATGATAACCAAATGTTCCAAGAGTTCTAAATGAACTAAGCCCACTCCTATATATAGGAAGCCAAGAAACCCCACAAAACCCAAGCAAAGAGACAAAAAGACAAATCTGCAATGTCAAGAAAATGGCAGTTTACAGCTTGGACAGGCGCCTGAAGAACAACAGACATGCGACCGATCAACAGTCAGATTATTACCAACGGCAATAATCTGAGCCAGGACATGCGACTATAGAAGACTACAAATGCACATGTACATTGTGCATGTGCCTAAATAGACTTCAGCATGCAACTACCAGGAGGGATGGAAAGGAGCTGAGAAATGTCAACTTTCACAGTTGTGCATTCAGATGACTGGAGAAAATTATCCAGGCACTTGAAGACTGACAGGTGACTAACAATTGAACTTAAGTTGACTAATCCACAGGATGGAATGAAGCACATAATTGACAAGTTACGCATCGTTAGGTGCCTGATGGTTGACATGCGCCTGTCTTATGTACTTCAATTGCCTGTACCAAAAGCTCAAGATAGACTCAAGAAATATTGACTTGAGATATGCACAACAGCCACCTGTAGAAGGCTGGGCAGGTACCTGGTGATCACCAGTCGCGTGTCCTGCATTCAGCAGGCGCCTGTTAGAAGGACAAAAACTTCAATTGAGTTATTTAGCAGGGGGAACATATTTGATTGGTTTCTATGATAATCTTAAGGTTCACTAAGATGGTTAATGCATATGCATAAATGAGTAGACTATCGATCAAGGCATTACAAGTTCCTAGACTTAAAAAGAGAAAACCAAGTAATAGAAATATTACATGGATTACTATTTACTTCTCCAAGAGTTTAACTCTTCAAGCTTTTGATGCCTTGATCTCCCCATCATCTTCCAAGCTTTGGCACCTCTTGATGAGGTTCCTATCATCAAGCTCCAAGCTTTGGCAATGCTCCATTTGGTGTACATCCTTGCACCAAGCTTTTAGCCTCCAAAATGATATTCTTCAATTGTTAAACATGAGACTAAAACAAAGAGGGTCATTAACAACAACATAATGTTGTGATTATCATCAAACCAATATTGTTCTAAAACACCATTACCTAACAAGCCTCAGTAAGACACCCTCTCCCAAAAAATAATTTATGCAGCTGATGAGAGTAAATTGGAGAGAGAGAGAGAGAGAGAGAGAGAGAGAGAGAGAGAGAGAGAGAGAGGGAGTTAGAGAGGAGAAGGGTTACAAGAGAGAGAGAGAGGTGTGAATTAAAACCATTGTTTATTAATTTCCTTCACCGTTTGGATTTTTTTGCTATTTTGTAGGACAAACAAGGAAACAACAAGGAATTACCCCAGGGCTTTTACAGAATACATTTGAAGGCGAGAGAAAGGACCAGGTGCGTACAGATCCCATTAAAGCCTCCTCTTATCAAACCCATGGCACAAAAGCTTAGGAAGACAGATTTCAGGTTTTTGCAAAAAGGTCTTGCAGAATTCAAATTTTGGGAAAAAGCCCCTGAAAGTTTGAGATGCCATATCTTTTAGCACAGACTTCTGATTGACGAACATGTAGAACCATTGCGGAGTTGTCTACGAGCATATCGATGAGGACACATCGACGGGACAAACTGAGCACTCTAACTTTTTATTAATATTTTGTGTTATATTTTGATTTGTTCATTGTATTTTTATTTTACATTATTTTTGTGGTGAGAGAGCTACGAGGTGTAGTTCTGGGATTCTTGATTCACGGGCGTGGATTAAGTTAGAGTCTAGCTAGTTAGGTTAGTTTAGTCGAGCATAGGATTTGCAAGTCTATAGAGCTTATGAGCGTGGAGCATGGGATTTGCGAGTTCTGAGTGTCTGTAGGCGTATTGAGACTGAACTATCTATTAGTGGACTTTGGGGGTTGCAGGAGTAGGTCGAGGTTCGACAAAACCAGGGTACATCTAGTGTTATCTGTGATTGGCTGCACTTATTTATGATTTTATCTGCCTGTGTGCTGCACGTATTTTTTTAATTTGGCAGACACCCTATTCACCCCCTCTAGGGTGTACTTTTTGATCCTACAAGTGGTAACGGAGCCAGGTTTTAACAGTTTTAAGTCATAGAGGTTAGGGTTATGCACACTCATAGTCATGGGTATTTCAGATGGGGCTTTTGCTGAGGGACAGTCTGTAGTTAGGCCACCACTATTTAATGGAAGATTACGCTTATTGGAAAACTCACATGAAAGTTTATTTAAACTCAGTGGACTACAATGTTTCGGATATGGTTGCATTTGGTTTTACAGCTCCTATGGTTAAGGAGTAGATGTTCCTAAGCCTAGAGACAAGTAGGATGCCAATGATAAAAAATTATATACATTGAATGCTAAAGTAAAGAATGTTCTTATTTATGCTTTGGATAAAACTGAATATAATCATGTTTCTCATTATTCTATAGCTAAGGAGATCTGGCATACGCTGGAAGTTACCCACGAATGAAAATTATAGGTGCAAGAAACTCACCTCACTTTGTTGAACCATGAGTATGAGAGCTTCAAAATGGAAAATGATGAGATGATCAAGGAGATGTACACAAGATTCAGCACCCTTATCTATAACTCCATGGTTCATGGGAAAGTCTATTCAACTAAGGATTTGTTGAGGACAATTTTACGAGTACTGCAAAAGTGCTTGGAGCCCAAAGTTATTGATATTTAGGAGTCTAATGATCTTAGCAAGTATAGCATGGAGGAGCTCATCGGAAACTTGATGACATATGAGATTGAACTTAAAGCTAGAGAAGAAAGAGAGGCTAAATATGCCGCAGAACCAAAGAAGAAGTCCATTGTATTGATGAGCTCACATGATAGCGATGATGATGTGGCATTGATGGTAAATGGCTTTAAGAAATATCTGAAGAATAGAAAGGGAAGACAATTTCTTTTAAATAAAATTAATACTTCTATGTCTAAAAATATATCTGATGATTCTGATGATGAAATTATATGTCTTAATTGCAGAAAACCTGGGCATATTTAAACTAATTGCCCAAGTCCGAAGGATGAAAAGGACAAGCCCTCTTCTAAAGATGGCGAATTAGATGATGAGATAATTTGCTACAATTACAGAAACTGGGGGCATATTAAACCAGAATGTCCATTGTTGAAGAAGGGTAAAGTGAAGGAAAAGAAGAAATATTTAGTGACTACATGGGATTACGACAATGAGAATGATGAAAACAATGTAGCAAGAATTTGTTTGTTGGCACACACAGATTCTAGCGTTGACGATTCAAGTGATGATGTACCTGAACTATCTTATGAAAAACAAAGCTCATGAAAAATGAAAATATGTAGAAACGAAAAAGAAAAATCTTATGCAAAGAAAAAGGAACGAGTTTTGTTTGAAAAATGGATACCGTTCATGGCTATGATACGACCCATGGGCATCTAACTTATGCAATACATTTATATATTTTAGAGTTGGTGTTATGTCTGTTAAGCAATGACACCCCTCGTCTAAGAGTCCTTCTAGGCTATGTATGGGAGTTGGTATCTTGAACTCGTATCTCATGAGGTGGGAAAATGCAATCCTTGTAAAAGTACATACAAATTTGGATAGTTGGTTTGAACGATTGAATTTCATGATGACTTCTCCTTATGACATTAACCTTATGATCATCACACATGCACGTAGATGTCTTAATCATAGTTATGAATTATTGGATATCGATTGACTATTCATGAGTGTCTTAATGTAAACGTATGTCATATTTAATAAAACTTTATCTTCTATATGGCATATGGTATTTTCATCTTGTGTGTACTTTTGATGATAACAAAAGGGGTAGCGAATGTTAAGATTTGATTCATGATGATGCATATCGATTAGGGAAGTTTATTGATAAGGGGAGCATGTAAATATGGGGAGTAGTTTGCATATGAATATATCTTGTTAACATGCATGATCACACTTCACAAACACAACACAAGATGACATGTTTTGAGTTTATTGATCAAATCTTAACTTCGGTTTGACATCATCAAAAGGGAGAGATTGTTGGAAACAATGGTCTAGGATTTTTTGCTTGATGATAACAAACCTTCATGAAGTATTTTTAATGTGTTTGTTAAGTGTTTTCAGGTTGAAAGGAGTTCATCTTGATACAGGGGCAATTTGGTCATTTTGGAGATTAAAGGCACTTTGGGCATAAAATGGCAATTTGGACATTTTCCAAATTTTTCGTGAAGCTATACGACATCAACTATGGCCATGGATTATGGGGGAGACAACAAGAAATTCCCATGAATTTTCGGATTTGAAAACGAACCTTAAACGGCTTAATTATGTGATATAGAAGCTTAAGGGGAAAATTTGTAAATTGACTAGGTTTTCTTTTAAAATACCCTATAAATATCACCTAGGGCCGGCCTTATTAAGACATTCTCTCCCAAAAAATAATTTGTGCGGATGATGAGAGCAAATTGGGGGTGAGAGAGAGAGAGAGAGGTGTGAATTAAAACCATTGTTTACTAATTTCCTTCACCTTTTGGATTGTTTTGATGTTTTATAGGACAAATAAGGATGCAGCAAGGAATTGCACTAGGGCATTTGTAGAACGCATGTGTAAGAGATATAAAGGACCAGGTGCGCACAGATCCCATTAAAGCCTCATCTTATCAAACCCACAACCCAGAAGCTTAGGAAGACAGATTTAAGGTTCCAGCAAAATTCAAAATTTGCGAAAAAACCCTGAAAGTTTGAGACGCCATATCTTTCAGCACCGACCTCCGATTGACGAACAGTTAGAACCATTGCGAAGTTGTGTACGTGCAGATCGACGAGGACACATCGATGCCACAAACTGAGCACTCTGAACTTCTTATTAATATTTTGTGGTGTATTGCAATTTGTTCCTTGTATTTTTATTTTACATTATTTTTTGTGGTGAGAGAGCTCTGAGACGTAGTTTTGGGATTCTTGATTCATGGGGCATGGATTAAAGCAGAGTCTAACTAGTTAAGTTAGTTCAGTCAAGCATGGGATTTGCGAGTCTTTAGAGCTTGTGAGCATGGATCATGTGATTTGAGAGTTCTGAGTATCTGTAGGCGTGTTGAGACTGATTGATCTATTATTGGACTTTCGAAATTGCTAGAGTATGTCGAGATTCGACCGAACCAGTGTACATCTGGAGTTATCTATGATTGGTTGTGCTTATTTGTGATTTTATCTCCATGTGTGTAGCATGTATTTTTTTTAAATTTCGAACACCCTATTCACCCCGCCCTCTAGGATGTACTTTTCGATCCTACAAGTGGTATCAGAGCGAGGTTCACCATTTTTTTAGTCCTAGAGGTTAGGGTTACGTACACACACAGTCATGAGTATTTCAAGGATCTTGCGGAGGGACAATTCGTAGTTAGGCCACCACTATTTAATGGAACTGATTATCCTTATTGGAAAGCTCGCATGAAAATTTATTTAAGCTTGGTGGACTACGAAGTTTCAGATATGGTTGAATTTGATTTTACACCTCCTATGGTTAAAATAGAGGGAGTAGATGTTCCGAAGCTTAGAGGCAAGTGGGATGTCAATGATAAAAAATTTATATACATTGAATGCTAAAGTAATTAATGCTCTTATTTATGCTTTGGATAAAACTGAATATAATTGTGTTTCTCATTATTCTACAGCTAAGGAGATCTGGCATACACTGGAGGTTACCCACGAATGAACATTATAGGTGAAAAAAACTCACCTCACTTTGTTGAACCATGAGTATGAGAGCTTCAGAATGGAAAATGATGAGATGATCAAGGAGATGTACACAAGATTCAACACCCTTATCTACAACTCCATGGTACATGGGAAAGTCTATTCAACTAAGGATTTGTTGAGGAAAATTTTACGAGTACTGCCAAAGAGCTTTGAGGCCAAAGTTACTGCTATTCAAGAGTCTAAAGATCTTAGCAAGTATAGCATAGAGGAGCTCATCGGAAACTTGATGACATATAAGCTTGAGCTTAAAGCTAGAGAAGAGATGCTAAAGATGCCGCAGAACCAAAGAGAAGTCCTTTGCATTGATGAGCTCACATGATAGCGATGATGATGTGGCATTGGTGGTAAAAGGCTTTAAGAAATGTCTGAAGACTAGACAGTGAAGAATATTTCTTTTAAATAAACGTAATCCTTCTATGTCTAAAAATATGTCTGATGATTCTGATGATGAAATTATCTGTTATATTTGCAGGAAACATGTACATATTAGAGCTAATTGCCCACGTCCGAAGGATGAAAAGAGAAAGGGTAAGCCCTCTTCTAATGATGGCGAATAAAATGATGAGATAATTTGCTACAATTGCAGAAACCGGGGGCATATTAAACCGAAATGTCCATTGTTGAAGAAGTGGAAACCGAAGGAAAAGAAGAAGTCTTTAGTGACTACGTGGGATTACGACAATGAGAATGATGAAAACCATGTAGCAGGACTTTGTTTGACGGCACACACAGATTCTAGCACCGATGATTCAAGTGATGAAGTACCTGAACTACCTTTTAAATAATTTGCTAGACTATGTGATCACTTGACTGAAGAAATTGAAATTTTAGAAGCCAAAATCAAGACATTAAAAACGAATAAGAAACAATTGCTTAAAAAGTCTTGTGAAAATTGCTTGATTTTAGAAAAAGAATTGCCTGGTCTAAAAACTGAAAAGGAAAAGCTTGAAAAAGAATGTGATGCCTTAAATAAAGACATAAAAGAAAACGATGATACTTTTGTAACCTTGTTCTATGCTTGTGAATGAGAATTTATTCCTAAAATCTAAAGTCCGAGAGCTAGAAATATGCGTGAAATAGTTTGCAATTAGTGATAAATCATTGAAGATGCTTCTTAATAATCAACTATTTGCAAACAATAGAAAAGGACTTGGTTTTGGAAAAATGAAAATGAGAACAGTCTTTTTGTTAAAGGAAAAAGCGTCTTTCCTAAATGTATTGGATGTGGTAAAATTGGGCTACTTTTAATCATTGTTTGAATAGGAACAAGAACAAAAAGTTTAAACAAATTTGGGTTCCTAAATGCACTTTTACTAACATTGGTGGACCTATATGGGTTACTAGGTCACACATAACATGTTTCGTGTAGGTACGTAAGATGAAGGGACAAGGATCCATGGTATTGAAATTGGATATCAATGGAGTTCATTGCCCAAACAGTGTTGCAAAGTTAAGATTTCTTGTTTAAGCTTATTGTATACCTTCATAGAATAGTATTTTTTTTGGTGTGTGTTTTTCCATTTTTGGTGTGATTTTTCTTTTTTTGGGATTTTCTATAGCGTGTTAGAATAATAGAAATGAAAAAAATGAAAAAGAGAAAAGAAAAAAAATTGAAAAAGAGAAAAATTATAAAAAGTGAGCTAATTATCTTTCTTTTTTTATTGGAAAACCCCACTTTGGATGAAAATCATATTATGTATGGAATTCTAGTATTATTTTCTTCACTATGTTTGCATAATTGACTTTATGAATAGTTAAGATGTGTTCGATAACGAATAACTAGATTTCTACATCTTCCCCTTACACTTTCACGTTATCAATTGTTATTTTTATATGGTGTTGTTTTCGTGAATATTGGAACGTGTGTGAAGGTGGATTAAAATTGCAAAGTATGTTACTTGATGGGATATGTAGTGTCAAGGTTTGGATGAAAAGTAAAGTTCAAGAAAAATAAAAATATGTAGAAAAGAAAAAGAAAAAACTTATGAAAAGAAAAAGAAACTAACTTCTTATGAAAAATGGATACGGCCCATGGTTATGATACGACCCACGAGCATCCAGCTTATGCTATAGATTCCTATCTTTTAGTGTTGATGTTATGGTCGTCAAGCAATGACACCCCTCATCTAAGAGTCTTTTAGGCTATGTATGTGTGTTGGTATCGTGAACTCATGTCTCATGAGGTGGGAAAATGCAATCCTTGTAAAAGTACTTACAAATTTGCATAGTTGGATTGAATGGTTGAATTTCATGATGACTTCTCCCTATGCCTTTAACCTTTGATCATCACACAAGCACGAAGATGTCTTAATCATAGTTATGAATTATTTGTTATCGATTGACTATTCATAAGTGTCTTAATGTAAACGTATTTCATGTTTAATAATACTTTATCTTCTATATGGCAAATGGTATTTTCATCTTGTGTGTTCTTTTGATGATAACAAAAGGGGGAGAGAATATTAAGATTTGATTCATGATGATGCATATCGATAGGAGGAGTTTATTGATAAGGGGAGCATGTTAATAGGGGGAGTTATTTGCATGTGAATATATCTTGTTGACATGCATGGTCACACTTCACAAACACAACACACGATGACATGTTTTTAAGCGTTTATTGATCAAATCTTCATTGCTGTTTTTCATCATCAAAAGGGGGAGATTGTTGGAAATAACAGTCTATGATTTCTTGTTTGATGATAACAAACCTTCATGAAGTATTTTTAATGTGTTTGTTAAGTGTTTTTAGGTTGAAATGAGTTCATCTTGATGTAGGGGCAATTTGGTCATTTTGGAGATAAAAGGCACTTTGGGCATAAAAAATCAAATTGGTCATTTTCCAAATTTTTCTTGAAGCAATAAAACATCAAGTATGGCCATGGATTATGGGGAAACACCGAGGAAGTTACAGGAATTTTCGGATTTGAAAACGAACCTAAAACGACTTAACTTTGTGATATTGAAGCTTGAGGGTTAAAATTGTAAATTGACTAGGTTTTACTTTAAAATACCCTATAAATATCAACTAGGGCTTGCATCAGCAAGACACCCTCTCCCAAAAAAATAATTTGTGCGGCCGATGAGAGCAAATTAGGGGGGGAGAGAGAGAGAGAGAGAGAGAGAGAGAGAGAGAGAGAGATAGAGCTAGAGAGACGAAGGGTTGAGAGAGAGAGAGAGGTGTGAATTAAAACCATTGGTTTTTTATTTCCTTCACCTTTTGGATTGTTTTGCTATTTTGTAGGACAAACAAGGAGGTAGCAAGGAATTGCACCAGGGCTTTTTCAGAATACATGTGAAGGAGAGAGAAAGGACCAGGTGTGCACAGATCCCATTAAAGCATCCTCTTATCAAACCACGACACAGAAGCTTAGGAAGACAGATTTCACGTTTTTTCAAAAAAAAGTCCGGCAGAATTCAAAATTTACGAAAAGGCCCCTGAAAGTTTGACATGACATATCTTTTCAGTACAGATATCTGATTGATAAACGGTCAGAACCATTATGGAGTTGCCTACGAGCAGATCGACGAGGACACATCGATGCCACAAATTAAGCACTCTGAACTTTTTATTAATATTTTATGGTGAATTGCGATTTTTTCCGTTGTATTTTTATTTTACGTTATTTTTTGTGGTGAGAGAGCTACGAGGTATAGTTCTGGGATTCTTGATGGGGCGTGGATTAAGACAGAGTCTAACAAGTTAGGTTAGTTCAATCGAGCATGGAATTTGCGAGTCTATAGAGCTTGTGAGTATGGAGCATTGGATTTGCGAGTTCTGAGTGTTTGTAGGCGTGTTGAGACTGATTGATCTATTAGTGAACATTTGAGGTTGCTAGAGTGGGTCGAGGTTCGACCGAACCAGTGTACATCTGGTGTTTTTTGTGAATGGCTGCGCTTATTTGTGATTTTATCTGCCTGTGTGTTGCATGTATTTTTTTTAATTTGGCGAACACCCGATTCACCCCCTTGAAGGGTGTACTTTTCGATCCTACAATTGGGTCCTTTTCGCACAATATGTCGAAATTCGTTCATCTATATTGTTTAAGATGATCGCTAAAATAGTGGGAGGATATAGTTAGATAAAAACCATTCTATCTATATTAAATTGGACATACGCTAAACTAGGGTATTTTTATGTTTTACTACATGGAATCCAACTCATAATCTCCTAAAATAATAAACTAACTGGTCAAAATGATTGGGAAATGAATATCAACTCAAAATCCAATTTGATAGACTAAACTATGTTCTCACTGACCCCTCCCTTAACGTGCCTTTCTTAGCACTGGCTTAAGGACAATGATTTTCTTAAGCTCTAAGTCCAGCATAATAAAAGCACACTACTTTTTAATCGTCTCTATGAGCTATATGCTTCAAGGGTAGCTTGAACATACTGATGTTCAAAGCATGTTTCTCCGTACAACTTGTTGAGCACATCAAGGTTGTATGGAAAATAGTTTCAATCTGCAAGGTTTGAAACTTCATGCAAATTATTTGGCTCGAAGATGAGTGCATGAGCAGTGCAAGACCATGTATCCAAGTTAGATCTTGAGTCATGCAACTTGTTGAGCCAACTCAAGGTTGTAAAGCTCAAGTGTTTGGATGCATGCGATGCTTGCATTTCTAATACTTGTGTTGGGACATGTATTGTCTAAATGTGATTTATAAAAGAAGGCATTAAGGAGAGTCGATTGAGAAAGAATGTTTTGTCTATCATGAGAAAAGACATAGTAGGATGAACTGAAAATGTGACATGTTTGATACCTTACTTTCAGAATAATTGTAATATAAAAGAAAAGATTGTCCTACATATTGGCAAAGGTGCAAATGTTGTTTCTAGGGCCATAGGGGAAGTCCAACACACTATGACGAATGTCGTCACCTTGCTTCTGAAGCCAAATTTCGATGACCATATATTATGGTACTAATGCTTTCATTGAGTTTGTGAGAAAGTGTATCTTGAATTTATGTGATGAAGCATATGATGGAGAAGCTTATATGTTGGTGCAGCAAAATCAAAAAGGCACACAAGCATGAAGCATGGATACAAAGATAAGAGCAAATGTAGTAAAGCATTCTCAAAGGCGTTGGAGAGCAAAAGCTCAAGGAAGTCAAGACAAATGACCAAGACATTGAAGAATTGCATCTCACGTCAAGAATTAGAATTTTGGCTTGGTGTAAGTTTTTAGAATGTCAAAGCTCTTGAAAAGCCCCTACACACTTAGGATTATCCTAAAAATGATTTAAAATATTTTTATAACATGTTAAAAGTTTTAAATTAGTATATAACTATTTTTAAATAATTTTAAAGTGATTTGATGAAGAAAAACTCATGTATCACAAAATAGCCGACTATCTCATTCAGATTGTCGACTGTCTATGAGTAGATTTTGAACTAGAACTCACGGGACTATCGTAATAGCAGACAATCCATTTAGATAGTCAACTATCAACAAAAGAATAGCCGACTATCCAAAATGGATAGCCTGCTATCTGGGTTAAATGGAAGTTTTTAAGGAAAGCGTGATATTTGTTTTCAAGCCATTACTAGTCGTTGGAGGAGAAATTTTTAGCACGATTTAAGTTGTTTTTCTACTCTATAAATACTAAAGACCTCAGATCATTTTCTTATCAATTATTAAGCAATTTACTATTATTCTCAAGCTATTTTCTCAAAGCTCTCTTTTTCAAAATCTCTCAATTTTTTTGCCATGGTTTCTAAAATTCTTGTGCTTATTTTCTCATATGTTCTGAGTACTTTTATTGGCCTTAATACTTGTTTTAATTTGTGTTTTGATGTTATATCCTTAAGAGATTTAAATCAAGTTTGATTTTTGTTCTCCCTAGTTTTTTAAAGTTCTACATCTTTGAGATCAATCCGCTCATATAACAATCACATACACAATGGCTTCATCAAGTGGCTATAAGTATCTGTAAAAGCTTCAAAGGTTGTAAGTATCTCCTACTTGGATTTTAGTAAGAGAGGTTTTCTCATTGTGGGTGAGGGTTTGTAAATCCTATTTAGAGGCTATGTGGTGAGTGAACTCTTGTTGTAGGCAAGGTGTTTGTAAAAGCCCTCGGTTTATGAGGCAAGAAAAAATCATCAATGGAGGTGAGGTGGTTTGTAATTTTTACCGTAAATAGTGGATTTAAGCTCGACAGATATTCGGAGACTAGATTACACAGGAGTGGGGAACCAAGATACATCATTGGCTTTACAATTGTTGTTTATTTACTTGCATTTACATTTCGCTGCTTAACTTATTATTGCATGTATTTTGTGTTGATTGTTATTGATACTAGGTAACTCTTTATTAATCATAAGGAGATTTCTAGAGGTAAATTTTTTTTGCAGACACAATATTTACCCCCCTCTAGTATTCTCTTTGCCATCTCAGGTCCTAACAAAACCTCTTGCCATGAGAGTCCATAACTTCCACTTAACCAACTTAGATATGCTTAGGAAAAAGGGCCTTTTCTGACGGCTATTACTGTCATTAAATTTCAGAAAGCCGTCAGTGAAAGATTCACTGATGGGAAGATCTCGTCAACCACTCCGTTAGCAGATTGTGGTAAGTACTACTGTTAATGATGGTCGTCATCAATAATAGTTGCCACGACAATAAAAACCATCAGGGATAGTATAATTAATGCTGACAGAACCTTCAGCGACATAAGCATTATCGCTGACGGCTCCGTCAACGAAATACGCAGTAACACTGACTGAATAAGCAGTAATGCTGACGAGTCCGTTAGCGAATCACTAGTAATTAACATTAAAATATTTGACATTACTGACGAAACTGTCATCCATACTCGAGACCTTTATTGAAAGGTCCATCAACAATAATTAAATATTTTTTTAAAAATAAAATTTTATAAACAGATATACTGACGGATCTGTAAGCGAAATAATCATTATAGCTTGCAGGTCCATCAGCGAAATCTTTAGTATTACTGACGGAACCGTCAGAATTAATTAAATAATTTTTAAAAATAATTTTTTTATAAACTGATATACTGACGGTAACATCAGTGATATTGAAAATTTAAAAAAATTAGAAACTTCAAAATACGAATTCGAAATAAAAAAGAAGCACACACACTGAGATTAGTAACATTTTTAAAAGAAAAAATTCATTTTTTAAAAAAACTTCTAAATACAAAAGAAAAGCCAACGAAAGGGGGAGGCTCAGATATGCCCATCTGCCTATTGTAATCACTTGATAAAAAATGTCTGCAAGATAGCTGCCTACCCAATTACAGGCCATCCTATCTCACCCTGCCATGTTTCTCAAAAATAAGATGTAAACTGTCTTGGCAAATCGTCATCATCATCGCCTCTACATACACACATACACATGCACACACAAACACAAACACAAACACACTATTTTAATAAAAGGAATTTTTTAGAAACTCCAACATACAAAAGAAAAGCCACCAAAAGGATGAGGCTCAGATCTGCCAATAGTAATCACTTGACAAAAAATGGCTGCAAGATAGTTATCTGCATAATTGCAGGCCATCCTATATTGCTTCACCGTTTTTCTCAAAATAAGTTGTACACAAACACAGACTAAACACACATTAATTATTTATAGATCATGATCATCGCCTCGACAGACACAAACACAAACACAAACACATAGAAAAATAAACACAGAAGCTATAATTAATATTTTTAAAAAATAAAATTTTATCAGACAAACTAACAAAAAAATTAATATACATCATCATCAAAAGAGAAAAACTAACAAAAATATAATAATATGTGTATGTGTGTGTGTGTGTGTGTCTGTTCTGTGTGTGTGAGAAAAATATCCAATAGCAGATTAAAAAGTTAATAACATCAATTGAGCTTTTTAAAGAGGGTCTAGAGAGGAAACTTAACGCATTAGCCTACACACACACACACACACACACACACACACACACACACACACACACACACAAACATAAACTACATATACCGACTACACACAACACACACACAAACCACACACACAAACACACACACACACACACACACACACACACACACACACACACACACACACACACAGAGAGAGAGAGAGAGAGAGAGAGAGAGAGACCACACACGCACATACATCAGACCACACACACAAACACAAACACATACACTCACAAAATACACACACAGACACACACAGACTACACATATAGACTACATCGAAAAAAATTGTGTGTGTAGTGTGTTTGTATTTGTTACATATAACAACATCATCAAAATATGTGTTGGTTATATGTGTGTGTAGTCTGTTTGTGTATGTAGTCTCTGTGTGTGGAGCCTGTGTCTGTGTGTGTCAAAAATGTTCAATACCATATTAACAAAGTTAAAAACATCAATTGAGTATTTTAAAGAGGGTCAAGAGAGGAAACTAACACATCAGCCTACATACATACACAGACTACACACACAAACACACAAACACAGACTACACATATAAACTACACACAAACCATTGGGAAATTCAGCTATTCTAGTAGAAAAATTTAAGGTTAAAAAAGTTCAAATTATTGTTTCCAAGGGGAATCACTGTTGGTAATTCACTTTTATCCCAATGGGTTAGCCTATTAGGATAAAGATTATTCCTAAATGGACAAAACCCATAGGAAATCTAGTTTTATTTTTAAACATAGAATGAAAATTAATTTCTCTATTTACACAATTTATAATTACAATATTCATTAAACCCCAAGACTCAAAAATAGCTTCCAATGATATTCAAACTAGCCATGCATGCGCACGCGCGCGCGTGCGCGGGGCGCGCGCGCGCGCGCGCGCACACACACCAATCCCACCCCCTCACGCATGAATATGGAGGTCGGATAGCCAAGGAGGAATTTCCTCTTTGGCTAACTCACGCCCCCACCCCTCTCCCATTTTTGAATTTTTTTAAAAACGTTGGTGTAAACATTCTAAAACCACAAAACCACAAATATGGAAGAGCCTTACGAGTATTTGACCCTTGATCTATCCATTGCAAAAAGTTCTATTGCTCTAAAATTGTTGAATTTGCAACAAATGGATCTAGGGTCAAATAGTGTTGAATTCACTTGATTTTTGGCGTAGTGATCATCCATTATATGTACTACAAATCACAAAAATATTAAAAAAATAGCAGGGATGTAGACATAACGCTGTCAAGGAGGAAATTTTCCTCCATGGATAGCCTATACCTATTTTTCCTCACGAGCACACACATGAGTAAAATGGGTATCAAATACCCAAGGATGAAATTTCCTCTTTGGGTAGCGTCAACACCCCATCCTGCCTATTTTTTCTTATGATCCAACTAGTTCATTTTGATCTTCATGTTCTAAATCTCCAAATCCCTAATTTTCAAGTGAATTCAATGTGTTTTGTTGGTTTATCTACTTGTAACAAGTTTAATGGTTTTACCATAACGGAACATTCAACAACAGATAGACGAATGATAAAAATCTCTAGGTTCACCTCAAACTTGGTAGTTTAGGGTTTAGAACATGAGAACAAACTTAACAGAACTGATCATTAAAAAGGGTAGGGATGAGGATTGCATGAGATATCCTAGGAGGAAATTTCCTCTTTGGGTAGTCGACACCAATATTGCTATATACAAACATACATACATACATACATATATGTAAAATATAAACGAGGGATGTTTTTGAATGGGTTGCTGACTAGGACAAAAAGATGAGTAGAAAGACAGCTGAGAATGAAACTTAAAGAATCAATGGTTAGAATGAGCGTTTGTGAAAATTTTGAGGGGAAAACTTAGAAGTTTGGAGTGAACTAAATCTGTTGGGAATTAAATATAGAGAAAACTAAATTTTGGAGAAACAAAATCTTGAGAGAACTAAATTTTGGGGGAACTAAAATTTTTGGAGGGGAATTAAACTCTTTGGGAGGACCAAAATTTTAATCTAAAATTTTGAAAGAACTAAATCTGAAGGAAACAATATTTTTAGGGAAGTACAATTTTAAATTTGGGAGAACTAAATCTAATGGGAATCATTTTTGGAGAAACTAAAATTTTTGGGTAGAACTAAATTCTCTAGAGGACCTAAACTTTTGTTTTATTGCGGTCAAAAAATTTTGTTGAGAGAGAAGGATATTTTGAAGGTGTTTGCAAATTCTTTTCGAAGAATTTTGAATGGGGTTGAATTTTGGGTGTGGGATATTTTGAATTAGTCTATAAATTTTTTTAGTGGAGAGATTTTAAATGCGATGAAATTTTTCTGAGAAATATTTTGAATGCTTTGTTACTTATGTTTACGGGTTGGTAGAAAGACGGCTGATTGAATCTTGAGGAATCAATGGGTAGAATATGAGTTCATGAAAAAAAATTGGTTTGGGGTAATCCTAAAACTTTGAGGGGACAATTTTAGGCGAACCCAGTAAATTTTGGGGGAAAACTTAATCGGGAGGAATAAAAATTTGGAGAGATAAAATTTTAAATTTTAGGGGAAACTAAATTTGAAGGGCACTAAATTTTAGGGGGAACTAACATTTTTTGGGAAACAAAATTCTCTTGGGAAAATTAAATTTTAATTTAAAATTTAGCTAAATTTTAATAAAATTTAATTTAAACTTTTGGATGAAACTAAATCTAAAAAACTATAATTTCTTGGGACGAACTGAATATGGAGAAACCTAAAATTTTGGGGGAAATATAATCTCTTGTGGAACTAAATTTTAGTTTAAATGTTGTTAAATTTTTTTGAAGAAATATTTTGAAGGAGGCTGCAAATTTTTTAATGGATTTTGAAGATGCTGCAAACTTTTGGGGAGAGATTTTAATAGGTTTAAATTTTTTCTAGTCATATATTGAATGCCCCATGACCTATTGTCACTGGTTATGCTTAGCGTGTATATGTGTCTATGTGTGTGTGTTTGTGCTGTAAGCACAGAAAAAACTCCTGCACTAATGCACAAATACATCATTTTGTTTATTTTCTTAAATTTTTGGATATTTGTTCTACATGACATGGATGACCACCATATCAAAAATCAAGTGAATTTAACGTTATTTGATACTCGATCTAATCGTTGCAAAGTTAACTGTTTAGAACAATAGAACTTTTTGCAACAAGTGGATAAAGGTTTAAATACCTCTAGGGTTCACCCATTTTTAGGGTTGTGAGATTTTAGAACGTACAACTTAGAAAAAAATTTCAAAAAATATAGAAGATCCATTATCATAATAAATTTCAAAAAATATTGTAGATCAATTATCATTATCATAATAAATTTCAAAAAATTTAGAAGATCAATTATCATTATCATAATAAATTTCAAAAAAATTCAAAAAAAAATGGGTTCCTGTTATGAAAGTATTATGTAGGCCCATGTAAAGGCCCATGTAGGGCTTATCATATCCAGTAGCAGATTAGGCGTTTGTATCTTACATGAGTACTGTATCCTACCATTGTATGAACTCTTCCATATTACACTATAAATAAAGGCATGTGGTCTCCCCAGAAAGCACTTCACAACACGTTCTCAGCACGCTCTTCCCTGAGAAAGTGACCAAACGTTGCGAGAGCCTAGGCAGATGACAGAGGATTATTTTGTGCACGGACAATAAATCGAAATCAAACATCTATCATCATCGATCTTGAGGTATACCCAAAAACCCAGTAATTTTATTCATGATCATGATATTTACTGTGTAAAATACCCTATATCAAATCCACGAAAAAAATTATTTTTGGGTAAGGGTAACGGCCTTTAGCCGCCGACACTAGGGCAGCGACCACCGGTCGCCAGCCAGCCCCCAGGGGGAGAGGGCAACGGCCACTGGCTGGCGACCCTCAGATGGCAGCCAGACCCATGTCGGCCGAAATAACACAGGGAAGAGAGGGCATTTTTTGGCTCGCCAACAGTCCTCATGTCACTGACACATCCTCTACTACCGCCCTAGCAGCGGCAGTGTTGGCGATGACCACAACAAAACCCTACCCATTGGCGGCGGCGACAACAATACCATACCCTATGGTTTTAAAAAAACTAATTTTTCTTGTCGTTGACGGCCCAAAGCCATCGGCGGCCCCACATGCACCATAGCAGCGATGCATCATCACCAGAGGCAGTGGTCCCCCAACCCCTGCACCTAACGGATGACCACCATTGCTACAATGGCGGTGTGCTACTGCTGCTGTCAACATCTGCCGCCGGCAGTGACTACCACCCCTACCTCAACCCACCGACCAAACCAAACTAGGGTTTGGCTCGATGGGCCTAAAGCCCACAAGGAAAAAAATATAACTGACTACATGCTAAAGCCCACAGTAATTGCCCGCGGGCCACTAAAAACTCAAAAACAAAACCATTGGGCCACTGGGTGGCAGACCGAAGCCCGCTGCTCCTGCTGCAGGCCTTTGCCCCAACAAAGAAATGTCGGGCAGGTCAAAGCCCATAGCTTTTGCAGTAGGCCTTAAACCCAAAAATTGAAAAACAGGGGGGGAGTGGGGCAGGTAGGCCAAAGGCATGTAGCATGAGTTGTGGGCCTCGGCCCCGAAAGGAAAAAAAAGAAAATACGTTGGAATAAAGGGGGAAAATAAAAGGACAAAAAGAAATATAAGGGGATAGTAAAAAATTTAAAATTGTTGAAGTATTTTAGAGAAGAGGGTAAACAATCTCTCATAAGGACTAGTCATGGCACAAGCCAATAGCTCTCTATATATTCAATTTAGAGAAAATAGGAGTCCAAGGGACTCCCCACTAAGTTAGTGGGGAGTAATGGTGAGATGTTGAGGGGGGAGGCCAAAGGCCTCCCTCAACTCACAACACTCCCCCTCATCTCTCCATTACCTTGGGTTAAGCATATGAATACTTCAGGATTCAGTATGCTAATGGGGTGGATACTTCTGGATCCAGAGCCACTGTGGTTGCCTCGTTAAAACCTTAGCTGTGGAAAACCCAGTGGGAAAAACCAGCAGCTTAAGGAAAAAGAGTACAACTATCGAGGGACTCCCCCTGATCTGTACAAGCTTCAGGCTTGCAGATCTCCTATGTATCTATACAATCATATCCTATTCATCTATACATCCATCATGTTCTGAAAGAAAATACAATCATCACCCATCTATACAAGTTTCACTCATCTAGCGAAGATAGTAAAGTAGTGGTGTTCTTGAGTGGAAAGCTCTTCGAAGTTTGGTAGATGACGCCACTAAAGTATTCATTGAATCAGTCTTCAGTGTGTCTACGAGGTACTGCTGGACCTGGCTGAGCGTTTCTAATATTTCCTTCTTGGATGATGAGCTTCTCAGAAGATGTAGACATTGGAGGATGATGTGTAGATATTTCGGAGGTGGCCGGCCTATTGTGTTTTAGTCATTGCGATGATCTTTAAACCTGCATATGCGATATATATTCCTTGACCCTTGGAAGTTGCACAGAAGCAGCTTATCATTGGTCTTGTGGTGCTCTCCAGGGCAACACTTTATCTGGTTAACAACTTTACTGCAGGCGTTCTACCAAAGACACGTGCAGTTGACCAGATAAAGAAATGTAACAAGTACACTAAAGCTAGGCTCTTCGGGACCTAGGATGTCCTCCCCCTCTTCCAGCTACTGGAAGGTGTCATAAATAAGCATACATTTTTAATAGGATGCAAGTGGACATCATTCTTCATATACTCCAGGTGTATGAAGGATATTAAAGGATTCCACCATGAAGGTGTTAAATATATAAGCCGAGAAAATACCTTGTTATACCAAGGTTTTTCATTTACAAGATATGCTTAAAGCTATCAGATTTCTAAATGGTCTCTGCAGGAGATCCTATTAGCTTTAAGTCGACCACCTATACGGCGAATATCACAAATCCTGTCAACGATCTTTCGAAAAAGATACACATGCAGAATATTGTTTAAGATCAACTAATGATCTTTGTAGCCTTTATGGAGAAGACGTTTCTACGTCTCTCTTTCATCTCTGGGGGTAGAGTATACCCTTCTGGAAGTTTTATATAGATCTCTATATCTATATTGCCGTATATATATGCAGTCACAACGTCCATGAGCTGCATGTATTGGCTTTTTCAGAGAAGTTTAGGCATAGTAGGAAAATGATCACATTTCCTTCATTTCAATTTCTTATGAAATCCAACTTATATTCCACAGGTTTTACACATTCAGGTGTATGGACTACTGGTCCAAAGACTTTGCTTTTCAAGAGTGAGTCCAGCTCTACTCTTATTGCCTCGTCCCACTTTGGCCAATCTATGCGTTTACGCTATAGAAAGGTGGGTAGACGTCATCGTCGTATTCAGCGACGTGAACAGAAATAGTGAAAGCAAAACCGTCGTCGACGATTGTGCTATATCTGTCCAGTACCTCTCCAGTACGTACGTAATATAATGATGTTTCTCATGTTGTTTCCTCTGCAGGGGAAATTAGGAGGGGAGAGGTTGCTGGTCTGAGCTCAGCATCCTATGGTTGGATCATTTTGATATGTCCAGGAATCTTCCTATTTTGAGGAATTTTATATTTTGAACCTGGCAGGCGTCCTCTTTTCAATTGAGGTACGGCCAATTTTGCTGCCGGTGGATTGCATCCATCTTTAGGAATGTCAATCCTAGCTGGCGTGTTGGCAGCGGGTACGTGTGAACGAACAATCTTCTGGTTGTCCGCAATTTTATCCGGCAATTGATGTACTTTAGTCTTAATGTGAAGGATCTTCTGGATCTCAACTTCACACAGAAAAAGTATGCGGATCATAACGAGATGAGGACTTTTGTGTCCCATGATATGGTATCAAAAGCTTCATGCTTCTTTAGACTGCGTGCCTATTTCAATGAGATTATGCTCATCAAATTCACATTTATCAAGACTTGGTGGTAAACCATAAGCAAACAGCATCAGCAATAAGATATGGCAACAAACGGGCCGTATCGTGATAAGCGATGCGGAATGAAGTGTGATGGTCCCTAAACATCAACAGGCAACTGCGATTTTACAATGGACATGAAATCCATTGGAGTCTCTTTACCAGAGACTCTGCTAACCCGTTATGAGTTTGAACATGCTGCAGGATGTTCAATTTTAATGCTAGTTGCTTGGCAGAAGTCTTGAATGATATGTGTAGTAAATTCACCCACATTATAAGCTTTTGAGAAAGCTAAGTTGCGAGTGAATATAAAGGTACACATAAGACCATCTAGGAGATGCATATATCAGTACAGTAATGAAGTACCGAAATGGGCCATTTGCGGGGTGAATAGGCCCGCAAAAGGTCACCATGTATTCTCTCAATGAAGCCAGGAGACTCTAAACCCACTTTCAGGAGGGAAGGTCTCTCTATTAGTTTTTCCTTATGACAAAGGGGGACAAGGAAACTCAACCTTTTGAAGAATCTTCAGGTTCTCCAATGGATTCATTTGATGATGCGTCTATCATTGCTGATCCAGGATGACCAAGTCTATTTTGCCAGAGTTAAAAATTATGGCAAAGAAAGGCACTTCTGATGCTCAGTCGAGTTGGCTTTCTATAGGAAGAATATCTGTAATTATAGTGGCCCGACGGGGGTCCAATGAAATCGTAAGTAGATGGTCTTCTGGCCATTCTCTTGACGAGTACATATTGATATTCAATATATATTATCCACAATTTTCAAGTTATTTTCTTTAAAAGAATTATCCTTGAAAATTGGATATTTCCTATACGTTTAAGAGGAGAATTTGCATCTTATAGTCTCGTTGTATGTGGGAGCAATATCAATGCTACACAAGTGCAACGAGGCACTGTCCACAATATTCCATACTTCATCTATAAGTAAAACGAAATTTTATTTAAGTCAATGAAAAAGGCATTCAAAATAAAAGTTCGTACTTAAGCAAATTAAAGATGAAGCAACATTGAATTTTAAATGCATAGATAAAAGATTAAGCTTAATCGAGCAGGTCGTCGTTCTCGAAGTCATTTGCAGTGAACATCATTGGTGGCTGAACAGCCGCCAAGTTTGTTTCAGGCAGAGACTTCTGGCTCGCCTGATATAGTTCCTGGAGGTGGCAAGGAGTGTGGCAGATTCTGGACCAATGGCTAGTCATGCCGCATCTATGGCATTTATCCTCCTAGTTCTTCTTAGGAAGTGACACTTGGTCAGTGTTCTTTTGCTTCCATATGAAGTTACTCTTTCCTGTATTGTTGTTGTTAGACGGGGGTGCTGCTCCTCGTCCATTCTTCATCACAGCTTTCCCTTTGTTATTATTAGCCTTCTTCTTGTTTTTCCACTTCTAGGGAGAAACGTGGTGGGCTTCAGGGATACGGGCAGTGTCGGCTGGACGTAAATTATGAGTGGCTAGCAGTAAGTCTCGATTATGCTTTGCCTTAAGTAAGCATGAGATCAGATCAGAGAATTGCGTGAAGTTGCGTTCACGATACTGCTGCATGAGGATTGCATCTTTCTCGTGAAACGAGGTAAATGTCTTTACCAACATGCGCTGTTCTGTCACTTCTTCACCGCATAACTTCAGGCGTGAGGTGATGTTATGAAGTGCAGAATTATACTCAGCGATGGACTTATAGTCCTGAAGTCTGAGGTTTTCCCACTCATAACTGGCACGCGGTAATATAACATCAATTTGATGTTTATACCATGCCTCCAGCACTGTCCACAGGTCCTTTGGGTCCTCAACCATTAAGTATTCGGCCTTTAAGGTCCGATTTATATGTTTCCTAATGTAGATTATGGCTTTTGCCTTATCTACATCGGATACAGTGGTTGAAGTGTCGCTGCTGGATGCAGCAGAAGCATCGACCGTTGCTGGGGCCGAGGAAGGAGCCAAAATGGACCCAAGGAGGGCCATCGAACGCAAGTGAAACTTTAGGTCCACTCGCCAACTCAGGTAATTCTTCCCTGCAGAGTCAAGGACTTCGAAATCGATGCTTGCCAATTTTGCCATTTTATCTACGCAATTTAAAATAAGCATGAATTAATTTAAAATTGAAATTCACGCATAACAAATAAAGTAAGCAAAATGTGGGGATCGTCCAGATACCCAAAAATGTACAAAGTCCAAAGTCCGAATATACAGTCTATAAAGAAAAGAAAAATACAACTTAGAAACCCAGAATGGATCCCTATATTTTCAAATTTACGACGCCGTCTTCATTTTGTCGGTACACCGGTCTTTGGCAAAAATACATATAATCCTCACTTACAAATTCTCTCAAAAAAGAAAATTAAATTGCAAGGAATTTAAAGGGTATCAAATTGGCCGATCCCAAAAATCACATTTTAGCTTACATAAACATCCACACAGTTTATAAATGCTACAGGCATAAAATAAACAACCACGCATGTATATAACACATGCATATAAAATATGGAAAATAGACTATAAAATATAATAATCTCTCGGACCACGGGGAGACGTCATACACCGTTAGGTTAGTTTACTAACGGCAGAGCGGTCGCAGGATCCTTAAGATAATTATATTTTGAAAAAAATCCTAATATTTCATAATTTAATAATAATGCAATAGTGTTATTATTTTAGCAATATGAAAGACTGGGCGACAGGCCCATGACAAAGAAATAAAATAAATTAATAGTTTGAATTGGGCTGTATGCCCAAAAATATTAATCATTGTAATATTTCATTTATATTTGGGCTGCAGGCCCATTTGCCCAAAATTAACAAATTAATTATTGCAATAAAATTTAATAGGCTTCTTGCACTAAGTAATCAAATTAAAATATTGTTAACATTTGGGCTGCAGGCCCAATGTCAAAGTTTTGAATTAATTTGGCTTCAGGCCGAATTAGTCAAATTAAAATATCATTAATACTTGAGCTTCAGGCCCATTGGCAAAATTTTAATTGACAAAATAAGCTGGCAATTGGATTTACTGGGCTTCTGGCCCAATTGGGAAAACCCGAATAATAATTAAGCTCAATGGGGCTGCAAGCCCATAAAACTTATTTTCATGTATAATCTAGGCTTCAGGCCCTAATAAACAGCTAAACTACTGTAATACTCGAAATTTTAATTAACACAATGAAGATTACAATAGGAATTTCTGGGTTTCGTGCCCATTTTTGGTAGGCAAAACCAATTATTAATAAAATTGGGCTGCATGCCCATAGAAATTATTAACCAGGTTACAAATGAGCTGCATGCCCAACAATGAAGATATTTAATTTATTTAAAATAAACAGAATAGTGCCCTTCAGCCCATTTTTGGGCTGTGGAATGCCAAAAACCCCAAAACCAGAGGATGACCCCTCAACTTCAAAAAATACCCCAGCCTCTGTCAAAACCCCCACCCCCACTCCCCCCTGTTACTGTGATTGGCGCAGGCGGACAGAAATCCACCCTGCCTGAGGCCGGTGCTGAAGTAGGGCCCCCCGACTCGGGCGACGGCGGACGGAAATCCCCCCACCTGGGGGGGTCGGCGCCAAAGGAGAGCCCCCCCCCCCCCCCCCCGACTTGGGGGGGGGCAACGGAAGGAGATCCCCCCCCCCCCCCCGCCAGGAAAAGCTTTATGAAGAATTACAGAGCATCAATTCTGTCCACAGAGCTTCAATTTCGTGAATCATACAAGTGAAAAATATTTTGTAATATTTTGTTATTATATGCAGTTCACATATAATATTATATGCAGTTCACATTTTAGCTTCAATTTCAATCTCTGTAATGAAAAATATTAACATTATGGTTTTCCAAAATATTAAAAATTCCGCTTCTGGGGTCTGTGGCAGAGCTTCATTACAGAGCAATCCACATCAACCTGTGTTCGGGGGGGTGACGACGAAAGGCAGAGTTCCCCTTCGAAGAGAAGCTCAAAAGGGTTTTAATTTGATTGTTTTTTTTGTTATTATAAATTTGTGATATTGTATATAGCAGATTTGAGACTAGCCGAAAATAGGCTGTGAAAAATCATATCTAAATCAAATTTTCGTTCGTAACTATCTACGGGATCGAAAAGCATTACCTTTAGATTAAAAATCTAGGGACGATCGTAAAATAAGAAGATCCGTAGAGAGAAAAATCCACGCTCCGAATACGCCCAAGTAGATAGCCGCAACGTATAGCTGCAACCAGAGATTCCTTCACGCGTAGGGGATGGATTGTGAGGGGATAAAAAAGCTCAAAAAAATAAGAGCTTTACGTGCTGATAACGTGTTGAAGGATTTTAGAGAAGAGGGTAAACAATCTCTCATAAGGAGTAGTCATGGCACAAGCCATGGCTCTCTATATATTCAATTTAGAGAAAATAGGAGTCCAAGGGATTCCCCACTAAGTTAGTGGGGAGTAATGGTGAGATGTTGAGGGGGGGAGGTCAAAGGCCTCCCTCAACTCACAACAAAAATAATTTAGATGGGGCATTGCTTAGTTTTTCAATATTTTTCTGAACTAGACCACATTAACTATGTTCACAATTAATTATTTTAGCATTTTAATCAACTATGATGTCTGTTTTATGATTATGTTAATATACTTCATATCACGTATTATTTGGCATGTATCTAGGATATTTTTCTGCTTATTATCATAAGCATCTTCTTAATAATTATGAGGATCCAGTGACCGCTCCACAGTTAGTTATCAAATCTAACAGTGCATGACGTTGCCCCGTGGTCCAACTAATTATTAAGCATAAAATATTTAAATTTATAAATCATGTGAATTAATGATGTCTGGTATATGTGATTAAAATGTAATGAAAATGTCTTCAGCACAATTTTGCATGAATAGATATATTGTGTTTTTGGATCGGTCTTTTAAAGTACCAATTTTATTTTCCTACACTTTTCTTTTTTGAGAGAAAATGAAGTGAGGAATATGATGGCTCTTTCCCTGGATGCAGAGGCCACCCTTGATGATGAAGAATTTTTATGGGACCCAAGTGGTTTCCAAAGTTCTATTTTCTTTTTCATTTATGTAAAAAGTGACTGTATAATTTGGACTTTGGACATTACTTTTGGTGACTGGATGATCCACACAATTAGCTTATTCATTTTAAATTGTCTCTGCATGATATAATTTTCGGTTTTATTAATTCATGCAAATTGTGTTTTTTTCTAGATAAATGGCTAAAATCGTCAGTGTTGATTTCAAAATTTTGAAAGCCTCTAGGAAGAACTACCTCATCTGGTAATTGGATGTCAAATTCCATTTGCGCGCCCAATCCCTCAGTGCCAAAATTACAAAAGAAAATAAGGCCATTGATATAGATAAATCGAAAGCAATAATCTATACTCTTTGCCACATGGACAAAACTTTAAGGCTGAATACCATACGGTCGAAGATCCACTTGAGCTGTGGACTGCCCTTGAGGAAAGATATAAACATCAAAAAGATGTTATACTCATAAGGACTCGTTATGAGTGGGAGAATCTGAGACTGCATGACTTTACGTCCATAGTTGAGTACAACTCAGCTCTATCCAGCATCACCTCATGCTTGAAGTTGTGTGGTGATACAATCTCAGAAGAGCGCATGATAGAAAAGACTTATGCGTCTTTTCATGACAAAGATGCAATTTTAATGCAGCAATATTGTGAATGCTTTACCAAATATTCTAAGCTGCTTGCATGCGTATTAATGGCTTAACAGAATAGAAGGCTTCTCCTTGCCACTCATAACATGCACCCTCCTGGCACGGCCGCCCTCCTAGAAGCTCATAATACATCTTCCAAGTAGAAGAATAAAAGAAAAGAGAAATTTCAGAATGGGTGACCAAATAAGAAGCAATCCAGAGGACAAAACCATTAGAACAACAAAAATGGAGGGTAGAGGAAGTTTACATGTCAGAGAAATGAAAATAATAAAAATCAAGCACCCCCACTAAAGGAGGATTGGGAAGACCAATGCCATCGATGTGGCATGACATGACACTAGTCCAAAGTGTGCAGAACTCCATGGCACTTACAAGATTTGTACCAAGAAAGCTTGAAAAAAGCATAGTCAAATCTGGTGGCCAATTACTCCCAAACTCCAGTGCAGTTTACTGCTGCAGATTTCAAGAAAAATGACTCGTTCAATTAAATGCATTTACCTTAGTAGAATAAACATTGTCATGAAGAGCTTTTTAACATAACTATGTATGGTTTTATTTCCATCAAATGAAATTAGTTATGTTTTTGCATACACTCGTATGCTCTTATATGCTTCATCTTTGACTAGATAGATTACTCTCATGACTGCCTAGTAGACAGTGCTTATACACATATAATCATTCAAATCAAATGCTATTTACATAACATAATACCATATGATAGCCTGGTGGACACAATATCTGGGCCATCAAATATAATTGAAGGATCAGGCAATGCAACTTTGTTGCACCCAAATGATACACGAATAAAAATAAAGTATCCATTATTCTCTCCAAATTCAAAATGAAACTTACTAAGTTTTAAGGACATCCGCCAAAATAGATTCCACTTAGAAACCGCAAGAAAAAATAATAAAGAATATTTGTATGTAACGTATCAAGAAAATGGACACAAATCCATATTTGCGCAATTTGAAAGCCTTTCATCAGGCTTCTATCATACAAAAATTCGGAGAGAGCAAGCAAATTTAACGGAGCACCTTAAATGATTGATATTATCCAAGTTCCTACTTTGGCATGATAGACTTGACCACCCTGGATCGGTAATGATGCATCGCTTCATATCCCAAACCTATGGACATAATCTGAAGAACTCGAAAATTCTTCAAAAGGGTGAATTCCATTGTCTCCATGGTTATAAGAGAAAATTGATTACAATGCCATCTCCAGTAGAAGTGGATAATGAATGTCCAAGCTTCTTCAAAAGAATACAATGAGATATATATGAAACAATCCACCCCCTAGTGGGCATTTTCGATACTTCATGGTACTAATTGATGTTGTAACGACTGGTTTTCATGTATCTGGATTTATTATATTATAATATATGTTTTGGTAGATTTTCTCCTCATGTGTGGTTATCGTCTCCGTAACTTTCGTTTTCGATCGTTTCGTCGTGTTTTCTCGTTTCTTCCTTAGGATCGTCGATTTAGGAGTATGTCATTCGTGACGGGCTTCATAACGGTCGTATCTTACTATTAGATCAAGCCTAGGAGTCTTAGGAATCGATCCCAGAGCTCCGCGCTCCGTATCGGAACTTTTGGTGCTTATTAGCCGGTGTAAGAAGGGGCACCGACCGACTAGATGACGGTCCAGTCGGTCGGCAATCCTTCTTGAACCGACTAGTTGGCTTTCTAAATTTCCCAGGAGTTACTGTTTATCGTTAGTCGGTCTAAGAACGGTGGTTGACCGACTAGGTTGCAAACTAGTCGGTCGGCAATGCTTCTTTAACCGACTAACACATCATCTAAATTTTAGTATCAGTACTGTTCATTCTTAGTCGGTCTAAGTTCATCTTTCGACCGACAAGTTGTTAAACTAGTCGGTTAAGTTTTGTACTCAGACCGACTAATTCTTGGTTCTTCTGTACAGTCTGGTTACTGTTCAATCTTAGTCGGTTTAAGAACGTTCATCGACCGACTAGATGACAAACTAGTCGGTCAGTATTTGTTCTTTGACCGACTAAATCTAAATCCTATTTTTGTTCAGAAGTTACTGTTTACACTTAGTCGGTCTGCGTTGGTCAACCGACCGACTAGTTTCCAAACTAGTCGGTCAGTGGTTGCTCTTTGACCGACTAATCTGTGTTAAAACCCTAATTTCTGGGCAGCCGCCAGCCCATCCTATTTAAACCCCTCCCAAACGTTTTCTTCTTCCTCCACTCGACCCAAAACCCTAGTTTCTCCCCCATTGAGCCCCCTTCTACCTCAAACCCTTATTCCTTCATCCCAAGCCCAAAATCCATCATCCAAACCATCCCTCAACACATTCTACCTCTCATCTTCCCCAAAATCTCATCAAACCCCCAAAATCCCCCAAAAACCCTAGTTCTCCAAACTTCTCCATTCGTTTCCAGATCTGGTCCTTAGGTTCTCCGGAGTGTTTCTTCCGCCTCCTCATGGTAAGAAATCGCTCTCTTGATGTTTTCATAACCCGGTGTGTTTTGTGGAACCCTAATGAAAATACTTGTGTTTTGATGATTGTTTCTCCATAACAGCGACTTCCCCGTAGAATAGCATCCGCGAGACGAACCTTCGTGATCGTCATCCCCGGTGCTAGGCAAGTGAAACTTGCCACTTAGAGTTTAGGCCATGTTTTAGGCCATTTGCTTGTTGTAGGCGTAAAAGAGACTAGGCGACGAAATGATACTCGCCTAGGCACAAATTCCGGAACTAACTTGACAACGAAGCTAGGGCCCACGTTTACCATGTTGCTCAACTACCATGTCATGTTTAATTTTGATTATCGGTACGCGAATACATTTTCATCCATGCTATCCAAGTTGTATGTTGCATTCGTAGCACACGCTACAATACTTGTGTTTCCTGGCTCGTGTTCCAGAAGCGGGCCATGTGTTGGTTGATAGCCAACGCCCGACCTACTAGTTTCCGGCTGGGCACCCACTATACGTAAGCATAACCCTATGCCATACGTGTTATTCACACTTCCTGGCTCGTGTCCCAGAAGCGAGCATTCCGTGTTCGGGGGTAATGCCTTGTCTCGACACACTTGGGAGGGGTAGAGATAAACGGTCACTTGAGCTTAGGAGTTGGCCCGATCAGCCACTCTAGCCAATAGGTGGAATCTCTGTGCACGACGTGTTTACTTGACGTGATTTACTTGACTTGTACTTGAGCACAGCCTGCGGGCAATAGGGCACTCGTTGAGTGATCCCTTGTGCTAGTTACTTGACATTTCATGTCACAACTACCACTTGTTACTTGCCATTGTACTTCCCTTTACTTGTCACTTCCATACTTTACTTGCCATGCCATGCATCATACTATAACTGCTAGGTTGCTAGTTTACCTTACTTTCAGTTTCCTTGCCCAAGTCTTTTAGACTTGCTGACATGTGCCCCTTTACTCTTTTGGGTGACACATGTTAGATCTCGAACCTGAGTCCGTTGTTGAGGACGGGGTGTTTGCGGACGCCGTGCCTGAGCCCGTGTTTGGCGAGGAGTACGTGGACACTGGGGACCAGTCCTAGTGTCTTCGTTGTGTTTCCCTTTTGCTTAGACTGCTGTTTTGTTGTCGGTGCGTAGCACCTATACTTGTTACGTTGTTGCTTTTGTTGGCCTTGTTATGGGCCGTTAGACTCTTTCTTTTAGCCTGGTGGCTTTTCTTGATGTTGAACTTAATTGTCATGTTGGACAAACTTTGAGATATGAGATTTTATATTCAGTCTCCCCTTGTGTTATTATTGTTGTTCTGATTGCGGTTACAGGGACCTGCTTATGTTTTGATGCTTATCGGGTTTGGGGCTTCACAGCTCCACTCTGTGCGGACCTTTTCACGTCTCGCCTCCATTTTAGGGAAGCGGGTCGTGACAGGTTTTGTTGGTGGCCCATGCAGGTCCTTCTGTAACTGCGATTATCGGAGTGACGATAGTAATATTAGAATGTCCAATAAAACTAAGTTCGACGTCCGAGTCATAAGCTATGAGTCTAATCTGATTCGTTTTCTGTGTCACTAGATGACAGGAAGGCGATTCACCCGTGGTGGAGGTAGTGGTGCGCTCCCTCATGATGAGGAGCCTGAGCGGGAACCCACCAACGGTGAGATGATGCGGATGATGCTCCAGATGATGCAAGTGCAGCAGGGCGTGCTCCTGCAAGTCCAGAATGCTCCACTTGCTCGAGCTGCCCGGGCACTTCCGGATGCCCCTCGCTCTGAACCGGGAGCGAAGCAATTTCGGGAGCTGGGTCCCGCATATTTTGATGGGTCTGAGGGTCCTCTGGCTGCCGATGAGTGGATTCGGAACATAGAGGATAACTTGAAGATGGCCAAGATCACCCCGGCTGGATGGGTTGATTTGGCGAAGCGGCAACTCAAGGATAATGCTCGGAACTGGTGGGATGCGGAAGAGAAGATGCTGGTGGAGCCGATAGCTTGGACTACCTTTAAGTCCAGGTTTAATGAGGAGTTCTTTCCAAAGGCTGCCAAGAAGGAGATGCTGCAGTGCTTCATTGATCTGAAGCAAGGGAGCTTGACGGTGGACCAGTACCACCAAGAGTTCACTAGGCTGAGTCGGTTCGCACCGAAGATGGTGCAGGATGCTGATGAGAGGGCTCAGAGGTTCCTGTAGGGACTTGCTTTGGAGCTCCAGAGTTTTGTGTCTTCCTCCGATCTGGACTCTTATCAGAAGGTTCTGGTCGCTGCCAGGAGGCAGGAGCTGAACCTGAGTCAGAGGAGAGGGCATGTTTCTGGTGCTGGGAAGAGGCCTATGGAGCAGGCCAGAGCGATGGTTATGCCTGGGTTCAAGCCTAATCAGCCAGCTCAGTTCAAGAGGCCAGGAGGGCCTATTCTGAAGACTTGCCATTTCTGCGGTAGGACCGGACACGTCAAGGATCAGTGTAGGAGATTCCTGGGCCAGTGTGTCGTCTGTGGGGATCCTACCCATGCCATGAAGGATTGTCCGAGGTTGAAGCAGCCTTGGAGGGAATCTGTTGCAGCGCAGCCATTGCAGCAGCGAGCGTCTGTTACTGCTGGTCGTGGAACAGCCCTTGTTCCACAGGGACAGGCCTTTCGGCAGGCTGTTCTGCCGAGAAGGCAGGCCTTTCTGATGACTGAGGAGCAGAGCATGGCCGTGGACGAGGTTATTACAGGTAACGCTCGTTCTAGCTATTTTCTTCCTTAGTTAGTTTGATTTTCGATTATGTTGGTTGCTTGCTCATGTTTGTTGCTAGAATAGGATTTGATTGTTAGACTGCTTGCTAGGTGTGGTTTTGGTTTGCACATTTCCTGCACGAGTCCTCTTTGACTCAGGTGCATCGATGTGCATTATTTCTCGGAGCTTCGTGGAGAGGCATTCCTTGTCGACGTCCTCTCTTCTTAAGAGTTGGAATATCGTCACAGGGAATGGTGTGGTCTCGGTGCATCGTAGGTGCAGTTCTTGCCCGTTGGTGGTTTGTGGACGTGAGCTTAGTGCTGATTTCATTGTCCACGACATCATCAATTACGATGCGGTCCTTGGGATGGATTGGCTTACAAGTTTCTATGCCACGATTGACTGTCGGAGGAAGAACGTGGTGTTCGAGATTTCCGGACATCCAGTATTTGAGTTCAGTCGTGGTAGCAGTTCGCTTGGTCCTGTCAGATTTCAGGCCAGACCGGTGGAGGTTGTGGCTTTGCAGATGGAGTTGGAGAGGCCAGCTGTGGTGCGTGATTTCGATGACGTCATCCCCGAGGAGATGTCCGGTTTGCCACCTGATCGAGCTCTAGAGTTTTCTATTGATCTTGTCCCGGGAGCGCAGCCGATTTCAAAGGCGCCGTATCGTATGGCACCTGCAGAATTGGAAGAGTTGCGGAAGCAGTTGTATGAGCTTTTGCAGAAGGGATATATTAATCCCAGTGTGTCCCCGTGGGGAGCACCGGTGCTGCTGGTAAAGAAGAAGGATGGTTCGCGTCGTATGTGCGTGGACTATCGGGAGTTGAATGCGGTGACCATTAAGAATAAATACTCGTTGCCTCGCATCGATGATATTTTTGATCAGCTTGGAGGTTCGAGGGTATTTTCTAAATTGGATTTGAGGAGTGGTTACCATCAGTTGAAGGTGAAGAAGAGTGATGTTCTGAAGACAGCGTTCAGGACGAAGTATGGACACTATGAGTTCGTGGTTATGCCTTTCGGTGTAACCAATGCACCCGCAGTTTTCATGAATCTGATGAACCTGATTTTCTACGACTTTTTGGATAACTTTGTCGTTATCTTTATTGACGACATTCTGATCTATTCGAGGTCGGAGGAAGAGCATGCATCGCACTTGAGGACGGTGTTGGAGATTTTGAGGAAGCATCGATTGTATGCTAAGTTTTCGAAGTGCGAGTTTTGGCTGGACAGGGTTGCTTTTCTGGGGCATGTGGTGACTGGAGATGGTATTTCTGTGGATCCCAAGAAGATTAGGGCCATCAGAGAGTGGCCTGTTTCGTCGTCTGCGTCTGAGATTCGGAGTTTCCGTGGACTTGCTGGTTACTATCGGCGTTTCATTAAGGACTTTTCCCGTATTGCTGAGTCGATGACCAGATTGACGCGGAAGGATGTACCTTTTGTTTGGTCGGGTGATTGTGAGAATGCTTTTGGTGTTCTGAAGGAGAGGTTGACGACTGCCCCTATTCTTGTTGTGCCTGATCGCAACGGTGGATTTGAGATCTTTTACGATGCTTCTTGCAAGGGTCTCGGTTGTGTGTTGCATCAGCACGGGCATGTTGTGGCGTATGCGTCTCGTCAGCTTAAGGTTCATGAGAAGAATTACCCGACGCATGATTTGGAGTTGGCTGCCGTTGTGTTTGCTCTTAAGATTTGGAGGCACTTCCTGCTGAGTGAGAAAGTGAAAATCTTCACCGATCACAAAAGCTTGAAGTATATTTTCACTCAGAAGGAGCTCAACATGCGACAGCGTCGATGGTTGGAGCTTATGGCGGATTATGAGATTGATTTGCAGTATCACCCTGGCAAGGTGAATGTGGTCCCTGATGCGCTGAGTAGGCTTCTCGCGGTGATGATTTTGACCTCGCAGTGGAGATTGCAGCAGGACTTTTGCGAGTCTGGAGTGGAGATTGTCCTTCCTGGGGAGGCTTCATCGTTGATGTACATGCAGGTACAGTCAACGATCGTGGATCAGATTAAGGATGGCCAGGCTGAGGATCCGAAGCTGGTGAAGATTCGGGAGCAGGTGGAAGCCGGTCTGCGGACTGACTTTTTGATTCATGGGGATGGCTCGCTGAGGTTTGGAGCCAGGTTGTGTGTGCCAGCTGGGAATATTAGAGGGGAATTGATGGTGGAGGCACACAGTTCGCTGTATTCTGTGCATCCTGGTGGCACCAAGATGTACCAGGATCTTCGTCTGAATTATTGGTGGCATGGTATGAAGAGGAGTGTGGCTCGGAGTGTAGCCAAGTGCTTGGTTTGCCAGCAAGTGAAGGCGGAGCATCAGCGTGCGGCCGGGTTGCTACAACCGCTTCCGATTTCGGAGTGGAAGTGGCAACACATCACTATGGATTTCGTGACTGGACTACCTCAGAGTCCGAAGCAGAATGACGCGATTTGGGTGATCGTAGATCGATTGACCAAATCTGCGCACTTTATTCCGTTCCGAGTGGGACAGTCCACTAAGGCGCTAGCGAGGAGATATATGGAGGTAAAATTCTTTTACTCTCTGATTTATTTCCTTTTCCTAGTTTGGATAGTGATGTAACGTGAATCATGCAGGAGGTCTTGTGACTTCATGGGGTCCCCGTGAGTATCGTGTCGGACAGGGACACGAGGTTCACATCTCAGTTCTGGCAGAGTTTGCAGAAGAGTTTGGGTACGCGTCTGAGTTTCAGCACGGCGTACCATCCGCAGACGGATGGCCAGTCCGAGAGGACGATTCAGATCTTGGAGGACATGCTGAGGGCGTGCATGTTGGATTTCAAGGGTTCGTGGGAGGACCATCTGCATTTGGTGGAGTTTTCTTACAACAACAGCTTCCAGGCGAGTATTGGCATGGCGCCTTTCGCCGCTCTTTATGGGAGGAAATGTCGATCGCCATTGAGTTGGGATTACGTTGGTGATCGTGAGTTGTTGGGACCTGAGATGATCGTGGAGGCCGTGGATATTGTCAGGAACATTCAGGAGAGGTTGAGAATTGCTCAGGACCGTTTTAAGCATTGGGCGGATGCTAAACGTCGTCCTTTGGAGTTTCAGCCGGGCGACCATGTGTTTCTGAAGATTTCCCCGAATCGCGGTGTGATTCGTTTTGGGAAGCGAGGGAAGTTGAGCCCGCGATACATTGGACCGTTTGACATTTTAGAGAGGGTTGGCGAGGTAGCTTATCGTTTAGCCTTGCCGCCATCTTTGGAAGGAGTTCACAATGTTTTCCATGTGTCGCAGCTTCGTAGATACATTAGCGATCCATCTCATGCTGTGGATTTTTCGGAGATTACCGTTCGCCCCGATATGACGTATGACCAGCATCCAGTGCAGATTCTGGATCGACGTCAGAAGTCACTTCAGAACAAGGTTGTAAATCTTGTGAGGGTGATGTGGCGACACGGCTCGCCCGGAGAGTCTACTTGGGAGAATGAGGATGAGATGCGAGAGCGTTTCCCACTTTTGTTCCCGGACACGTGAGTGTTGGGAAATTCCGAGGACGGAATTTTTCTTAAGTTGGGGAGGATGTAACGACTGGTTTTCATGTATCTGGATTTATTATATTATAATATATGTTTTGGTAGATTTTCTCCTCATGTGTGGTTATCGTCTCCGTAACTTTCGTTTTCGATCGTTTCGTCGTGTTTTCTCGTTTCTTCCTTAGGATCGTCGATTTCGGAGTATGTCATTCGTGACGGGCTTCATAACGGTCGTATCTTACTATTAGATCAAGCCTAGGAGTCTTAGGAATCGATCCCGGAGCTCCGTGCTCCGTATCGGAACTTTTGGTGCTTATTAGCCGGTGTAAGAAGGGGCACCGACCGACTAGATGATGGTCCAGTCGGTCGGCAATCCTTCTTGAACCGACTAGTTGGCTTTCTAAATTTCCCAGGAGTTACTGTTTATCGTTAGTCGGTCTAAGAACGGTGGTTGACCGACTAGGTTGCAAACTAGTCGGTCGGCAATGCTTCTTTAACCGACTAACACATCATCTAAATTTTAGTATCAGTACTGTTCATTCTTAGTCGGTCTAAGTTCATCTTTCGACCGACTAGTTGTTAAACTAGTCGGTTAAGTTTTGTACTCAGACCGACTAATTCTTGGTTCTTCTGTACAGTCGGGTTACTGTTCACTCTTAGTTGGTTTAAGAACGTTCATCGACCGACTAGATGACAAACTAGTCGGTCAGTATTTGTTCTTTGACCGACTAAATCTAAATCCTATTTTTGTTCAGAAGTTACTGTTTACACTTAGTCGGTCTGCGTTGGTCAACCGACCGACTAGTTTCCAAACTAGTCGGTCAGTGGTTGCTCTTTGACCGACTAATCTGTGTTAAACCCCTAATTTCTGGGTAGCCGCCAGCCCATCCTATTTAAACCCCTCCCAAACGTTTTCTTCTTCCTCCACTCGACCCAAAACCCTAGTTTCTCCCCCATTGAGCCCCCTTCTACCTCAAACCCTTATTCCTTCATCCCAAGCCCAAAATCCATCATCCAAACCATCCCTCAACAAATTCTACCTCTCATCTTCCCCAAAATCTCATCAAACCCCCAAAATCCCCCCAAAACCCTAGTTCTCCAAACTTCTCCATTCGTTTCCAGATCTGGTCCTTAGGTTCTCCGGAGTGTTTCTTCCGCCTCCTCACGGTAAGAAATCGCTCTCTTGATGTTTTCATAACCCATTGTCTTTTGTGGAACCCTAATGAAAATACTTGTGTTTTGATGATTGTTTCTCCATAACAGCGACTTCCCCGTAGAATAGCATCCGCGAGACAAACCTTCGTGATCGTCATCCCCGGTGCTAGGCAAGTGAAACTTGCCACTTAGGGTTTAGGCCATGTTTTAGGCCATTTGCTTCTTGTAGGCGTAAAAGAGACTAGGCGACGAAATGATACTCGCCTAGGCGCAAATTCCGGAACTAGCTTGACAACGAAGCTAGGGCCCACGTTTACCATGTTGCTCAACTACCATGTCATGTTTAATTTTGATTATCGGTACGTGAATACATTGTCATCCATGCTATCCAAGTTGTATGTTGCATTCGTAGCACACGCTACAATACTTGTGTTTCCTGGCTCGTGTTTCAGAAGCGGGCCATGTGTTGGTTGATAGCCAACGCCCGACCTACTAGTTTCCGGCTAGGCACCCACTATACGTGGGCATAACCCTATGCCATACGTGTTATTCACACTTCCTGGCTCGTGTCCCAGAAGCGAGCATTCCGTGTTCGGGGGTAATGCCCTGTCTCGACACACTTGGGAGGGGTAGAGATAAACGGTCACTTGAGCTTAGGAGTTGGCCCGATCAGCCACTCTAGCCAACAGGCGGAATCTCTGTGCACGACGTGTTTACTTGACCTGATTTACTTGACTTGTACTTGAGCACAGGCTGCGGGCAATAGGGCACTCGTTGAGTGATCCCTTGTACTAGTTACTTGACATTTCATGTCACAACTACCACTTGTTACTTACCATTGTACTTCCCTTTACTTGTCACTTCCATACTTTACTTGCCATGCCATGCATCATACTATAACTGCTAGGTTGCTAGCTTACCTTACTTTCAGTTTCCTTGCCCAAGTCTTTTAGACTTGCTGACATGTGCCCCTTTACTCTTTTGGGTGACACATGTTAGATCTCGAGCCTGAGTCTGTTGTTGAGGACGGGGTGTTTGCGGACGCCGTGCCCGAGCCCATGTTTGGCGAGGAGTACGTGGACACTGGGGACCAGTCCTAGTGTCTTCGTTGTGTTTCCCTTTTGCTTAGACTGTTGTTTTGTTGTCGGTGTGTAGCACCTATACTTGTTACGTTGTTGCTTTTGTTGGCCTTGTTCTGGGCCGTTAGACTCTTTCTTTTAGCCTGGTGGCTTTTCTGGATGTTTAACTTAATTGTCATGTTGGACAAACTTTGAGATATGAGATTTTATTTTCAGTCTCCCCTTGTGTTATTATTGTTGTTCTGATTGCGGTTACATGGACCTGCTTATGTTTTGACGCTTATCGGGTTTGGGGCTTCACAGCTCCACTCTCGTGCGGACCTTTTCACGTCTCGCCTCCATTTTAGGGAAGCGGGTCGTGACAGATGCATCCTCAAAATGATCGTATGTATGTCTACTATATACCCACAATTTAGCTTTTCCAAAGATATTGACACAAATAATAAAATTATGGGCACATTTTCTAGTCAACCAAATAAAGAAATTCCTCTGGATAATGTTGGTGAATTTACATTCTGGTCATTTCAAGAATATTATCAAGCAACTGGGATAGAAGTTGAACATCATGTACCGTATGTTCACACCCAAAACGGGTTAGCTGAGTCACTGATAAAAAGACTCCAATAGATTGCATGTCCATTAATAATGAAATTACAGTTGTCGGTGACCGCATATGGACATGCAATCTTACATGCTGCTTCATTAATAAGACTCTGACCCCTTGGGAGTTAGAGTTATTCGCCGATGCAACTTGCATACGGAATACCACGAAATCTCTCTCATTTGAGGATTTTTGTTGTGCTGTTTATTTCCTCATAGCACCACTACAAAGGACAAAAATTGGTCCTCAACTTTGTGTAGGTATCTATGTAGGGTTTGACTCACCCTCAATTATAAGATACCTAGAACCCTAAACGGGGGACGCTTGCACGTCTTGAAAACTGTGAATTTGATGAGATGACATTCCCCAAATTAGGCCCAAACTTAGCTAAGTCTGGAGCTTCACAAATTATATCGTGAGATACAAAAACATTAACCTACTATGATCTAAGAAATAAGCAATGTGAAGATGAGATCCTGAAAATCCTCCACATTCAGAACATTGTTCATTAGTTACCAGATCCATTTATTGACAATAAGAAAATTGTCAAATCACACATCCCTGTTGCTAATACTCCAACTAGGACTGACATCCCGGAGAATGGATGTAATCCACTAGTAGTAGATGTGGTTGTTCCTCAATTGAAAAGAGGCATACCATCAGGCTCCAAGGACAAAAATCCAAGAAAAAGAAAAACTCCTAGAGGCCTTGAGACAATACCACCACATGAAAATGAGCTCATGTCCATACCATCACCCCTCCTAGAATCCCATGAAGTGGAAAGTCCGGGAGAAACTGAAATATCATTAAATTTTGTATATACATGTGGGGTTTTGGACAGAAAAAGCACAATCGTCGACCATAACTTCGTGTTTTATATTGCCATTCATGTCGCTGAAAGCAATGCTTATAATGATCCACACCTCGTTAGTGAATGCAAACAGAGAATTGATTGGCCAAAGTGGAATGAGACAATAAAAGCAAAGATGGACTCGCTTAAGAAACACGAAGTATTTGGACCAATAGTCTAGACACCAAATAGTGTAAAACCTATAGGATATAAATGTGTATTTGTTATAAAAATAAATAAAAATAAGGAGATCACACGTTACAAAGCACGGCTTGTAGCCTTGGATTTTCCCAAAGACCGGGTATTGACTATGAAGAAACATACTCATCGATGATAGATGCGATAACTTTTAGATTTTTATTAATCTTACCAGCAAAGGATTGATTAGATATACAGCTGATGGATGTTGTGACTATATATCTATATGGAAATCTCGATAAAGAGATTTATATAAAACTTTTTGATGGCTTTCAATTGACACAAACTTTAAAAGATAGACCACGAAATGTCTATTCTGTTAAGCTAAAAATATCATTATATGGACTTAAACAATCGAGTATAATGTGGCATAACAGACTTAGCAAATTACGTGTACAACAAGGATTCCACAACACTGAAGTCTGCCTTGCATCTTTATAAGAGCAAAGGGAACATGATTCGTAATAATTACAATCTACGTAGACGACTTGAATCTCATTGGATCTACTGAAGAGATTACTGAGATATCTAAAAGCACTACAAGAAAACTTACCATCGGCAACGACAAAAGTCGTTGCTGAAAGTCCAAAGTCGTTGCCATAGTTATCTATGGCAACGACAATTTGTCGTTGCTATAACCCCCGTTACCAACGATATTGGCAACGACAAAATAGTCATTGCGATAGGCACTTTTGGCAACGACATTTGTCATTGTGAAATGCTTTCAGGACTTGTGATAAGGGGTCATTGACATTGGTGTGCCAGGCATAGGCAACGACCTGTGTCATTACCTTTGCGATCAATGGAAACGACACAGGTCGTTGGCATTGACAACAATGTCAACGACCTGTTAATCTCAATGGCAGCGAGATAAGTCGTTGCCATTGACAGCAATGGAAATGACACAAGTGGTTGCCATTACTAGCAATGACAACGACATTGTCAACAACACGTCGTTGCCATTGTTGTCTATGGCACCAACATGTGGTTGTCGTTGCCGTTTTCGTTGCTGTCAATGGCATCGACAAAAGTGGTTGACGTTGCCATTACTGTCAGTGGCAGCGACATTGCCAACGACATGTCGTTTCCTTTGCCAGCAATGGAAACCACTTGTGTCGTTGTCATTGACAACTATAGAAACGACACTGGTCGTTACCATTGATAAGAATGGCAATGACAAATGTAATTCCATAAATTCCTAGATTGTACGTAATTCCATGAATATCCAGATTGTTTTAGCAACGAATTTTCCCAAATAAAACTGGATAGGAGACTTTCATGAGCCAGCACAAATTCAATTTGAATCCAGGTCAATATCAATGAGATAACAATAAGCATGATGACATGTAAAAACTAGAAATTGTTCATTACCCAAACAAAACAATATTTATATTCAAACTAGAAATTGTTCATTACCCACAAAAAAGACAAAACAAGATTTATATTCGACTGAAAGTTACAAAGCCATCCACACTCTCACAACAAACAATCCACACTATCAACCTCATGTTAAACAAGATACCCATCAAGCCTACAATCTATATACAAGCATTTATTTATGTCAGAAACAAGACCAATTTGCATTTATTTCTGGACCAAGTCTGTATTTGATATATTGATCGATTAGCTAATAAGCCATCGATTTCGCTAGCAAGCATTGGTGGCTGGTTTCTGATAACCTGCCAACTTCATGAATCGAGGGGATCAGTAACGAAGCCCAAACATCCAGCTTCTACTTCAAATGATAAGCATATGGCATGTGTTCCCCTTCCATTGCAAAAATTGAAGTCTCCAGTTGACACAAGGGTTTTGCTTCCCTTGCCCCCCATATGCATAGCTGGACAACTCCAATATAGCTCCTCGGTTCAGCGCAAAAACAACCATTCAATTGAAATTAACCAAACATCCACAATCTGCTATTAAGATTGAGCATAGGAAGGAAAACGATAAATTAAATTAAATTTTGGATAACACAAGCATAACATGTAAATAATTCATATAAATGTACCTGAACATAGTATCCTCCAGTGAGGAGAAACAACATGAGAACTATAGTGTCCATTGGACTGGCTCTTTTTAAGCTTAACACGGCTGCCCCCAATAGCTCGCCTATTCACTGGATATGAATGTTGACAAGACGACATCACTTCAAATGTTAGCTATTTGTATTAGAAATTGGATGAAGAAAATAGAATTTGACTTTTAAGGCTAACTTTTATATTGAATTATCTGCCTGTAGGGATGAGAATGGGCATGCCCAAAGCCCAATTGGGCTTTCAATTGGGCATGCCACATCATCATCCCTACCAATCCTTCACAAATTCTAGAAAGAATTTGTGAAGGATTGGTAGGGATGATGATGTGGCATGCCCAATTGAAAGCCCAATCGGGCTTTGGGCATGCCCATTCTCATCCCTATCTGCCTAATACATTTAGGTCATTAATACATGCGTATCTGCATTATATTTGAGTGTGCATTATTGGTTGAGTAGTTGGCATAGTAGATATCATTTATCCTACCTTGAGATAGCGGGGATATATCTGATAAAAGTTAATCTACTTCGTAAAGATAAATTCCTTTTAGCTCTATATTTCTGAGAAATTAAATTAAATTTTGGATAAACATAAGGATATTTAGCATAGATTTTTTTACCTTCCATATCTGTATGAGTAGGATTGAGAAGGCTCAAGGCCAGTCATTACAGCCGAATGAATGTACCCAAGGTCATGCCATCCAAAGTCTTTGGCTGGGCTCGCCAATGCACCACCTAAAAGATAACAGACGACGATGCATAAGAGGCGGAAAAAATAATTTCTTTTGTGAAGCCTAACGATATACCAAATTGATGATGATAATTTGGATTAGAAAATTATAAAAGTCCAAGAGTTGAGAACTCACTTCACATATCATTTTGTGTAAATGTTGTGACAATAGAAGTAGCAGACCTCCCACCTCCGTAATGAGCCTGTTGCGGCCTCGTATCACCGCTAACCCATATCACCTTTATCTGACAGAAAGGTATAACAATCATCACCAATGAAATCAAATACATAATTATTCTTGTTTTTTAAACAATTGAATACCCTGGGAAGATCAACTAACAGATGTTCCTGATGAATCAATATTGGAGAGGTGACTGATCGCTCCTTATTTTACACCTTTTTTCTGCATGTTTACATATCATTTTGATCGCCCATATCGCATTTTTCACGATTATTCGACGATATCGCATTGCGTTCACTATTTCTTGTTTTTGTCGTATTTCAGGGAATATGGAGCGTTCGGAAGCATAAATGAGATCAAGGGACTTGCACGCGTGTTGGAGCATCGCCTATGACCCTATCGAGGAGCTAGGAGCGCTAGATGATGAGCGGAAGAAGAAGTTCGATAGAATCGACGAGGAGGTGAGGAGGAGAAGATAGGACTCCAGAAACAGGCCACTCGACCGAGTAAGCAGTTCACTCAGTCGAGTGAAGGAATGTACTCAGTCAAGTACAGCAGATACGTGAGCGCCTGGAGTCAAAGTCCACTCGGGCGAGTGAATGAACTCACTCGGCCGAGTGAATGAACTCACTCGGCCGAGTGAAGAACTTCACTCGCCCGACTATGTCAGAGCTTCCCACAGGAAAATTTAGCCGACTCTCTGGAATTTGGAGAGGATCAGCAGAAGACTCACTCGGCCGAGTGAGAAAGTCTACTCGGCCGAGTGACATACTCTACTCAGCCGAGTGACGCAGAGCGACAGACCCCCAAAACCCCCAATTCTCTGTTATCTTTTGGGTCCATCACTCGGCCGAGTGATATACTCTACTAGGTCGAGTGGCGCAGTCTGCCTGTATCGTGAACTAGGGTTCTGGGCTGTGCTAAGGGCAAATCTCTCAGGATTTTTTGGCCGTCTATGGCTTGTATTTAAGGCTAGTTTTCATCCTAGTTTGAGGAGAGACCAGAAATTAGGTTCTAGCATTATTCTAATTGTAATTCCCAGCTGGAGATTGAAGATTGGAGATCTGGTTTGTTCTTGTTACTAAAATTTCTTGTTTTTGTGAATTTTTTCTCTCAACCATGAATGGCTATATGTTTTTATTTGTTTATTCTGTTGTTGCCATGATTAATCGCGAGTAATTCCGCTGTTCTAGGGCATGGGGATGAACCCTATGGATCCGATTTTAGAATTGTGATGAACGAATTCATATGTTGCTAGAATTTATAGAAGGTTGGATTGCGATTGATTTATTACGAATAGCTGGGGATTTCCATCGATTGGAGTTTGCAAGAGATTGGATTCTAATCGATGGGAAGGCCTAGATATTCAATTTAGGTTTATAATCGAGATTCTTTAGACTTGGTTTGTAAGAGATTAGACCAAAGCTAGGATTTTTATTATAAATCTATACCCATATTCGTTTGCAAGAGATTGGACGTATACGAACTAACATAACCTAAATCATGACTCGAGTTTGCACGAGAGTGGGCTCGAGGAGCGATTGGACGATGATGTCGATCCTAAAGCTAGTGGCTTAGGTTAAGGTTTGCACGAGAGTGGGCCCTAATCTAGGTTGCTATAGACCGGCAATAGTACGAGAGTGTGAGCTTGGCTCTCTATTCAGTTACGACTAGTTCACCTCAATTCAAGTCTTGCAACATTGAGATTCAAGATTTGCATAGATAAATAACTATCCGCAGTGGGGATTCCCTAGCCCTAGACACCTTTATTATATTGAATTCAAATTGTTAACTGAACGATCGTGACAATATTCTCAAAACCATCCTTCCACCAATAGCTAGGTGATTAAAACGGAGTGCCGTCATTAGTCCTCCTCGTGTTCGATACCCGCCCGCCACTACACCGTGTGCTTGCGATAAGACTACAATTGTGCTCTCCTGGGTGTGTATCCAGGGACCGATAAAGTTTTTGGCGCCGTTGCCGGGGAGGCGACTGTATTTTATTTTCTTTACTTAGCTATTTCCTTTTTATTTTATTAGTTTCACCCTTTTATTCCTCTATTATGCTAACAATTCTATGTAGACTCTCTTTTTATGTGCATGTACACAAGATCGCAGGTGCCCCAAGGAGACATATTATTCGACCTTGAGGTCGAGCATACAACAAGGAGGCTGAGAGCTGAGAGGAGATTTGCTATAGAGGAAAATCAAATGGCCGTGCCTTAAATACCAGAGGAGCTAGCGCAGCGTATGGCTAGGCTTGTCTCCATCTGAGATAGGCTACGGCCCCTGACCACGTCTACCACCTCTTCTATAGTCATGTCGGAGTTGGCGGCCGACAAGAACTTTGAGCTTAAGATAGGACTTGTAGTGTTGATGCAACACGACCTTTGAGCTTAAGATAGGACTTGTAGTGTTGATGCAACACGACCCATTCTATGGGAATGCACAAGAAAACCCACACTACCACTTGCAATCGTTCTGGGCTAAGTGCGCTACCTTCCAGATGCCTGGCATGCCGGCAGATGCTATTCGACTGCACCTCTTCCTGTTTACTCTTCGAGATAAGGCATTGTATTGGTTGAGGATGCAAGCCGAGGGGATCTTCACCACTTGGGATGAGCTGGCGAGCGTATTTGTCAACAAATTCTATCCACCATCCAAGACTATTAAGATACGAAGCACCTTGATGTCCTTCAAGCAAGGCCCTCAGGAAACCTTATATGAGGCGTGGAAGCGTTTTAAAGACCTCCAACACCAATGCCCCTACCATAGCATTGAGCCGTGGGAGCTTGTGCATAGCTTCTATAACAGATTGCAATCGAGCACAAAGCAAATAATTAATGCAACCGCCAATTGTGCTAATTTGTCAAAAACTCCTGATGACGCTACAGCCCTACTTGAGGAGATGGCCTCGAATAATCAGCAGCGAGCTGACGAAAGGGGAAATTCTTCGTCATCTTTGAAGTTGGCTAGCATCTATGAAGCAAAGGCAGTGGCGGAACTTTCCACAAAATTTGGTTCCCTTTACAGAGTCGTAGAGAGGTTGGAAAAGTTGGTGGGCGAACCACATGGAGCTTCCACCGTGTCTACACTGGGAGGAAGCATGAGCGACTGGCAAGATCAAGGCCAAGTTATGTTTGTTGGAGAGCAGCAAGGAGACCGATCCATGGAGCAAGCTCAATATATTGAGGGTAGTATCGGTTATTAGGTGAACACGGCTATAAGGGGACACCCCGGATTTTCATACGCCAACAATGATGGAGCCTTGAATCCACCGCCTCAATAATCACAAGCCCGACCTCCACCACAACCACAGTATCAGTAGAGGCTACCTCAACAACAAAACTACCCACCAAGGTAACAAGTGGGGCCCTATAGACCCTCGGGATACAATCAAGGATGGAGGGCACCCAATCCACCAAAAGCACCGTCAAGGTCGGACCACGAAGCAAGGGTTGAAGAGTTCATGGCCGAACAAAAGAAGTTTAATGCAAAATTGACGATCCAACAAGATTCCTTCAACACCGTCGTGGCACAGTTATCAGAGCAACTCATATTGCTCAATAAGACCAATCAACAATTACCGGCTCAACCGGAACAAAACCTACGAAGCAACACCAACCACATCAATGCGGTTGTGGCGATGACTACAAGAGGCGGGAAGGACACTACTCCCACCATGATTCAATCTAAGGAGCCGAGGGAAAAAATTTCGATTGAGAAGGAACCAGTCAATAAAGAGAAGGACCCAAAGGTGCCGAGCTATGGTGAAAAATCTGAAGTAGAGAAGACAAAGAGGAGCGAACTTATATGCCACCGGTACAATTCCCACAATAGTTGGCAAAGGAAAAGATCGAGAAAAGGCTTGTCAAATTTCTGGATTATTTGCGAGGTGTAAGCTTGAATATCCCATTCTTGGACGCAATCATCGAAATCTCGTCCTATGCGAAGTTTCTGAAGGATTTGATTGTAGGAAAGAAGCGAAAAGAAAGGATCATGCTCACCGAGCAAAGTACGTGGTTTACTAAAAAGGGGAAGGCGCCGACCAAGTTTAAAGATCCCGGTAGTTTCCGAATTCACGCATGCTTGGAGGAGTCCCACTTCAGAAAGCTCTAGTAGATTTGGGAGCAAGCGTGAGTCTCATGCCTCTCACGATGTTCAAGAAATTGAATACGGGAACCGACCTCAAGGCCACATACATGAAGATACAACTCGCCGATAGGCGAATCACTAGGCCGGTGGGGATAGCTGAAAACATACCACTACAAGTGTCGGGAGGACTCTGCTTGCCATGCGACTTCGTGGTGATGGATATTAGGGATGAAGGAGATACATCGCTGATACTTGGACGCCCTTTCTTAGCCATCGCCGAAGTGATTGTAGATGTGAGGGAATGAACCTTGTCCTTGAATGTCGACAATATCGAAGTTGAGCTCCACATTCCGAAGGCGATGAAGCATATGCCTTGGCCAGAGGACGTGGACTACGTGGACCTCCTCGACGAGGTGATTGATGATACCATGCCATTTGCCATTGGGGCCAAGCACAATGATGGCTTCGAAGAGGGCCAACTTATCAAAAATGACGATATGATGGGAGACCCATCGGATCCTCTTACAGATGAAGAAAAGGACGATGCTGATGTCGTTAAGATTAGAAAGCTATGCAAGCTCTCTACAGCGAAGCACGAGAAGAAAGCTCCGCCGGCCAACAAATCTTCGCCGCCGGCCAAGAAAAAGGACGCAGAAAGCTCAAGCTTGGGGTACTCACCCCCCACTACTACCCATGATGAAGGGGAGCCGAGGAACGCCGAAGTAAATCAAAAACTGAACCGAAGCAGCCTTCCTGGCAAATTTGACTCGCGCATCTCTCATGTGCCAAACATCAAGCTTTAATCGCGAATCTTAAGGGGTCGAGCTCAAGACCTTAAACGAGCGCTTGTCGGGAGGCAACCCGATGGTTCTATCTCACTTTTAGTTGAATTTTCTTCTCATTTATTTTGTTTTAAATCGTTATTAGTGTTTAGAGTCAAGTGTCGAAGAAAAACCTGACAACGAGCAACATTTTTCATTTCAGGAGAAGGAGAATAGGAGACCACATGAATGGAGGACGACCATGGCAATGGAGAGCACTTCAGGGATGCGCTCAAACGTCAAGAGAAGGAAGAAACTGACGGGGGAAAGAAAATCAGAAAGTGGAGCAAAAACAAAGAGTTGGAGCTGAAAACAGTAGCCTACTCGGCCGAGTGAAGACCCTACTCGGCCAAGTAGGGTACCGCTCAGGGAAGATTCGAAAACCCCCTCTCTGTTAATCACATTCCACTCGACCGAGTGACTTTGTCACTCGATCGAGTGAACCAGACACTTTCAGCACTTGAAAATCTCTGAGTGGCCTAGCCACTCAGCCGAGTGACTTTTGTCTACTTGGCCGAGTGATAGTTCACTCCGCCTAGTCGGAACATTTTTTGAAAAAAATTAAAATTCTCGAAACAGTGGCTACTTGGCCGAGTGCTCTCTGCCACTCGGCCGAGTGACCAATACTATATTACCCACCGATTCGGCCCTAAAACCCAAAATCTCCCAAATCAAGTCCCGATCGCTCGAGCATCCCATTAATCGCCCGAGCACCCTCTCCCTTCGACCGAGTCGCCACCGGACGCACCCGAGTGGAGCAAACCCCCCCCGCCCGACCGTCATTCGACCGCCATCCACTGCCGCATCCCTCGCCGCCGGCCGGCCATCCTTAGCCCCAAAACCCCCCTTTCTCCTAAACTCCATTTCGTAAGCCCTATTTCGCCCCAAATCGAAATTAAACCACGCTCACATCTATTTCTCTTGATTTTCCCTTAAATTTTTCCATATTCATTGTTAATCAATCAATTTTATGTTTAAGGATAGCTTGGGGGAGATCAAGGACAGATTCGGCGCTTCTCAGGGGAGGCGTTTCTTTGCTCGCATTGCTTGCTTGGAGTCGCGTCGTGCTCGGTATATTCTTTCCTTTTTATTAGCACTTCACATTGGTTGGCATGTCGCACGGCATTACCGTGCCCCCATGCACTAGGTCCCGTGCACGGGTGCCCGCTCCCAAGAAGAGAAGGCCTAGAGAGCCTAGCTCTTCCTCCGCTAGTGCAGACTCCCCGCTGCCTAGCCCACCACCACCTACACTTCCATCCCCTACCGCACCCATTCCACCCCTATCGGCACAGCCAGACCCGGCTTTTGACACGATGGGGATCACTTTCCGAGATGACGCACACCGTGTCAGATTTGAAAGAATCTCCCATCGATCGATTGTCCCCTCTAGGTTTGCACACATTGCAGATTTTGAGCGCTTAGGGGTATTCGAGGGCCTACTCCAGTTATATGACAATGTGGGGGTGGCGTGACTTTCAGTCGGTGTCGGCAGACACCTATGTCCGACCGACACTCAAGGTCCTGAGTTCTATTCATAGGACTCCTAGGTGTTGCACATTTCTTCTGATGGATCGTGAGTGTGAGATCACTCTCAATATGCTCCGAACCTTTTTCTAGTGGCCCCCTGTCCCAGAACCCGATGGCGCTTTTGCTCCCACGCACATCGCCCCTCCCTCATTTGATAAACATGCATTATGGATGTTGATCACGGGATCCCCACTCGCTTTTGACCCTAGTCGGGCCAAGGCATCCGCTCTCGTCCACCCATGCCTCTCCATTGCTCAGCTCCTCATGGTGACCACTTTTCTCACGAGGTATGAGCCTGGGATGATGTCCACGCCTGAGCTTTATATGCTCTACGCGATGACTAGAGCGAGAGCCTTTGAGGGTGCCACAGACGTATTAGTCCCCACTGTTCGGATTGATATTGCTAGCTGGTATCTAGACCGCATTGTTTCTTCTGCCACTGCTAGGACGGCGATCTGTTGCGGCGGTCTGATTACCTTGCTGGCTCCTTTGTGCGGAGTTGAGATCCCAGCTGGTTTGCTTCGACCCACGGGTCCTACTTCCCATTCCATAGATGTTATAGCCCGTATGAGGATGTTGCGTACTCCTGGTCAGCACCACTGGGTTTGGCTACATGGTCCATTCGCTGCTGATTATATGGTGCTTCCGAGCCCCGATCAGACCCACATTGGACCTGCAAGAGGGGTGTGGAGACCAGAGATGGACTTCCTCATCCCAGCTGCCACAGTGCTTGAGCACGAGGGAGCTCAGCTGGAGCCCCTCCTCGACCCTCTAGCCCCAGAGATCCCAATCCCTCGGCCTACACCTGATTTGACCACTGCTCCCGTCACTTCTGTCCATACTTCTGCCAGTGTCGGGAGCACCATTGCTGAGTCCACCACCACTACTTCTGTGCCATCGACCTTTGCTCCTATTTCTTATGTGAGCTCTGAGAGCACCTCCCCTGCTATATTTAAGAGAGGCGAGCCCTCCCTAGTATCGACAGCTGAGACCCTGTCCTCACCAGATGTCTCGACCCCCGGGGAATCATTTTCTGTTGGTTTCACGACCTCCCCAGTCGTCGACCCTCACATCTCTGCTGCTGCTGTTTTCACCGAGAGCGTCGTGACATCTGTCCCCATTTCTGTGTCAGTGACCTCTCCACCATTCTTGCCATCTGTCACCGCTTCATATTCTACCGCTGCTCACACTTCTGAGATCATTCATGCGTCTCAGCCTCCCACAGAGGCTGAGCGTGTTTTAACGAGCACATCACCACACCCTCACCCAGTAGTGGCCCCACTTGTCTACGCTGGCCGTGTGCGTCAGCCCCAACCTCCACCAGTGCAACCCTCTGCACGTGCTCTCGACGCTCTCATCCAGTACCTCAGTGCTGTCGAGGGGGAAGTGAGTGGCCTCAGAGTGGATTTTCGGGCTCTTACCACCACCGTTAGCTCTGTGCAGCAGCGTGTTGCCCTTCTGCCTGGTATTCAGGTCACCCTGAACCAGATTCTTGCGCGCATGCCGCATCCTCCACCTGTCGCTGCCCGTCCCATTTTACAGCAGCCACGACCACCACACCCTCCACCACCATAGGGATGTGCTGGCTACCTACCACCTGCTTAGGCACGCACTTGTTACCTCTCATATATTTTTTGACGCTGCTGTGATTGATACTATATTAGCTGTTGATTTTGTACCCCATCTCCCCACACATTTTGGCCACTTTTTGCTGAGATTTGTTTAGAGATTTCTGGGAGAGAGGAGGTATCTTTGGGACCATTATATTGCACCCCCTTGATCTGTACACTCATGACTCGCATATCCATCCCATTTTCTTTCTTTTTCATCCTTTATCATGCATTCATCCTCACCCCCCATCATATCTCTCCTTGTGCCACACTTAGCACATTGAGGACACTGTGCAGTTTATCTTGGGGGAGTGAGTGTCTCATGCACTTTTCATTTTCTTCATTCTTATCCTCAGGTTTCATACCTTTCTTTATTTTCCACTTATTTTCACCCACTTTTTCATATTTTCCTCATGCATCACGTTTTATTATTTTTTGTGTGTACTGCATTTGTATAGTAGTTCTTATTTTTCCTTTATCCTTATTTCTTTTTCCCTTTTTGCTAGAAATGAATTCTCTGTGATGACGATGACTTAGAGTTAGCCCGCTCTCGTTTGCATATTCTCTTGCCATGCCATCGTTTTTATTTCAGATATCATATGCTATATATTGCCATGCATTTGAGGATAGTTACATGCATCTTTATTATATGATTGTGAATGTAATTCTAGCATTAGTTGAGTATGAAGATTTATATCGTATACTTTTCATATAAAACACACCAAGCTTCACGCATTGATTGCCTAACTTGGAGCACTGCTTTGTTGTTTGATATCACTTCTATTTGCATGAAATTGTACGCTCGACTTTCGGTTGATTGAATGTATGCCTTTTTGATATGACCGGATTAGTTTACTCTCTGAAATCAAACTGAGTAGATTACATTACCCTGCTGAAAGTTGTCGTGCATATACAAAAGTGTGAACCGAGCGTTGCATATTTTTCTTTCTCCACATATCTTGAACATTATTTCTATACTTAAAATCATTGATGAATCTCCCATTGGGAAATCTTATATAGGCATCTTCCCATGCTATAAAAATCCAAGCTCCATTACCTCAAAATCAAAAGAATAATAATACATGTATACGTTTCTATCTTTGATTTGGGATTGCTATTGTATATAAAAAAGAAAAGAAAGAAAAAAAAGAAAAGAAAAAAAGAGAAAGGAGAAGTTTGCTTGTATATATGCAATCCCTCCTTCCTTCCTTCTTTCACTTTCTTTTATTTTTATTTTATCCCTATGGAGCTTCAAAAAAATATGGGAAAAATCGTATTGTTTTATTTGATGCCACCATGCTTATAGATAAGCTTGGGGGAGAGGATCCAATGATGTGTAAGAGAGTGACCACTTATATGTGCATGACGACCTAAGCTAGGTAATCTTTGACGCTTAGGGAGATTACTTATAGTATTACGAAGTCTATGAATTGAAAATTTGGCATGCATTTCATGAGTGTCATCTCTTTCTATTCTTATTGTTTTATGACGTGTGATATCTCTTATACTCCAAGTAAAAGGTGATCGATTGAAAAGTGTGCAATCTGTGATTACGTATACTACTTTGAATGTCTCAGACGATGCTAATTCCGGAATGATTTCATATTTCATATCATTTTGACGTTCTTGGTTTCTATACTGAATGCACATAAATATGATACAATATCAAGGTAAAAATCTTTGGCATGTTTCTGTTCACCATGCGCTATTTGAGTAGGCAACTCTATGTCCTGAGAAAATGATCTGGCACCTTCCTCTCCATTTTCTTTACTATCTTCCTTTTTCCTTTTTTTCCTTTTTTTATCCACCGGGTTCCCCTTTTTCTCATCTTCCTCGAGGACGAGTAAGAGGTAAGCTTGGGGGATTTTGATCACTCCTTATTTTACACCTTTTTTCTGTATGTTTACATATCATTTTGATCGTCCATATCTCGTTTTTCATGATTATTCGACGATATCGCGTTGCTTTTCACTATTTCGTGTTTTTGTTGGATATCAGGAAATATGGAGCGATTGGGAGCATAAATGAGATCAAGGGACTTGCACGCATGTGGAGCATCGCCAATGACCCTATCGAGGAGCTAGCAGTGCTAGATGATGAGTGGAAGAAGAATAAGTTCGATAGAATCGACGATGATGTGAGGAGGAGAAGATAGGACTCCAGAAACAGGCCACTCGGCCGAGTACGCAGTTCACTCGGTTGAGTGAAGGAACGTACTCGGTCGAGTACAGCGGATACATGTGCTCCTGGAGTCAAAGTCCACTCGGGCGAGTGAATGAACTCACTCGGCCGAGTGAAGAACTTCACTCGTCCGAGTGCGTCAGAGCTTCCCACAGGAAAATTTAGCCGACTCTCTGGAATTTGGAGAGGATCAGCAGAAGACTCACTCGGCCGAGTGAGAAAGTTTACTCGATCGAGTGACATACTCTACTCGGCCGAGTGACACAGAGCGACAGACCCCCAAAACGCCCAATTCTCTGTTTTCTTTTGGGTTAGTTACTCGGCCGAGTGACATACTCTACTCGGCCGAGTGGCACAGTCTGCCTGTATCGCGAACTAAGGTTCTGGGCTGCGCCAGGGACAAATCTATCAGGATTTTTCGGCCGACTTTGGCTTGTATTTAAGGCTACTTTTCATCCTAGTTTGGGGAGAGACCAGAAATTAGGTTTTATCATTATTCTAATTGTAATTCCCATCTGGAAATTGAAGATTGGAGATCTGGTTTGTTCTTGTTACTAAAATTTCTTGTTTTTGTGAATTGCTTTCTCTCAACCATGAATGGCTATATGTTTTTATTTGTTTATTCTGTTGTTGCCATGATTAATCGCGAGTAATTCCGATGTTTTAGGGCATGGGGATGAACCCTATGGATCCGATTTTATTGTGATGAACGAATTCATATGTTGCTAGAATTGATAGAAGGTTGGGTGGTGATTGATTTATTACGAATAGCTAGGGATTTCCATCGATTGGGGTTTGCAAGAGATTGGATTCTAATCGATGGGAAGGCCGAGATATTCGATTTAGGTTTATAATCGAGATTCTTTAGACTTGGTTTACAAGAGAATGGACGAAAGCTAGGATTTTTATTATAAATCTATACCACATATTCGTTTGCAAGAGATTGGACGTATACGAACTATCATAACCTAGATTGTGACTCGAGTTTGCATGAGAATGGGCTCGAGAAACGATTGGACGATGATGTTGATCCTAATACTAGTGGCTTAGGTTAGGGTTTGCACTAGAGTGGGCCCTAATCTAGGTTGCTATAGACCGGCAATAGTGCGAGAGAATGAGCTTGGTTCTCTATTCAATTACGACTAGTTCACGTCAATTCAAGTCTTGCAACATTGAGATTCAGGATTCGCAAAGATAAATAACTATCCGTAGTGGGGATTCCCTAGCCCTATACGCCTTTATTATATTGAATTCAAACTGAACGATCGTGACAATATTCTCAAAACCATCCCTCCACCAATAGCTAGGTGATTAAAACGGAGTACCATCGTTAATCCTCCTCGTGTTCGATACCCACTCACCACTACACCGTGCGCTTGCGGTAAGACTACAATCGTGCTCTCCTCGGTGTGTATCCGGGGACCGATCAGTGACCATGCAGAGGCTTATTTGGATTGGCAAATCTGAGAGGCTACGACCTTTTCAGTATGCAAGGCGTGTCGAATCCCCCAGCGAAGAACACAAATTCAAGGTCAGTTCTGATGTTGAAAAAATGGAATGTTACGGTGCCACTGCAAGTGCGCACATCACACTCATTCCCTCTTCTCTTATTGCACGCCGTCTTGTTGCAGCTGAGGTATGATGGATCATTGCTCACATATTGTGCCTGCGATGAAGAGTAAACATCACTCTATCTTCAGTTGTGACTCCCATAATCAAATCTGACTGGATCCCTCACGTTCATGTTTGGAGTCATTGCATTGCACATGATGTCATTCTTGACTCAGAGTTAAGCAGAATTGCGCATGATTTAAATTTGTCAGTTATCGGACTAAAGATCATCATATGATGAATTTTGGTCCTATACTTCAAATTAAATCTGGTACAGATATATCTAGTAAAAAGTTTTATGCTACGTATCCTTATGGTACAGATTCCACTGTTTGTGCCTTCAAAACCTACAGCATAACAAAGAGCTCGTGATGTTGCCATGATATATTAAGGAACAATGCAGGATAATTCTAACATCTTCAATCGTCAAACATGCATAATGCACATTGTGCACTTACAAGAGTAACAATGAAATGCACTTAAATCTGCTATAAGTAACATCTCTCTTAAACTTCATATGTGATAGCTCAATAGGAGCTTAGCATATTCTAACTGCTTCCAAGCTCACTTGGGCTATCTTTCATTCGAAATAAAACAGTAAATGAGACAGAAGATACGACCATTTGGACTCTGGCCATTTTCGGCTCGTTTGGGTTACTTCAGGGCAAAAAAAACTGCAAGTTCCAAAATAAACCCAACCTGATGTGATTGATCATATGAATTTTACCATAGAAATTAACATACAAAAACAACAATGAATATACTCTAACAGAAACCCAAGTCCCGACCCGTTTGAGATTTGACATATACTATTTGGTTTCGATTCCAGTTGCTTACCGTCATAGCAATTCAGGAGGCTAACACCTGGTCCTGTATCCCAGGCAATCAGCAAACTAGTAGGACCAGTAAGTTGGTTCATCACCCCAACCAGAAGACAAGTTGATAGGTGTGCAAGTAGATACAAACAAGTAGCTTTCCATGGATGAAATGCTCTGCAAACATGAAGGGTTTTGGCAGACCCTCAGAGCTCAGATATGTGCCCGTCCTAAGTTGGACGGACCACAGAGGCATAAAATGCAGCGGAAAATAAAACATGATAGCTAAACATTTTAGCTAGGACCTAAGAGAGCCAGAACCTATCCCGATCTATGCCAACTTGGGATGGGTCCAGTCCACCCCAAGTGGGATCTATCCTATTGCGACGAAATTAAATTACACTAAAAAGATTAAAGAACATACCCGGATTCTTGGCCCTAGGGCAAGCAAGATGTCCCACACCAACTTCTTACGCTCCTTGTAGCCGAGCCGCCTCGCGCCTTCAAACCGATCTACCCGAGCCGCCTCCGAGCCAATCACTTGCCGAAGAAAGTTTCACTTGAGCAGACCCGCGTCTTAGACATCTGGATCCAATCCAAACCCCTTTCGTAGTCTTGCTAGGACCCGACGGGAAAATAGGAAGAAGAGAGGAAGAATAGTTTAGGTCGTAGATCGAGCTTGCTCAAAATTCGGAGATACTCGATCGAAGACTTGGTGTGTTTTACAACGAAGAGGGGGCACCCCTATTTAATAGGGAGTCGGCCTATCCCTTTTCGTTACGAGCAATGTGGGACAATCATAAAAGAAGAGGGATTTAATTTGACTAATTGAGGGTAATAAGCCTTTCATAAAGGCCTAACTTCAACGAATTAAATCTCTTCATCTATTAAACTTTAGACACCAAAAAAGCTATCATGTCGAAGAGCTTGGAATGGTGAACATGTAGGAACGAACGGCGACAAAATCCGACTTCGTTTGACCCCTCAAACAATTGCCCAAAGATGGGCAAAAATCAGATTTCGTAGCCGTCACATAGGGTTTCAAAACCCCCTATTTCATCTTAAGTTGCGGGCGCGCCCGCTAAGCTTAGCAGCCGCGCCCACCAAGGCATATATGCACGCCAAGTTGGGCACGCCCGGGGCAGGTGGGCGGCCCGCTGAGCAACGGGCCGCGCCCGCTAAACACAGCGGGCACGCGGCCCGCTGGTTCAGCAGGCTGTGTCTGCTGGACTCAGCGGGCGTGCCCGCTGGTTGCGTCCGTTGGACTCAGCAGGCGGAACCCGTTGGTTCAGCGTGCCTGCGCCCTTTTTCCTTACGGGTGGACCCGCTTGCCCAAATGGGTCTAACCCACTCTTGCCTTTGACTATTTTTGCGTTTCCGGGCTCGTTTGAGCTCCGATTTGGACGCAGTTTGAACCTGTGTTTAGACCAAGACGATCCCGTCACCCAGGTAACCCTTTCCAATGCTTTTGTTCCTACAAATATTGTCGTAACCAATTTACAACACATTTAATCTTATTTGCATCAAATGCAACATTGTCCCCATCTACGACTTAGTCTCACAACTAGCTTGTGAACTTAACTATTCCATTTCATCGAATGAATTCCTCTTATTTATCTTCATATTACTAAGACACGAATACTACTCGGTGTGAGACCCTACAGCCTGACCTTACAACAGGTTGGGGCTCAAACCCCCTAGACAATAGTAACCACGAGCAGCAGGCGTCGTCCCTGTTTCAGAATCATACTTATGTAATCAACACATTGACAAACGTGTCGCCAGGATCACTCTGACAGTGTCAGTGATGAATACTGTAGTTTTAGTCCCTTCGTCAACACTGTGTCCTTGTTGATCTAGGGTACAGTTTACTGTCAACCCCATTAGTCAGCATTGGTCAGTATACGGCGTTCTTTGTTATATTCACATTGTACATCTTACAACGTACACTACAACAAAAATGGTCATTGACAACTTCTAAAAAAGGTTGTAATAGTGGTCAGACAACTTTTTAACAAACGTTGTAATATGCGAAGTTGTAATAGGGTCGGCTCATTCGACCACTTTTTTTTCATGTTGTAAACAAAAGTTGTAATAGATACATATTACAACTTTTTTGAAACGTTGTGTAAACTTCTATTACAACGTTTAGAAAAGGTTGTGTATAACGATATTACAACTTTTTATAAACGTTGTGTAAACTTCTATTACAACTTTTAATAAAAGTTGTAATAGAAGTTTACACAACCTTTATAAAAAGTTGCAATATGTATCTACTACAACTTTTGATGCAGAAAAAGTGGTCGAAAGAGCCGAACCTATTACAACTTCGCATATTACAACGTTTGTTAAAACGTTGTCTAAACCCATATTACAACCTTTTTTAAAAGTTGTGTAAACTTTTATTACAACTTTTATAAAAGATTGTAAAAACTTATACTACAACTGATTTAAATAGTTGTTTTAAACTCTACTACAACTTTTATAAAACGTTGCGAAAAAAGCACAAAATTAAAAAAAATATACGTGGTTGCAGCTGTTCCAAATCTTCATGCAGTAACTAAATCATGATAAACACACACATAATATTATTCAAAAACAATATTAATTAAAAATTTATTCATAATAATTACCAAAACAGTATTACATTACCAAAAACACTATTACACAAATTGTTACAAGTTGTTGCTGTCAAAAAATTAGGCTTTCAACGTTATCATCCAGACAGACACAATGACAGACACAATAAAATCCACCCCTGAAATTGAAAGAACCAGAGTAAGTAGTCATGTGAGATATTACTGAGTCTTGCTTAAGCGAGAATCACGTGCATATCAGCCCCGTCTAGAGCCAATGCCCGTTTTGCAGCAGATTTAGTCTGAGGTACAAGAAAAAAATATCAAGTCAAAGAGCAAGCAACAATATTTCACCATATAAAAAAAAGAGTAAGCATCGATATTCATTTTGGGCTGAAGAATTACGAACCATAAAAATATTGTGTCAAGTCGAGGCATACAAGGACCTGTAAAATAACTCAAATAAGAGCAAAGTTACTCAGAATAAGTTTAGAAAGAAAACTAAAGATGCAGGTTATAGCTGTGATATGAACGGATATTGGTCATGTATCTATCATACACATAAGCATTCGGTATACCAATACACTGCCTCTGTTAAAGAAAAAAAATGGAATTTAAACAAATTGTACAGAATCATCAGATCCTTTTAACTCATTTTAATAACTGTCATGGTGATGGTTTTACTTACCGTTATATTTCGGATTTCTTTGAAGATCTTAGTGGAGGAATTGCTTATTTTGATTGGTGATGGAAGTGTTCCTCCCAGTTGAGTATCATTTCTTATTGTAAAATTTTTTAATATCATACCACATTTTGAATTTAATGACATAGTTTGCATGTATGAAGATGCATGTGTCTTTTTGATGAATTGATAAATGGTGATGACATCTGGCTAGTGATAGTGCTACAATCCATACAATTCTCAAGAATAAGAAATACTTTCAGTGCTTGAAATTAAGTCAAGCTAATGTCAGTACCATATCGGGTTCATCGAATCTAAATGAAGGCTCTGGAAGAGAATGTATTTGTTACCAAAAGGTACAATAATATCGGTATTTATATCACGGTCACAATGCCATCATACTACATTTTTCAACTACCATGAGGGTTCAAAAATTAATTAGGACACCTCTGTACTACTAAGAAGAAGAAGAAAATCCATACTCGCCATACAGAATCTCGACCTCCAGGTAATAAAACGTGTATTGTTGGATGCAGAGCTAAGAAATAGACACCACTGAGATGTCCGTGATATGACCTGATAACCTAAAAAATAAATTAAAGAAGTCAATTTAAGCTTTCCAGCAGTCGACAAAAAATTATACAAGCTATGCCACATATCCAACAATGACTTACCTTATTATATTCAAGGTCCCCGTATTTAACTTGTTTGTCATCACCCGCAGAAAACAGATAAGTATGACGTTGGCTCACAGCCAGACCTGGACATAATAAGGTATTCACATTATTGTCTCCAAAAATGCACCAAGATAACCCACTAAAGAAATTCCAACATGCACTAGTATTAAGTTGTCATTTACAGTATAAGAAGCTAACCTCTTATCTGTTCCAACATGCACCAAGATAATCCACTAAAGAAATTCCAACATGCACTAGAATTTTTTAACCGAATCCGAATCCGATTCCGATTTTATTCGGACGGGAAAAACAAGTCCGAATTCCGATTCCGACTTTTTTTGTGTTTTGCAACCTGTACAGCCTTGAAAATGCATGTCATAATAAACATTAAGAGCACATATATACACAAATTTTATTACTCACATCTATAATATATTTGCATTTGTTCCTTCGGTTATTATGATGTTTTATGTACCATATTTGTATCCCTATCCTATATACATACCGCACTATATCCGTACGTACCCTACTGCTGCAACATAGGTGGAGCAACAAAACATTTTGCAGCCATATTTATTCATGATTAATTGCACCTGAGAATTGCATGTAGCATCGTTATTCACGGACCCACCTCAAATGCATGAGAAAATGTCAAAATGGAGAACCTTAATTAAGTGACAAAAGTGGGTACTGTTAAGCAAATTTATGTCCAAGATTTAAAATAGCTTGATTAATTGATTTCACTATATTTGTTAATTTAAAGAGGCAGTGCATAAGAGGTTCTATTATCAATTCTTTTTTTATCCAGGCATTATGGTCAATAGTGTCATTTCAGATATAAATAGAATTTGAGATCAAGCAATATAATCTAATCAATCTCCATAAAATATAAAGAAATAGAATTAAATGTCAGAAAGGATGTTTGAAGTTATCTTCATATTATGACAAGATATAGAGAAGATAATGATAATCAATTAAGAAAAAGTTGGTAAGATGTTTGACAAATGACAGGTGATTATAGGTTCAAGAGGTGAGTGACAGCACAAGATGGATTTCTTCTCCCTGCCTTTACTCATGTCTCTATATGTGTGTGTGTGCTGTGTTTATGATATTATAATGAACATTAGGACATGATGTAGAAATCCAAGAAGAGATCGAGAAAATAAAGAGAGATTCTCATTTGAACTAAGGAAGTTATTGATGGATTTCGATGAAAATTTCATTAATGCTCTCTGCACAGTGAACAAATGGCCAAAAAAGACAAAGAAAGTGAAGACCCATCATATTCATATACATGGACATCTTACAGTGAAGTATGCAATGTAGCTAACAGCAAGAGTTAGTGTAATCTCTATGACTGTGTCGTTGAAGATAAAACCCAGCCACAACACAGATGCTATTCCAAAAGCTAGACCCACCGCTACACTGCACAACAAAAATGGAAAACAATAAGAGCCGTTATTAGAACCATCATGCTTTGAAGGCTTGTATGTAGCGTAGCTCCGGTACGTACGCTCCAAGTGAAACTTGAGACAGAAATTTAACAATGTCTCCTGCACTGAAGATCCTTCCAAGAACCATTTTGTAGAACAGCTGATACACAACAATGGCAGTCCCGGTAACAATAGCAATATTCTGTCATAGAATGTAAATCTTCACGCCATGTTCAATAAATTAATGAGTAAACATACATGATATAACATATATGAAGTATATACCTTTTGTCTTTATAATCTCATAAAAATTACATCTATCATGATGCTCCTCTAGTCATTAGTCACCTCTAGCTGGAGCTCCCACAATGGGTCATATTCATTATATCCACAAATTTTGTAAGCTAAATCTGGAAGTCAAACTTATAACGAACTCTAGGATCCACTTAGGGATCCAAAACCAAATAATCTTTTTAACTCATATACAGGATTACCCTGATCAAATATTTTCCAAGCATGTGCCCAAATCCATTATGAATTTAAATAAATGAAAAGATTTTCTAGATCACATGTACTGTCCAGATCATAGAGATTCAACAAGTAGCCCACATCATTGCTTCTTTAGTTGTCCTTTTACTTTCTAAATATTTGATTTTTGTATAATGATATATGTCCTAGAACTCTACATATCTACAAAAATACATGCAACATTCAACTGTAATTATCTAAGTAGAAAAAATAGATAAAGAACACCAAGTGATTATAGAAATTTATCTATCCTAAACTACAGAATAAGTCATATAGATGGTACTATTAGACAAACTATGGTCCCACAGGAAGAGTATTAGCTACCGCAATATGTTAAAAAAGTGTTTCTGCTATTTTTCGCAGAACACATTAATATTATAGATGGTGCGTGCCTTCATCAATTCAGCTACCAGTCTGTCTCTATGCCTTTCTAGTCCAGCAATCTCAGCGGCTAATCCCTGAGATAGGTTGATAACAGTTCTATGTGACTGCCAGCTATCTGAGGCAATAAGCTAGCTAAAACTTAAAATAAATAAGTCAATGTGCCCATATCTCTTCTTATGTGAAGAAATTCCAGGAAAGAAACAGCAAGCATGAAGGACAATGCAAAAATGATATATTGAAGATACATGCTAGCCGATATGATTCATGAAGGAATAAATAGATCAAGCAACACCAATTGTCATGACCAGCATACAAGAAGGGCATAAAGATCTTCAATGTTGCATATTAAAATTACTATAAACCAATACAAATTCTCTTGGGCAGGTAAGTGGAATGACAAGCATTATTCAATGCATAATTATGCATTGCAATCTGAGGTATTATGATGACAAAAAAGTCAACTATATCATACTATAGTCGTAGAGTATGAGAAAACCCAACGAAGTTTCTTTTATTATTAATTCTGTTTTTTAATAAGATTGATTCCAATGAAGAACCATCAGAAGGGGAAGCATATTAAAAAAGCAGACAATGAGAATTTTGGGATAAGAACCCACAAGCCTTCTAGTTTATGATAATTTGTGCAGTAGTTATATCATAGAAGAAGAATAACTACTGCACAATATGGGAATTGCACAAATTATCATAAATTAGAAATACCATGTTCCATTCTTCTTTTATTTTCCTTATTTTAGAAAACCTAGACTCATAAACTAGAAGGTTTTAGATTTATATTGAGATGCATGCATAGAAATAAATCAGCAATCAAGTTCAATACTAAATGCAGTATATTACTTTTCAAAGGTTACCCTTTCTTTGTTTGTATGCATGTTGTAGCATAACCCAAATGTTAACTTTTTGCTGTTATTTTAAGATTTTAATGGCAGAGGTATTATAGATGATTTCTATTTAGTTATATTTGGAGGCTACATTGGATGAACAATTCTATCATGGAATACAATCAGACCAGTGGACATGCAGCCGTTTGTGGTGTCGCCAAGGGCATGAACATTGAAACCATGCAGCCCAGGCCTCCCTGTTACGGTAGTTGGGCCTGAATTCATAAATAAGATCACATGTATAACTGATGTACAAAAAAGAGTGCACCAATTAATTGATACAATTGCCTACTCTTGTTTTATCTCGGCATCAGATTGCAGAAAAATAATATGTTATGGGCTATAAATTTACCATCTCCCTCTTGGGTGAAGGTCACCTGGCCCTTCACGCCCTCACCGACAATTACAGCAACAGCCTTCAACATTCTTTATGTTTACCACAAGAAAAAGATAGAAAAGAACTCAAAATCTTATTTTTCATGTAAACTAACATGCTTATCAACCGTTGCATATCATATACTCGATGAGAACACACGACATTTTGTCCAATAACTAACATAAGACCAACAAAACTTATACAAGTTCAATATAATTTTTAAAGAACTCGACATGTGCAGAGAGCTAGTAAAGAAATCAAGACAAAACTTCATATGATTTTTAACTCCTATCTTACCCATGAAACTTTTTTAAGAAACATGAAGTGAGCAAATGGTCTAGAGTTAAACCATGAGCAATCCAATTGATATAACTAATAAGAAAAAATCAAAAATACAAGTACCAATGAATTGTATGGAAATACCAATTGCTACAAGACACATTTTTCGTGTACAATCAAGTTAGAAGTTACTGGAAATTACAAATAACTGCAAATTAAAATACAAGTTATATTTTGTGTGTATGAGAGACGAACTATGTAAATAGCAAACTCTCTGCAAGATGATAGCCCCCAAGGTGTATAAATCAACAGTTTTTAGAAGCAGTTAGGAAACGAAGCTTGAATCTTTAAAAACAGTGACAATGATTCACAAATAGTCGATATCGATATTGATGATAAGATGAATTTTTGATATACCTTGGCAAGAGAAATATCCCTATCCTTAGACTAAAATGATATCTCCCGGGTAAACTTCTCTCTTGCAAACTTAGCCATCTGCGTCATCAGTAGCAAATATTTCAAAGTAAAGTAATCAAATAAATGAAACAAAGCTGATGTCTTTGCACAAAAACAGACCTCGAGTTTGGGATCAAGGCGGCGATTCGCAGTCTGGCTTCTGGGCACAGGGGCTACATCAAAAATGGACCCCCAAGCATGCATCGCCTTCATTTTATTCACACTAAATTGACCACAACCCCTGAACCTGTCACTACAAGCAACAAAATTAGAAGAATTCAACTAATTTTTCAGCTCAAGGAGCCATCTTTAGCTGGTGTGCGCATTACCTGGGTGACAAAAAACCACATATTGAAGACGAGAAGGCTGACATTGCGAAATCTTGAGTTGGGGTTTAAGGAAGAGATGAAGAACAAAATGAAATCATTCCTAGCCAAAACAAAAAAAAATTCAGAAATAATACATTGATGAAACGAAGGGAACAACTGTCGAACACTTGGCGGGCACGGCACCTGGCATCAGGGCGGATACTGACAAATTACAAGGGAGAGGGGAGGAGGAAGAAGACAAACAGATCGGATCCGCAGATGCCTCACCGGTGGAATCAATGATCAAAACGGTAGCTGATGCCTCGCCGGTGGAGGCGACAAACACACACGTGGCGGCCGGCAGAGGAGGGGATGGGTCGGAGTAGAGAAGGGGATCCGGACCATTGCGGTAGTCGACTTCGGCATCGGCGTCGGCGTTGGCATTGGCGTCGGTGGTGGTAGGAGGACGGGGCCCACGTGCAGGACGCTATCGGAGGAGCCGCTGTCGAGGGCGGAACGGAAAGGACGGAAAGGGCGGAGATGGGGGAGGAGTGGCCGCAGTGAACGGAGGATGGAGAGGCGGCTTAAATGCTAGGGTTTAGATGAAGAGAACGGCAGATGAATGTAAAGGATGTGAATTTTGGGAAGAGCGTGGATGAAAATTTTTGGAGCCCCGACGGCAGGTAGGGTTTCTCGAGGGGGGGGGGGGCGGATTTTTGAGGGGGAATTTTCGTTGCTGCGGGAAATAGGGTTGTGTTAAGCAGAGTCCACAACAACTAATATACATCATTATTTTCATGTTAAGTGCTACTAACCCAAAATTAAACACAATGACGAGTCCCTTTTCGGTATTGATTGCACTCGGCATTCACTTGATCCGAAGATTTGATGTGGATGGCTGATGTTTAGATTTCACGCCCTCAATTACGTATGAGTTGCAATGTAGCATGAAAGTGGATTCAAAGCTATCAGATACGTAATCTTTATGTTTAGGACGGTTGGTGTTAAGCGACATTTTCTAGTACATAGAGTTAGCATTTTTTAAAAAAAAATGGAATCGGGATTAAAAAAATCCGTAGTTAAGAATGATCCGGTGTGAGAAATTTCACGGTGAGTGATCTACTGCGAAGACATTGCTTGGGGCGGTACACACAGAGATGAAGATGTGCACATGTAACCTATCCGTTGGAAGGGGAGTTCATTGCCTCTTAAGCTGATTTGAAAAAATATATTCTTGAAAATATTCTTGAAGAAACAATTATTATATATAATAAGGAGGAGGGATATAAAATTAAAAGATCCTATAATGAAACATGAGGAGGATGGTGGAAGAAGGTAGATACGAAGGGGCTAAGTCTACAACTATCCACGAAAAAGGTTGTAATAAACATTTTTTACAACTTTGAGAAAGAAAACAGTTGTGGTATCAAAATTAACATTTACAACTATTCACTAAAAAAAGTTGTACTAACTATTTTTTACAACTATCCACCAAAAAAAGTTGTAATAAACATTTTTTACAACTTTCAGAGAGAGAAAAGTTGTGGTATCAAAATTAACATTTACAACTATTCACGAAAAAAAGTTGTAATAACCATTTTTTACAACTATTCACGAAAAAAAGTTGTAATAAATATTTTTTACAACTTTCAGGAAGAAAAAAGTTGCGGTAAACATTTATTACAACTACTAAATTAGAAACGTTGTCTCATGAAAGTTGTAAATGACTAGTTTTGTTGTAGTGGTACCCCGACCGAGGATTAACACAAAGACCGTAATGAGCCTGTGACACTAACTTCCCTTTAACGGAAGAGACGAATCACATCTTAGTCATCTACTCGCCTCGAGAGCTTCAGGTGTAACCCAACCTAAGATCTTTCAGCAGGCCTAGCCTCGAAGCTAGATCATAGGTCTAAGCGACACTGTTCACTCACAGGTTCGTACAAATGACTTCAGGTCTTAAGGACCAGCTTACCTATCATCATACTAGAGTTATTATAGACAGTTTAGTTAAATTTAACCATTTAATAAGTCTAAGTTGGTCGTTCAGTGAACTCATTCTCTAATGAGCACCTGTGTCTCGTCTCCGACTTCACCAAGTCGAATGACTATGAGATCATCATTATCCTAAGGTAAGACAAAGACACAGTGGTTTGTCCGATGTACCGATATCCAGTTCTCGACACATCTTTGACCACGAACCGTTTAAGACTTAAGTTTCTGTTCGGTCACTTACTACTTATAATCGAGATCTACATCCGGATACGTAAGAACCTAACTATAAGTCTAAGGAAATTATCTAAGTATATGATTCAACGAATTCATACTTATGATAATTGACACCATATAATATCTTAACAAGACGTATACTAAGGATAAATTGCCTTATGGGCATATATCCTCCTACATCTCCCACTTACACGTAGGCTATTTATCTCGCTATCTCATACCGTTATAGCATATCGGTCACATTGGACCTACATATGTCAAACCTAAGAGTGGATTTACTAACGAGTATCTATAATGCATTTTAATGGATTTTTATTTATACATCTCTTGATCACACAAGGTTGATCCTTGAAAAATGATTTGGATCAATTTTCTTTTCTTTGTATAGCTAACAATTAGCTCATTCAATCTTGATGTATGGTCTAACATTTCCATAAGTCAGGCTTAGCGCATTCCAATTATTTTGTGTCAATATGTCAAGTACATAAGTGACACCTTAATTCTCTATATATTCGATTAAATCAAAACTATTATGATTCAATGTCTTACATAGATGATTCAAATAAGTTGGAAACCTTTTTACTTAGTCCGATAAACCGGAGCTAAGTATATGAGCTAGCTCCCACTGACTTTAAGAACTATCTGGTTAAATACTTCTACTATATATCTAAATCAAATTTAGAATATACTTTAAGTATAACCAATTTAGAAGTGCTTATGGAATATACCAGTGTCAGGTTGGGTTTGATGAATGAGTCATATCAAGACCCGTTTATAGGAATCCTGATGTTGACTTACTCAGTCAACCGTCCTACACTGTACTTTTCCTTTAACTACATTTAATAATAACTCTTTAAGAATCAAATGCAGTTTAATTACGAATTAATCGTAACATACGTATAATTGTGATCATACACAATTTATACGCTCCTGGAACTTATATTTAACTATGGACTGGCTGTAATATATAGTCAGCTCCAAACAATCAAATTATTCAGAAGCTCTGCATGACAGCTCGAGAATTTATACAACCAACTCAGACAGCCACACCCACAGAAATGAGTTATTTACAACAAATCACAATTTAAAATAAAGTACATTTCCCGAGATATTTATTCAAACAATGGATTCATTAAAATGAATCATAATTTGTTTATCAAAATAAACTTTGAGTGCTTAACACTCAATCATTGTTTTAACTAAAGCAAACACTACATTTTATTCATAAAAAATAAGTATCAGTTGCTTCTTCTTCACATCTCCTGAAGTTCTCATACGGCCCAAGCAGCAACGATTGCTCAGATGCCTACCGTCCTCGGAACTTCTTTCATCCTCTGCTTCGTATTAGCCACCTGTATACATTACACAGATGTCTTAGTATCTCATACTATATGACAAAGCATTTATGGAAATTATTATGCTTTATTAAAAGGAATTCATTGTACCTGAGGTAGAGGCATCAGTATGCCCTTTCTTCTTTTCTGCAAGGTAAACTTTGCAGTTCCTCTTCCAGTGGCCTACCTTATGGCAGTGAAAGCACTCTGATTTTGACGGGGCCCCCTTCGTCTTCTTCCCCTTCTTCACTTTAGCTGGTTGTGTGACCTGCCTCTTCTTACCTTTGCCTTTCGGCTGGTCTGAAGAAGCAGAGCCAACAACCAACATAGCCGGTTTCTTCTCGATTTCCTCAAACTGCCTAAGTATGTTGAGGAGACTAGGAAGATCCGTTTCAATACTGTTCATAATGAAACCAGTAATGAATTTCTTGAAGGTTGGGGTTAAAGATTTCAGGATGATGTCCACGGCCATCTCATTATCGAGGAGAAAACCCAACTGGGCAGCATCTTTCACGTACCCGATCATCTTAATGACATGATCGTGTACGGGGCATGTCTCTATCTTAGTGCCCCAGAGGTTGCTCGTGGCTTCAAACTTGGCAGCCCTTGACTGCTAGCCGTATAACTCCTCTGCATTTAGAAGCATGCTTTGAACATCCAAATGTTGGTGCTTCCTTTGCAGGTCGTTATTCATTGAACCAAGAGTAAGGCACCTGGCCTTTTCGGCATATCTTTGGTACAGCTTATAGGCTTCCTTTTCTTCGTGGGTTGCATCGTCGTCAGGCTTCTCCGGAGCATCCTCGAACAATACGTATCATATCCCATCTAGAGAAAGGACTAACTTAATATTTCTAAGCCAATCCTTATAGTTGGTCCCATCGAGCACATTCTTCTCTATCATATACTTTAAACCTGAATCCATTCTGCAATTAAGAAGATATCGAGTTAGCAAATGTTCGTTGTATAGTTTGAATGGTTTTTATTAAACTATATTCTCCCACTAATTTTAAGAAATAAAGCCACAATAATAAAAAATTTATTATTTTAAAACATTTGTGGGAGAGGGATCCGACTGCCCTGAGTCAGACAACCTTGAGTGTAGCTCAACAAGTTGTCCGACTCTACAGTCGGTAGACAACTCTTCATCAATCATATTAAATATGATTCCCTATAAGCTTTACCCTTAGTCATTTGTGATCATGAGTGTGCTCATCCAAATCGCAATGACTAGCCTAGTCAGACCCTTGTTTTCGCGTCCAGCCTGATTTATGCTGCCGCTCGGTGTATGCACTACACGTCGGTTTGGGTCAGGACTAAACTTACATTAATGACTCAACTTATGCTGATGCTTGGTGTCTACACGACACGACGGTTTGGGTTTAAGTCTTGACTACATCATTGGCTCAACTTGTTGGACAAAACGATCTAGGATCTTTAGTTTGATGATGACAAATGTGTGCGAACTATTTAACGTGTGTGCTAAGTGTGTTTCAGGAATGGCAAACTCGTTATTCTAAGCGTTGGAGGAGCTGCTATTCATATAGCTAATTGGAAGAGAAGGGTAGCGTTGTTTACATGGCAATTGGAATGAGTCAAAGATGGAGAGATGGAATCAAATCAATTTGGGCTTTGATTAAATCAATTATCAAAGATTTGCTTTTACGAAATCCTATATCAAATCCCATTACATATCTTTTTCCAACTTCATATCCACCTTGTACTTCCTTGAAGATAAATTCAAAAATCATATTCCAAGGAGATCAAACCAAATCCCATACAACCATATTTCAAACTTCAAATTCCTTCTATTATGGGATCCTACTAGGATTTGATCTCTCCTATCTTTCTATAAAACCCCCCCTCCTAATCCTATAAAACCCCTCAAGTTATGAGATTTTTTTGAGAGAGAGGCTACAAAAAATTTGTGCGGCAACATCAAGTTGAAGGTGGGTGCATGCAATTTTCTTCTACAAAGGGAAATCACGCAACAACAAAAACCCTAGCCTATCTTCATTGTTTTAAAGCCTAATGCCGCACGTGTTTCTTAGAAAAAAGCCATAGCCTCTTACCCCCAAGACACAAACATTTCTCCAAGACGAAAAAAGGGTCTCATCTTGCTGCAATCCCTCATTTCCAACGTCTTTATCTCGCAGCAACAAGAAGCACATCCCCACGTCGAACACCATCAAGGAGCTAGGTGAAACCAAGGTTGAAGACGCCATCGTAAAAGGAGAAAGATCATCTGCTTCGAGCTGCTGTTGCGAATGAAGAGCCACCACCATCCAAGAGCATCGCAGGAAGAGCTGCTTCGAAGTTGAGTCGAAGATCGCAGCCTCTCGCCGCCGTCGCTGCAAAAAAAGCTCCCTGCCGCACAAACTCTGTCGCTCCGTTGTCGTGCTTCACGCTGCAAGCCCCAGCAACGAAAGAGGGACGTCGTCTTCAACGAGCACGCCGCATCTACTGTCGAAGTCACCATTCGAAGCGTGCCGTCGGAGAAGCTCACCAACAGCTGCTGTCCAAGAGCTCGCCACCACAGAACCGACGTCATCCGCTCGCTGTCGAAAGTCGTTGTCCACGAAGATCGCTGCTACATGTCACCGTTGAAGTTTTCGAACCCGCCCTGAACTCCGAGCGCTGCTGTAAGTCGAAGAAGAAACGGAGAGAAGAAACACCATGCACTACATGCCCGAGCGATCTGAGTAATCGGAGATCATCAACGCCTTTCCTCGTCGACTTCCTCGTGCTAAAGATCCTCGGAGCTGCCGCCGTCGAAGCAATCCATCGTCGAAGCGTAATCGGACGGCAAAAACAATCTCCCCGATGCGTGCCCTAATTCGACAGAGCGAGATTGTGTGCTGACGTGGACGGATGAATCACGTGAAAAAAAATCGAATCAGCGGAATTAATTTGTACTGACATGGCTTGGTTTTTAAGGGAATTGCTAAGCGCACAGCCTTCCTATAATTCAGTTTGAACTGCAATTGCTATACGTACAGACCAGTGTACAACTTGACATCCAGGAGTCAGATCGAGACACCGTTTGCGTCAGATTGGAGCTGACGACGTGCTGATTGATAGAGATGCCTACACGGACACGAACTGAGCATTTCTAAACCCTTTACTCCTTTAATTCGTGTATTAGTGTAATGTTCTATGTAGGGGAAACTTTACCGATTTTGTGACTATTTTGGACTTGTCTGGTTGGGCTAGACAAGAGGGTCTTGACTTGTTGTTGCAGTCAAGATACGCATTTACTAGGTTGATAGGGTTCTGCACTTTGTTGAGTGTGGTACAGTCTAGGTGGGGAGTTGAAGCTAGGATCCCATTGTAGGTGTACAGAAGGAACATATTAATGCTAGTATTTGCTTGGGGCTGGACGTAGGTCGTTGATGCGACCGAACAAGGGTAAATCTGTGCGTACTCTGTGATTGTTTCTTATTTACTCTGGTTGTGCTTTTAACTGCGTGTGATTTCTCGTGGGTTGCGCGAGAATTTTTTATTAGCCTATTCATCCCCCTCTAGGCTAGGATCCAGATGCAACAAGTGGTATCAAAGCAGGTTAGAGGATCTAGTCTAGTCTAGCTATCATGAAAAATCCAGAGTTAGTCTTTCCCCATGGCATGCCTATTGATCGTTCTCCTCTTTTTAGTGGTCATGATTATATATACTATAAGGCTATGATGAAAACTTATTTACTATCCGTTGATGTTGATACTTGGTACATTATTGATAACGGATATTCTTTGCCAGAAAGTAATCTGAATTTAATTGATAAAAATGCGTGTGCTAAAATGCTAGAGCAATGAATATCTTATTGTGTTGGTTGAGTAGAATAATATTTGATCGTATCTCACATTGCTCTTCTGCGCAGGATATATGGAGGACCTTGAAAACTGCATATGGAAGTGAGAAATCCCTCAACTGCAATGAAAAAGAATCAAAAGGGAAGAAACGATCCTTTAAATAATTGTGATGCTTCTCTTTGTGACAATACTAAGCGTAAATTTATTTGTTTTAAATGCATAAAGCAGTGACACTTCGCTAAACATTACCCACAAGAAACATCTGGTGTCGTAGAGAAGAAAGAAAAAGCTATAGTACGAACGTGGGACATGAATAGTGCAGATGAGCTCGAGGAGAATGAAGCACACGCATCCCTCTGCTTGATGGCAAAACATAACGAGGTAAAATCTGGTAGTAAAGCTGAACTTCTAATTATCTGTAAAGCCATGCAAGAGGAAATTGATGAGCTAGAACTCACGTTAAATGATTATAGGAATGCCAGCTTTAAATTACAAAAAGAAAACTGTGATATTTCCAAAGAAGTTGACATTCTTAAAGAAGAACTTGTTGCATGTGATTCTACCATTGCTATAATGAAAAAAGAGAAATCATGCTTTCATGAAGAAGCTACTTGTCTTTCTTACCCCTCCTTATTGAATAATATTAGCATGCTTAAGCAGGATTTGATTAAGCTCGAAACTGAAAAAGACTATATCATTAAAGAGCTTAATTATAAGTTATGCATGCTAGATAATGATTTGAAAAAGAAAATAATTGAATTTGAAAAGAAGGAGGAGGAAAACAAGAAATATTTATAAGTAAATGCACGTTGCTTGTGGAAGAAAATAAACAATTAAAAACCAAAGTTTTTAATCTAGAATTGTCTTTAAGAAAATTTTCAATTGGTAAACATTCGTTGGATACCATAATTAAAAATCAATTATATGGCAATAATAGAAGAGGACTTGGTTTTGGATTAAAAAATGTTGAAAAGTCAAAATTCAAGAAATTCCACAATGTACCCTCTATTGCTAAAAACATACATGCAAAGTGCTTTACTTGTGATAGTGTAGGCCACACATCATACTATTGTAAATTTAGGAACACAAATATCAAGTTTAAACAAGTGTGTGTTTCTAAAACAATAATGGCTAACACTAGTGGACCTTGTTGGGTTTCAAGGTCACACTTAACACCTTTCATGTAGGTGTGATGAAGATTTGGCGAGGAGCAATGAATTGAAAGTTTCATTCTTTTAGCTCCTTAGTCAAATAGCGACGTGAAGGTATAGTTCTCTTCCCTCTTTGCATTCACTGCATACCTTCATAGTTTTTGCGTGTGCTTGACTTATTTTTTGTTTGTGTGCTTGTTTGTTTGGTTTTTAGGCTTGTTTTAGTTCTTTATAAAAGAAAAACAAAAAAATTTGAAAAACCAGAAAATAAAAAAAATGTGCTTATTGAATACCTCCATATGAATATTTATAAGTGGTATTATTGACTGTTCATTCATATCCCTTGTAGAAATCAATTCATTATTGTTGTAGCCACATGGACATGTTGATATTTATTTTAGTAGCCATGACATGACTCATGAATTATTAATATGGTTTCTACACCTACATGTGCACTTTCACGAATATTAGACCTTAGTATTTTTGGAGATTCTTTTGAAGAATATTGGAAAGTGAATGTAGGTTTATTAAATTCTGAATTTTTCTAAGGGATATGATGTGTATAGCCAAGAAAAAAAATTGAGCACAAAAGAATTGAAAAAATAATATGTTTTCTCCGGATGAAAAATGGATACACTTCATGGCTAATACACAACCCACGAGTATCCAACTATGCTACATTGGTAATCATTAGTGTTGGTGTATATTACTCATCAAGCAATGCCACCCCACATTTAAAAGTCCTTTTAGGCTATGTTTTGGGGTTTGGTAACTTGAACTCATCTTTGATGAGGTGGAAAAATTCAATCCTAACGATATTCATGAAATATGGGAAATGTGGATTGATTTGGTTGATTGTTCTAAAATTGAATCTCCCTTAGTACTTTATTGTCTATATCATTACACTTACACAAAGGTGGAGAAGTCACTTTATGAATTTCTATGAGCCTGAATTGTTTACTATCTAGAAGACACATGCTCTTGCAAGTTACAATTTATAATGGTTTATTTTTGCATGAGTTATGTTCATGACTTCATTTAGCCCACTTTTGCTGATAACAAAGGGGGAGAAAGTAAAAGATTTGTTGAAGGGGGAGTATTGTCACATAATGGTCATGGTAAAATGGTCATGGTCATGGTCATGGTATTACTTGTTGAAGGGGAGTTTGGAAATAGGGGGAGCATGCCTTTTTTAGGATCTTTCATCCTTCAACAGACTTCACATTCTATTTGCTCAAATCTTTCATTGGGTTGTCATCATCAAAAGGGGGAGATTGTTGGACGCAACGATCTAGGATCTTTAGTTTGATGATGACAAACGTGTGAGAACTATTTAACGTGTGTGCTAAGTGTGTTTCAGGAATGGCAAACTCGTTATTCTAAGCGTTGGAGGAGCTGCTATTCATATAGCTAATTGGAAGAGATGGGTAGCGTTGTTTACATGGCAATTGGAATGAGTCAAAGATGGAGAGATGGAATCAAATCAATTTGGGCTTTGATTAAATCAATTATCAAAGATTTGCTTTTACCAAATCCTATATCAAATCCCATTACATATCTTTTTCCAACTTCATATCCAACTTGTATTGCCTTGAAGATAAATTCGAAAATCATATTCCAAGGAGATCAAACCAAATCCCATACAACCATATTTCAAACTTCAAATTCCTTATATTATGGGATCCTACTAGGATTTGATCTCTCCTATCTTTCTATAAAACCCCCATCCTAATCCTATAAAACCCCTCAAGTTATGAGATTTTTTTTTGAGAGAGAGGCTACAAAAAATTTGTGCGGCAACATCAAGTTGAAGGTGTGTGCAGGCAATTTTCTTCTACAAAGGGAAATCATGCAACAACAAAAACCCTAGCCTATCTTCATTGTTTTAAAGCCTAATGCCGCAAGTGTTTCTTAGAAAAAAAGCCATAGCTTCTTACCCCAAAGCCACAAACGTTTCTCCAAGACGAAAAAAGGGTCTCATCTTGCTGCAATCCCTCATTTCCAACGTCTTTATCTCGTAGCAACAAGAACCACATCCCCACGTCGAACACCATCAAGGAGCTAGGTGAAACCAAGGTTGAAGACGCCATTGTAAAAGGAGAAAGATCATCTGCTTCGAGCTGCTGTTGCGAAGGAAGAGCCACCGCCGTCCAGGAGCATCGCAGGAAGAGCTGCTTCGAAGTTGAGTCGAAGATCGCAGCCTCTCGCCGCCGCCGCTGCAGAAAAAGCTCCCTACCGCACAAACTCTGTCGCTCTGTTACCGTGCTTCACGCTGCATGCCATAGCAACGAAAGAGGGACGTCGTCTTCAACGAGCACGCCGCATCTACTGTCGAAGTCACCATTCGAAGCGTGATGTTGGAGAAGCTCACCAACAGCTTCTTTCTAAGAGCTCGCCACCAAAGAACCGTCGTTATCTGCTTGGTGTCGATGGTCGTCGTCCACGAAGATCGTTGCTGAACGTCGTCGTTGAAGTTGTCGAACCCGTCGTGAACTCCGAGCGCTGTTGTAAGTCGAAGAAGAAGACGTAGAGAAGAAACGACGTGCGCTTCATGCCCTAGCGATCGGAGAAATCGGAGATCATCAGCGCATATCCCCGTCGACTTTCTCGTGCTAAAGATACTCAGAGCTCGCACCGTCGAAGTAGTCCGCCGTCGCCGTTGAGTTGATTTTCGAAGACGTCGTCGAAGCGTAGTCGGACGACAAAAACAATCTCCCCGCTGCATGCCCTAATTCGACGGAGCTAGATTGTGTGCTGACGTGGACGGAGGAATCACGCGAAAACAAATCGAATCAGCGGAATTAATTTTCGCTGACGTGGCTTGGTTTTTATGGGAATTGTTGATCGCACAGCCCGCCTTTATTTCAGTTTGAACTGCAATTGCTATACGTACAGACCAGTGTACAACTTGACATCCAGGAGTCGGATCGAGACATCGTTTGCGTCAGATTGGAGCTGACGATGTGCTGATTGATAGAGATGCCTAACTGGACACGAACTGAGCATTTCTAAACCCTTTACTCCTTTTATTTGTGTATTAGTGTAACGTTCTGTGTAGGGGAAACTTTACCTATTTTGTGACTATTTTGGACTTGTCTGGTTGGGCTAGACAAGAGGGTCTTGACGTGTTGTTGCAGTCAAGATACGCATTTACTAGGTTGATAGGGTCGTGCACTTTGTTGTGTGTGGTACAGTTTAGGTGTGGAGTTGAAGCTAGGACCCCATTGTTGGTGTACATAAGGCACATATTAATGCTAGTATTTGCTTGGGGCTGGACGTAGGTCGTTGATACGACCGAACCAGGGTAACTCTGTGTGTGCTCTGTGATTGTTTCTTATTTACTCTGGTTGTGCTTTTAACTGCGTGTGATTTCTAGTGGGTTGCACGAGAATTTTTTATTAGCCTATTCATCCCCCCCTCTAGGCTAGGATCCAGATCCAACGCAACTTACACTGGCGCTCGGTGTATTCACGACACGACGGTTTGGGTCAAGTCAAGATCTCGTCATATGTATTTAAGAAGTCTGTTTTTATAAGGTTGCCATGTCATAGCTTGAGTGTAGCTCAACAACTGGAACATGGGTCCTACATTCACCAACTCCTAAAACAAGGAGGGTAACGATTTATCTTGAACAAGATTATTATCGTATTTGACTTAGGTATAGTCGATGGACTTACACAGTCATGATTCGACTCCATGCGGTCCAGCGGAGACAGCCAGGGAATTGACTAAGCCAGGACCATTTAACCCCTAGTCTAGTTAGGGTGGTCCAGCAAACTTAGCAAGCACATTGACCGACATCATGATCCATTGAAGGGGACTTATCAATCTTATGTTCATCTATCAACTAAAAGGCTTTTAATTAATACTAGTTAATCCTTATCAACTAGTGGATCCTTAAAATTCGAAATTTTTTGGATTTGCTAAATAACTTTTATTAGATCCTTATCAACTATAAGGTTTGTTCGTTCATCATGCTACCCTAATCTTAATTAGGATTTTAATAAATCGATTACAACATTTTACAAAATTAGTCATTTAATGATAATCATTATCGAAACAATTTAAAATAATAATAGTCAATTAAAGGGACTACCGTAATCAGGAATTAGGTTTTGATGTTGTAATTGTTCATTAAAACGTAGCATGTCACAATTTAAAATTTTATCTCATAAAATTTTAAATTTAATGGCTAACCTAAAGGGTTCATGAACGATCACATCATGCATCATTGCCAATAATGTCAACCAACTAATTATCACATGAATTAGGGTTCAATAATGTGACATATGACAGAACATGCAAGTTTAAAATTTTATGTACAACATAAATAATTAACTTGCTAATCTAAAATTTAACATTTAAATTTAAAGATCTAGAATTTTAAAACTAGAAACATTTTATCTCATAAAATTAGGTTTCATAAAATTATCGAATAATTTTAAATCCAAACCTAAGCTTTCAAATTCAATCAAACATTTAAGATCATATTATCTCATAAAATAATCATAAAATATTTTATGTAACTAGAAAAATAATTTTAAATCCCATCTCATGAAATAAAAATCTTTTCCTCAATGTTACATATTCTTGAAATAATTTTAAAACAATTTTAAAATTGTTGAAATAAATTTTAAAGCTTTCAGATAAAGTTAAAACCTTTCAACCTTTATGTAACTAAAAGAAATTAATTTTTAATATCAACTTATGAAAGTAAAAAAATTTCTCTTAATGTTACATAACCTTTAAAAACTTTTTAAATGCTTACTAAAATTATTTTATCGCATAAAATAAAATTTTTAAAAGCATTTAAACATAGTAGACTTATTAAACTTTATCACATAAAATTTAAAACGTCCCCCAAAAAATTTTCATGTTATAAAAACAATTTTTAATACACAAAAAATTTGTTTAACAAATTTTAACATAAAGTTAAAATATACGTATGTTCAAAAAAGCAATTTAATAATTTAAAATCGCCGCAAATCAAGATCTATAAGCATAACCTGGCTCTGATACCACTGAAGGGTTTTGGCAGACCCTCAGAGCTCAGATCTGTGCCCGTCTTAAGTCGGACGGACCACAGAGGCATAAAATGCAGTGGAAAATAAAACATGCTAGCTAAACATTTTAGCTAGGCCCTGAGAGAGCCAGAACCTAGTCCGATCTATGCCAACTTGGGGTGGGTCCAGCCCACCCCAAGAGGGATCTATCCTACTGCGACGAAATTAAATTACACTAAAAAGCGTAAAGAACATACCTAGAATCTTGGCCCTGGGGCAGGCAAGATGTACCGCTCCAATTTCTTGTGCTCCTTGTAGCCGAGCCGCCTCGCGCCTTTGAACCGATCTACCCGAGCCGCCTCCCAGCCGATTACTTGCTGAAGAAAGTTTCACTTGAGCAGACCCACGTCTTAGACGTCTGGATCCAATCAAAACCCCTTTCGTAGTCTTCCTAGGACCCGACGGGAGAATATGAAGAATAGTTTAAGTCGTAGATCGAGCTTGCTCAAAATTCGGAGCTACTCAATCGAAGACTTGGTGTGTTTTACAACGAAGAGGGGGCACCCCTATTTATATAGGGATTCGGCCTATCCCTTTTCGTTAAGAGCAATGTGGGACAATCATAAAAGAAGAGGGATTTAATTTGGCTAATTGAAGTTAGTAAGCCTTTCATAAAGGCTTAACTTCAACGAATTAAATCTCGTCATCCATTAAACTTTAAACACCAAACAAGCTATCATGTCGAAGAGCTTGGAATGGTGAACGTGTAGGAACGAACGACGACGAAATCTGAATTCGTTTAAACCCTCAAACAACTGCCCAAAGATGGGCAAAAATCAGATTTCCATTGCCGTCACATAGGGTTTCAAAAAACCCTATTTTAGCTTAAGTTGCGGGCGCATCGGGCCGTGCGTCCGTTGGTTCAGCGTGCCCGTGCCTGTTGGTTCCTTACGGGTGGACCCGCTTGCCCAAGTGGGTCTAACCCACTTTGCCTTTGACTGTTTTTGTGTTTCTGGGCTCGTTTGAGCTCCGATTTGGACGCGGTTTGAACCTGTGTTTAGACCGAGACGATCCCGTCAGCCAAGTAACCCTTTCCAATTCTTTTGTTCCTACAAATATTTTCGTAACCAATTTACGACACGTTTAATCTTGTTTGCATCAAATGCAACATTGTCACCATCTACGACTTAGTCTCACAACTAGCTTGTGAACTTAACTATTCCATTTCATCGAATGAATTCCACTTATTTATATTCCTATTACTAAGACACGAATACTACTCGGTGTGAGACCCTACAGCCTGACCTTACTACATGTTGGGGCTTGAAACCCCTAGACGATGGTAACCACAAGCAGCAGGCGTCGTCCCTGTTTCAGAATCATACTTACGTGATCGATCCATTGACAAACATGTCGTTGGGATCACTCTGACTATGTCAGTGATGAATACCACAGTTTTAGTCCCTTCGTTAAGACTGTGTCCCTGCTGACCTAGGGTACGGTTTACTGTCAACCACATTAGTCAGCATTGGTCAGTATACTGCGGTCTTTGTTGTATTCACGCTGTACATCTTACAACGTACCCCGGCCGAAGATTAACACAAAGACCGTAGTGAGCCTGTGAAACTAACTTCCCTTTAATGAAGAGACGAATCTCATCTTAGTCATTTACTCGCCTCGAGAGCTTCAGGTGTAACCCAACCTAAGATCTTTCAGCCGGCCTAGCCTCGAAGCTAGATCATATGTCTAAGCTACATTGTTCACTCACAGGTTCATACAAATGACTTCAGGTCTTAAGGACCAGCTTACCAATCATCACCCTAAAGTTATTATAAACAGTTTAGTTAAAGTTAACCATTTAATAACTCTAGGTTGGTCGTTCAGTGAATTCATTCTCCAATGAACACCTGTGTCTCATCTCTGACTTCACCAAGTCGAATGACTATGAGATCATCATTACCCTAAGGTAAGACAAAGACACAGTGGTCTGTCCGATGTGCCGATATCCAGTTCTCGACACATATATGACCACGAACCGTTTAATATTTGCTGTTTTTGGATAGGTCGACTGATTTTATTACTCAATTGATCATTTGCTTGGAGTAATTTAATCATATCGATTTTTATTAAAAGTTGTCGGTCATATATGTACTTTCTGATCTGCATATGTATTTGATGACAGTGGAAAATTAGTGTGGAGAATGCTTAAATTCGTGCTAGAGTATTTAAAATTTGAGGAGTTATTGTGGTGGTCGTTAATGATTTGGAGCTAAAGCAAGCTTTAATTAGCTAGAGCAAGCTCATTGAGGGACGGTAAACGCTTGCTAGTTTAAATCCTAGAATTTGGTGATGCTCTCTTTTTAAATGAAGATTCTTGTTTGTGTTTGTTGAATGTGGGGTTCTGCTAGACTAGTCTGAGTAACCACTGCTTATCTTTCTGGAAGTTTTGGACATGCTACTCATTTCTGTTCTCTCCATGTGGACAACAAGTGTAAAAATTATACTGGCTTCATAATTTTGTATTCTTTTTTCCTAATATTACATCTAAGTACTCTTCTTATATTAAGTTATCATAGCTTTTGATGCATTATATATTGTCACCCGGATTGGGAAACTTTGCAGATAAGAATCTCATGTGTCAAATATTGTGCTGGCGCTTGAAATCATGGTGTGCTAGGTTTTCTCTGTGTAATATGGAGTGAGTATGACAGTATGAAAAAAGTGAGAAATATATATGTACTGTAATCATATGTATAATCTTAAATTATGTTTAGCACACTAGTAATAAAAACAAACAAGAAAAGACTTATGCCCAGATTAGGAAATGCAGGAAGCTATACACAAGAGCTCGGATCAATCAACATGGCAAACACACATGCTTTGCCAAAGGAATAGACAAACTTAAACAAAAGTGTCGAACAATGAATAAGGACTACACTCCCCAATGACCAGGCTAGGTCATACAGAAAAAATGTATTAAAACCAAAATGTTCTAGGACACAACAAATGTTCCAGCTCACTAATACAAATGTATAACAAATGTATTAAAATGTAGATACATCTCAAAAATGTCCTAGGACACATAACAAATGTTCCATGATTAACAATTAACACTAAAATACATTAACATTAACAGGATTAACAATTAACACTAAAACACATTAACATTAACAGGATTAACAATTAACACTAACATTAAAACAAAAATGTTAAAATTAACTCTTCACTTCTCAATTAAAAAAACTGAAGATTGATGACTTAAGAAAACTTCAAAAAAGCAGTCTATGGAGAAGACTTCCTACAGTAGTATGTTTTGTAAGTTCAGATTAAACTGAGAATAAACCTCCGAGTTTTGCAAGACACGGGCCACAGCATGGAACCCGTACAACCCAAGATTTAGTGCAAATAGTACAAAAGATCCTGAGAATAAGCCACCGATTGTTGCAGAAGACGAGAAAAATTACCTGAGAAAACAGAAAAAAACCCTGAATCAGGGCTTAAAACAAACAAATGAAAGGTGTGTAAATGAAAGGTGTGTGCTGAGTATAAATTAAGAATAAACCCCTTCAGATACATTGTGCGACGGTGCTAGTTTAGTTCTTGAACAAAAAAATTTGGGTTTCATAAACTACTATTGATTACTTCTAGTCTATTTAACTCCTAAATTTTGGGAATAATACGGGAATTTTAGCCTATATTTGGGAACACCGTGAATTATTCGTGAATAATTCGTAAATTGTTTTAAAATTACGCGGAAAACATGTAAATTATCTACAAAGTGAATGCATGCGAACACAAAGTGCTTGATTAAATCACTAATTACTCAAAAACAAGAATTTTTGTTACCAATTTAGTTGGTAAGAGAGACAGATTTCTCTCAACTTTCCTTTTCCTTCATTTTTGCTAGGTTCGGGGAAAGAAAAACCAAAAGAAAACTTTAAACATTTATTATCATTTCTGTTCCTTCATTTTAATTTGCTTTCAACTTTTCTTTCCATCCAAACAGATGGAACCGCTTTCCTAATCTCCTCTCTTTCACTCTCTTTCACTTTGCCTTAAACCATACATAGCCTAAAAGAAGAGGGCATTGAAACATGAAAAAGCACCGACCCACCCAACTACTACAAAATCAACATAAATAAGATTTGACACACATGACAAAGCAAAAAATTCAAATAATGTATATTTTCAGCGCTATCATGAAAGGCTATAAGAAACTCGAAACATGGGACACTACAACACACGCAACCATATGGAACTGGCGGCCTTGGCAGTTACAAACATTTCATTATTAGAGTTCTTTAATTACAAAACGCAGTTGATTAAGACCAACAGGTAGACCTCCATGCCAAAAATAGGTAATATCAATACAAAGAAGTTTTTAGGAATCAACAGCTTCCATATTAAAACTAACTCATGAAAATAGGAGCACTCTTGGTAGTGATCAAAAAAATTACCAGACCATAGAAACTAAAGTTCAAAAGTTCTGGTAAATCACAAAATCAAAACCATTACACCACCACCTTGTTCTGATGTGATGAACAATAACTAACTATGATCCTTAGATAACCATCAGTAGTATATTCAAAGAAACCACCAAAAAACCTCTTGCGACACATGCTAAAAAAACCGTGCACTATGTACTGCGGCAAAAAAACATCTTTTACCCTTTAATCAAATTAAAATATATTAATAGCACTGTTAATTGGATAATACTCAACCATATAAGATTATTAAGTAAGCAGACCAATAACAAAATTAAAAAATAAAAAGGTAACTAGACGATTATTTAAATCATCACATATGTAGTGTCATCTAAAAATAAATTTCATGTCTAAGCAATTGTTTACCATATAAAAATCGAGATGTTTCCCCGAAATTCTTCCGTGAATCAAAACCTAGGGAGAGTGGTTTCAATCATTAAACATAACCTAAGATCACAATAGCATAGAATTATGACAAGCAACACACACAAAAACACATGTTATATTCTAAGTGGCCTCTCAACTACCAAAGACCTACTAACACAAAGATGGGTACACAGAAATTCAATAGGCATGCCGGTCTATAATGTGTCAGAATAAAGTGTCAACAGTGATCGTCTGGTGAGTTGCCACATGATCTAGGCAAACATTTCTAATTGTTCTGCATTTCCCCTCGAATTGTTCTGTATGCCATAAATATTCTCAAAATCACATTATTGCAAAGTTTAGAAAATGAATAGCATTAACAAGTAAAATTTTTTGAATCTATCGAACAATATATGCCTACAAGCATCGTTTGCAGATTCAATGTGAAAGACCAAACACTTCAGCAACAGACACCATGACTCTCGAAAGAGGAGCCCCAAGGATAATTCAAGCTGGAATAATTTGCAATAAATAACTATAGAATGTATGCAAGTAACTGCATGAAGAGTGTATTTTGTAAAATAGGAGGTGTTACTTCATATGGTTGAAGGTTATAATACTTCCACGGTATGTTTGGTAACAACCATCAGTAGCATATTCAAAGAAACCACCATACAACCAAATGATTAAAACGTAATGCCGGATGACTGCTATTGTAGAATAACACGGTTAATTACAATATTGTTAACAAAAGAACCCTTGATCTTCAAGCAACCCAAGGTCAAGACTAAAGTCAAACAACTTGTCTTACTAACCACAGGTATAGCAAGTTAACAAATTGTTTTTTATGTACCGACTCTCAGACTTGTCAATTATCTCCAATGTTCTTTAAAAACTCCACTTTCTTGAACAACAATCATCTTCAAGGCCTTCAAAAGAACTCTTAAAACTTATTTTAAATATAACAAACGAATATTAAATATACTCTAAAAGGGGAGGCTTAATTTCAATTGCAGATGGTACTTCTAATCAGTTGAAAAGAAAGGGAAATATTATCCCATCCTTGACCAAAGCCAAGAGATATGCAAATTTCTACTGATATGTACAATGTAAAGCACTGGGTGTCATAGAAAACAAGCAATAGTTCTGTAAAAATAAATGCAGCAACATATTTCAAAAGACATTTAATATTCTAACAAGTAGGATATATAAATAATAATAATATAGCTAATATAAAACATTAGCAGTAATATCTACAAACAGTCCCAAAAACTTTTAGCCAATTCAACTATTCCCAATGATTAAAATGATATATCAATGTATAATCACATTGGCAAAAAATACATTACCAAATCATATACACGGATATTACTATAGGATTAAAGTAAAATGAATTCAATGGAACTACAATGCATACCTATATTAATAACTACTGAGACCTCGTTTGACGACATGCTCTAATTTTAAAAACTCAAATTTGATAGGGTTTGGAATCTAAGCAAAGGTCTTTGAAACTGGGCCTCGTTTAGGAAACAAAATAAAGTTTCTGAAACTGAGGTTTGAAGGCCACCAAACCTCATAAAATAGGGGTTTGAAAAACAAAAATAAAATAACAAGGGGATAGGCGATTGCATAGGTTCAAGATTCAAACTTTAGAGTCAATTTTTGTTTATTCACAACAAAAAATAATAAGAAAATAAAACAAACCTCTTTGTAGACAGATTCAGCGAGGTTAGCGTTCTAGCCGGAGCACCGCCTGACAACAAGAAATTCGTCCGTGGCCTTTCTCTTCGATTGCTTTGCCTTCAAATCAACGAAACAGAACAAAATAAATCATCCCAACAAAAACAAATCAAATTGGTTAAGACCCAAACCAAATCAGAAAGAGAGGAAGAGATAGAAAGGGTGGGGACTCACAGGAGACGGTTTAGGGCTGGAAGCTGCCGATTGTTGGAGGGAGAAGAGGGTTTAGGGCTGGAAGCTGCCGATGGAGCGAGGGAGGGTTTAGGGCTGGAATCTGCCGATTGTTGGAGGGAGAAGAGGGTTTAAGGCTGGAAGCTTCCGATTGTTGGAGGGAGAAGAGGGTTTAGGGCTGGAAGCTGCCGATTGTTGGAGGGAGGAGGAGAGATTGGAAAGAGGCGATAGAGCACGCGGGGATGAAGGAAAATAATTGGGGAATGAATTGAGCGACGACAAAATTGATTGGGAGGGGATCGATTTTTTGACCTAGGATTCGCAGGCCGCTGCTTTCGCGGTGGAAATTTCCCTTTCGCGGCAAAAAATTGAGTGGTGAGATAATTTCGTGAACTAACCATCGGTTTTGTGGGGGAAATAATTTTGTGGGACAGATTCATTTTTTTAGTACTTGGACAGATTCATTTATAAGTTTGCCTCACTGTCACTTTTCCTTTCTTTCGCACAGAATGATACGTATTTGCAACGAGTGATACATTTATTTACAAGTTTGCCATTACGAATTTACAGTATCGCCATTCAAACTTTTCCATCAAGCGATGGGAACAACATTAGTCGTTATTATTGTTTCCATAGGCTATGGCAACGAAAATTATTCGTTGTTATTGTTATAAAGGGCATTGACAACGACAAAATGTCGTTGTCATTAATTTAAAAGGCAAAGGCAACAACTTTTTTCGTTGCCATTGATGTCTCATGTCTATAGCAACGACATTTTATCATTGCCATAGCCTCTGAGTATTATCAACAACTTTTGGCAATGACTATATTTTACATTGTTACCATTGCTATATTTAGCAACGACCATAAATTAGACGTTGCTAAAAGTCGTTGCTAATAGTAAGTTTTTTTGTAGTGAAGCCAGACGAAAAAAATTGAAATAAAAGACATATGCAAAACAAAATTCTGTTTGGCCTACAGATTGAACATCTGAAAGATAGAATCATGTTACATCAAACCACTTATACCAAGAAATTATTACAAAGATTGCATATGGACCAATGTCATCCATTAAGTACACCTATGGTGATACGTTCTTTGGATGTACTTAAATACCCCTTCCGTCCGCTGAAAGAGTGGAAGGATATTCTTGGTCCTGAATTCCCTTATTTATGCACAATTGAAGCACTTCATTATCTGGATAACCGCATGCATCCTGATATCGCATTTACAGTAATTTACTAGCCAGATATAGTGTTGTGCCCATAAAGCACTACTGGACTAGAGTTAAGCATCTTCTACGCTACCCCCAAAGTTCAAAAAATTTGGGTTTATTTTATAAGAAAGAATCATCCTACATACTTGCTAGCTATACAGATGTAGGTTACAGGTCTGATCCACATAATGAGAATTCATAAACTGGGTACATATTTACCTACTATGCGATGTCCATCTTCTGGAAATTTGTAAAGCAAATAATGACAGCGACATCATCCAATCATTTAGAAATTCTCGCCATCCACGAAAAAAGCAGAGAGTGTATTTGGTTATGTTTGGTTATGCATCACATCATAGTGATGACCAGATTGAAGAATGGTGATCTTGAGCCTACCACCATATTCGAAGACAATGTCACATGTATAGCTCAACTACGTGGAGGTTACATCAAAGTCGGCAAGACAAAGCACATCTCTTCAAAGTTCTTCTAGACACGTGAGCTGCAGCAGAATGTCGAGATCGACGTTGTTTACAGGTGTTTTCTCACCACTGGATCGTTGACCGAGGACTGCACGGTCAACGTGGTCAAGGGGTCGGTTGAGATCCCTTGGACACGCCAAGCACACGTGCGCTCAGCGTGGGTCGGAGATGGAGTCGAGGTTAAGCGGGGGATCCGAGCAGGGTGTCGGTCCTCGGTCGAAGCAGAGCGGAGGGGAAGCCTCGGCTCTGTGAGATGGGCTCGGCCTCGGTTGGACGAGCGTCGAGGGGTAGCCTCGACGCTTCGTTTGCTGCTTGGTCTTCGGTCGGTGGCCGCGCCCGCTTGCAGCAGGAGCGATCATCGGGTACTGAAGGGTAGCCTCGACGCCTCGAACAACTTCTTCTTGGACAGACGAGAAACTCGTCAGGGGGGGCCGGACCTTGGTTCCGGTCGTATCCCCTCTGATGTCTAAGTCAGATCAAGGTCTGAAGAGTGCTCGACGGGGTAGGTATGACTCGAGAGGAGATCGATACGCTGACCCTCGGCACGAGTAGGGGGAGGGAATGAAAGTGGCGGAAACCAAAGTCGTTGATGGAGTACCTCAGATCCTAATACCAGGGCTTTGATCCCCCCTGGCGGTTGCTCCTGCTACCTTCTTATAGGGTTCGTGCCATGACTCCCCCCCGATCCACGTCCTTTGTCCTCCCCCACTCACGCCCTCGTGATACGCCTCCTTCAAGGCACCTGCGTGCGTCATGGGGAGCGTGGATTAACGGACCCCTTAATGGACATTAAGGGGCCGCGGATTCAGGGGAACGGCTGTCCCGAGGGCGCGTGAGCTAATCGTGCGTCCCTTGGGCTAGCCTGGCCCGATGTAGGGCGTTATTCGCGGGCCTCGTTTGGCGGGGCCCAACCTCACTAGTGGGCTTCTCGTTCATGGCTGGGTCTCGGGCTTCTGTTTCTTGGGCTTCTCCCAAATAGTCGTATCAATTGCCCCCATCGTTCGAGCAGTTCGGGTTTAGCCGGTTCGGTTTGGGCGATGTGACTGTTGGGGATTTGACAGGCACGTCAGTCGAGGCCAGCTCATTAAATGGGGGTCATCATGATGCATCCCGCTTGGTCTTCTCTTGGTGCGGGTTTCGAAACACTGCCGATCCTCTAGAGCTACCACGTGTTCCCTCCTGGACGATGTGAATTCCTCGATTGCCTAGCATATAAGGACACCGGCCTCCCAAGCATTCGATTCTTTCGCGCCCTTCCTTCTGATCTTGATTTTGCAAGCTCCTTCCCTCTGTCGTCTTTCTTCTTTCAGCACCTTCTCAAGGTAACCCCTTTTCTTCTTTTGCCCCATGGCTATGCTTAGAATAGGTGATTCGGCACCGGGACCAAGGGACCCTCCGGCGCCCGAGTCTTGTAATGTCCGACCTTCGGGGTCCGGAGTCCCTTCGGGGAATCGTCCCGTTCAGGACAAGGGGAAAAGAAAGCTTTTCACAGACCCCGTCGTCGATGATGTGGCTCAGGCCACCGAGGGATTTGATGTTCCCCTGGCGATCCTTGGGTCACCGTCTAAGGTCCCTTTCCTGGCGATCATGGAGATCCGGGAGAAGTATCTGCATCATCCGTACGACGTCCGGATCCCCTTTAACGACGAGCGTATTTGCTTTCCGCGGAGTAATGAGGTCATCGTCTACGTCGAGATGTTTCGCATGGGCCTCTGTTTTCCCCTTCATCCCTTCATCATCCAGGTCATGGAATTCCTGATGGTGTCCTTATGTCAGTTGACCCTGTATTCCATCGTGGTGCTGACCGGGTTCATCATGCTCTGCCGTGCCCATAGCCTAGAGCCGTCTCTTCCTCTTCTTTTTCATTATTATCGGGTTCAGACGTCGGTCAAGGGTCGTGGCAGCACTTCCGGGTCCGCGCGTGGAGGGAGTGTTTGCTCGGTCTACCCCGCTGGGTGGGGGACTGGAGCTCAAGTTATGTCTTTGTCGTCTTTCCTGAGGACGCCAAGATCTTGACAGGTTGGGGAGGGTTATGTCAATACAACTTGACGTTGACCCTCTCCGAGGCTGACCAGGCAGCCGACCGGCAGCTGTCGTCTCTCTCCTTGGAGGAGAGGTCGATCTGGCCTCTGCTGGATGACCTGCTTCTCAAGACCGTTCTGTGGTCTCCCGGTAGGCTCTTCCTTTCTATCTGTTTTCCCTCTTGCTTACCCTGATCTTCTTTTCTTCCGCAGAGATGGCCGGGCACGAATTCACCTGTAATGTCAACGAGCTCATCCGGAGGGGCTCCAACCGAAGCCAATGGAACCCCTCGGGTCAAGCGCCCCGTCGCACCGTTGATGAAGAGGTGCATCAGGCTGAGCCTGTCGTGTGGAGAGTGGAGCCCATGGTCGTGGCGACGCCTCCCCCTTGGCTGTGGAGAACCTCCCCGAAGGTGAGGCCCCGGGGGCCGAACTCCCCCGCCTCGCCCGAGCTGAGGGGGGCGACACGGGAGCCAAGCCGGCCCCTCGCGTGCCCGCGGGCGGTCGTGGTGCAGGGCGTAAGCGTTCCCCTCCGACCTCCGCCGGCCCCAGCGAAAGGAAAAGGAGGAAGGAGGGTGGGGAGACCCGCACACCGACAGCCCCCGAGGTGCCGTCAGCCTCCGGTAAAACTCTCCCGCTGACCCTGGTGGCCACTCCCACCGTCTCGGCCGAGCCTTCCTTGGTGGGAGCCGGTGATATGTTGGAGAATGCCTTGGCAAGCCCCGAGGTTGCCCCAGGGACTCGGTATTCGTCGACCGGGTCGTGGCCAACCAGTTGGCGCACGGCTCCGTCCTCCCGAGGGACCGATCACTCCTAGAGAGAGCTCCCACCAACAGACTGTCAGACTCCCTGGTCTGGCAGCTTCAACAGGTTTGTCTGCTTAGTCATTCTCAGATCCGTCTTCTGACCTTTCTCTATATAACTCTTTCCTTTTTGCAGGCCATTGTGATGGCTGTCGAGGCGCAACGTCAGGCGGCCCGGGCGAGGGATCTCGAGGAGTCTTCTGCTCGGGAGCACTCAAGGGCCGGGGCAGCCGAGGTGGCTGCCCAGGAGGCATGCATGGAAGCTCGGCATCTCCGAAGCTGGGTAGACGAGCTTGCTGGCCAAGTGATGGACCTCCAGGGGGAGCTGGCCGACACTCAGAGGTTGGCCCGTGAGGCGGAAGAGGCGTTCCGCTAGGAGAGGAGCGATCTCCAGAGTGAGCTGGCGGATCTACGTCAGATGACCCGGTTCGTCGACGATGTGGAGAGGGGCATCGGCGGGGTCCTGGGAGCAGGGATTGTAGAGGTCCTCAGGGAGGCCTTCAGCTCTTATAAGGACCTGCTTGCTCCTCAGATCATCGACGTCGTCCGAAACTCCTTCAGGCGGTTCGCGGAGCATGCCCGACAGCCTCTCCAACCCGCTGATCCCCCGTGCTCCGAGCAGGGTGAGGCACCAGAGGACGCTTCCTCCCGTGCCCCAGGGCCTTAGGTCGCCCCATTTTGTTTTCCCTTGTAATTTTAGACAATCTATAAAGTTTTTTGTTGGCCCTCGTATTTGTAGTTGTTTCCCTGGTTGTCGGGATTTTTCTGCCTTGCTGGGACCCTCAGTCTCTTTTTAGTGTGCTGTGAACTCCACATTCTTGCCGACGTCCTTTTATCGCTTATGGAAGGGGCGAAGGGTCTTTAGAACTCCGGACCCGTTGGTACCCTGGATGGGAACCTTACAGGCGCCCTCACCGGCCCGCCGTAGATACTTGGTTTGCTTAGGTAATCGCCTTGTACGAGGCAGTGTCGCTCTCGGCCTCATAGTCAGTTGGACCGATTTGGTCGGTGAGGGGGGCTGCCCCTTGGTTTATAACCGGTCGAAGCCCCGGTCTGTCGGAGGGGTTGTCCCAGTCTCACAAGCGAACGGATCGCTCAGTAGGCGAGGGATAGCTATCCCTCAGCTTATAACCGACTGATGTCCCCGTCTGCTGGGGGAGTTGCCCCCGTCCTTACGAGCGGGCGGATCGCTCGGTAGGCAGGGGATAGCTATCCCCCTAGCTTATAACCGACTGATGTCCCCGTCTGTTGGGGGAGTTGCCCCAGCCTTACGAGCGGGCGGATCGTTCGGTCGGGGAGGGGAGCTATCCCTCGGCTTATAACCGACTGATGTCCCCGTCTGCTGGGGGAGTTGCCCCAAGCCTTACGAGCGGGCGGATCGTTCGGTCGGTGAGGGGAGCTATCCCTCGGCTTATAACCGACTGATGTCCCCATCTGCTGGGGGAGTTGCCCCAGCCTCACGAGCGGGCGGATCATTCGGTCGGCGAGGGGAGATATCCCTCGGCTTATAACCGACTGATGTCCCCGTCTGCTGGGGGGTTCCCCCCGTCCTTATGAGCGGGCGGATCGATCGGTAGGCGGGGGATAGCTATCCCCCAGGCTTATAACCGACTGATGTCCCCGTCTGCAGGGGGGAGTTGCCCCCAGCCTTACGAGCGGGCGGATCGTTCGGTCGGCGAGTGGAGCTATCCCTTTGCTTATAACCGACTGATGTCCCCGTCTGCTGGGGGAGTTGCCCCCAGCCTTACGAGCGGGCGAATCGTTCGGTTGGCGAGGGGAGCTATCCCTCGGCTTATAACCGACTGATGTCCCCGTCTGCTGGGGGAGTTGCCCCAGCCTTACGAACGGGTGGATCGTTCGGTCGGCGAGGGGAGCTATCCCTCGGCTTATAACCGACTGATGTACCCGTCTGCTGGAAGAGTTGCCCCCAGCCTTACGAGTGGGCGAATCATTCGGTCGGTGAGGGGAGCTATCCCTCGGCTTATAACCGACTGATGTCCCCGTCCGTTGGGGGAGTTGCCCCAGCCTTACGAGCGGGCAGATCGTTCGATCGGTGAGGGGAGCTATCCCTCAGCTTATAATCGACTGATGTCCCTGTCTGCTGGGGGAGTTGCCCCCAGACTCTCGGACGGGTTTGGGGACCGACCTGCTGGGGGAGTTGCCCCCAGCCTTACAGTCGATTGGTTCGGTGGGCCTGCGGAGGGTTGCTCTCCGTCTTTGGGCCGACCGCAAAACTCATCAGCTAGGGGAGTTGCACCCAGACTTACGGACATGTTTGAGGATCGACCTGCTGGGGGAGTTGCCCCGGCCTTACGGTCGATGGGTTTGGTGGGCTTGCGGAGGGTTGCTCTATGGCTTAGGGCCGACCACAGAACCCGTCAGCTAGGGGAGTTGCCCCCAGACTTACGGACGGGTTTGAGGATCAACCTGCTGGGGGAGTTGCCCCCAGCCTTACAGTCGATTGGTTTGGTGGGCCTGCGGAGGGTTGCATTCTGGCTTAGGGCCGACCGTAGAACCCGTCAGCTAGGGGAGTTGCCCCCAGACTTACAGACGGGTTTGAGGATCGGCCTGCTGGGGGAGTTTCCCCCAGCCTTACGGTTGATTGGTTCGGTGGGCCTGCGGAGGGTTGCTCTCCGGCTTAGGGCCGACCGCAGAACCCGTCAGCTAGGGGAGTTGCCCCCAGACTTACGGACGGGTTTGAGGATCGACCTGCTGTGGGAGTCGCCCCCAGCCTTACGGTCAATTGGTTTGGTGGGCCTGCGGAGGGTTGCTCTCCGGCTTAGGGCCGACCGCAGAACCCGTCAGCTAGGGGAGTTGCCCCCAGACTTACGGATGGGTGTGATGACCTTCCTGTTTGGGGAGTTGCTTCCCGCCTATGACCTGTTCAGCGAGGGTAGTCCTCAGGGAGAGGAGGTTGAGTCTCAAAATGGCCATTCAGCTAGATGTGAAAAAGAGGTTGCATTCGTACTAACAAGGCCCTTCTTTCTTTCCAAGGACCAATACATTTTGGAGTAAAAAGACAAAAAACGGAGGGGGCCCGGACAGGGTGGCCCTCCCCCTGCGAGGTGGCAGCTGATTGTCCCGTCCGCTCACTCGATGATACGCGTAGCCGCCTGGACCACGTTTACTTTCTTCCACTTGTCCGGTTGCCGGGATGTCCCCTCCCCAGGGGCGGGATCGTCGAGGAAGTTCTTCAAATGCCCCCGACTCACCAGCTTCTCTATGTCTTTCTTCAGATGCCAGCAGTCGTCGGTGTCGTGGCCGTTGTCCTTGTGATATTTGCAATATTTCTTTTCGTCTCTCCCGCCTCTCTTCATCTTCGGAGGAGGCCGGTTCATCCGCCCATCCTTCTGGGCGTGTGCAAGGACAACGTCCAGGGAAACGTTCAGCTGGGTGTGCCGCGGTTCTTCCCTCCGCTGCTTTCCTTTGGCCTTCTTCTCCTGCCGATGCTCCTCCGGGCCACGACATTCAGTCTCGTCGTGCTTGGACCCTCGCTTGGTCCTTCCGTCATCGACGGCCATGGCCTCTTCCGTCAGCATGAAGCGTTCGGCCCGCGCCATGACCCCGGCAAGGTCTTTCGGAGGATCGTTGTGTAACGGTTTCTTCAGACCCTTGTGCCGTAAGCCTTTCTTCAGGGCCGTTTTGACGACCAGCTCGGGACAGCTCTCCACGTTCAGTCGATCCGTGTTGAAGCGACGCATGAAGTGCCTCAGGGATTCCCCGGGACCCTGCACCACATTGAATAGGAGTTCTGAGTCCGTCTTTACCTGTCAAACGGCCATGAATTGCTTGCAGAACAACTGGGTGAGCTCCTCGAAGCTATCAATGGAGCGGTTGGGCAAGCTGTGGTACCAAGTCCTTGCTGCTCTTCGGAGGGTGGAGTAGAAGCCCCTGCAAAGCAGGGTATCGTCGGCCCCCTGGAACGCCATGACCCTCTCGTAATCCATCACGTGGTCCGTGAGATCACCTATGCCGTCATAATTTTCCAACGTCGGCACCTTGAAACTTGAGGGCACCCTTGCCTCGGTTATCCTCCGGGTTAGGGGGAATCGGTCACCATTAACGCCTCCCGGCTGCCCTCCTTCGCTTACCTCGTGGTCGCCTGGTCACGATGGGGGGTAGGCTCACGCCTGGCCATCCCCCTTGTCCCAGCCAAGCTGGGGGCAGGGCTCGATCGGCACGCGTCCCCTCTCTCGCCTCGGTTCTCCTGCTGGTCCCGCCTCGGTCGGCGGGTACTTCCGCTCTGCTGGGACCGATCCGCCAATGCCTGACGACCGTCCCGTCGGTGCCTAGTCGAGCCTGGTCGCCTAGACGAGGCGGTCACCGACTCGTCATCTGCTCGGTCGGAGCCCCTCATGTTTCCCTCGTAGAGCGATGTGGGAGTGGGAGACCGCGCTGGGTTGAAGCCTGGCATGGTAAATCGCCGCTCCAGGTTGGGCACCCCGTTCCCGTGGTCGGCGACTACGGCGGACCGCATTGGTGGGTGATCCCCTCCCCAACGGTGGGCTTCATCCACCCCATCGCCCTGGATGGGCGCGTTGCCCACGAGTTGTTGAATTGTTGCGACCAACATCTGGATGTTAGCGTTGGTCTCCTGGGCGAAGATGCGGAGCTGCTCCTGGGTGACCGATCGGGATTCGCCTGTCCCCTCGGTGGGTGACTGTGCTGGTTTTCAGGAGGAATGTAATCTCCTTCCTATTGGATAGGGGGCATACGCCCCACGCCATTGCAGATTGGTTCCATTCCGGTGGTTCGATGTGGGCTTACTTCGTTCCCACAGACGGTGCCAGATGTTTACAGGTGTTTTCTCACCACTGGATCATTGACCGAGGACTGCACGGTTAACGTGGTCAAGGGGTCGGTTGAGATCCCTTGGACACGCCAAGCACACGTGCGCTCAGCGTGGGTCGGAGATGGAGTCGAGGTTAAGCTGGGGATCCGAGCAGGGTGTCGGTCCTCGGTCGAAGCAGAGCGGAGGGGAAGCCTCGGCTCTGTGAGATGGGCTCGGCCTTGGTTGGACGAGCATCGAGGGGTAGCCTCGGCGCTTCGTTTACTGCTTGGTCTTCGGTCGGTGGCCGCGCCCACTTGCAGCAGGAGCGATCGTCGGGCGCTGAGGGGTAGCCTCCACGCCTCAGACAGCTTCTTCCTGGACAGACGAGAAACTCGTCAGAGGGGCCGGACCTTGGTTCCTGTCGTATCCCCTCCGATGCCTAAGTCAGATCAAGGTCTGAAGAGTGCGCAGCAGGGTAGGTATGACTCGAGAGGAGATCGATACGCTAACCCTTGGTGCGAGTAGGGGGAGGGAATGAATGTGGCGGAAACCAAAGTCGTTGATGGAGTACATCAGATCCGAATATCCAGGCTTTGATCCCCCCCTGGCGGTTGCTCCTGCTACCTTCTTATAGGGTTCATGCCATGACTCCCCCCGATCCACGTCCTTCGTCATCCCCCACTCACGCCCCTGCGATCCGCCTCCTTCAAGGTGCCTGCGTGCATCGTGGGGAGCGTGGATTAACGGACCCCTTAATGGACATTAAGGGGCCGCGGATCCAGGGGAACGGCTGTCCCGGGGGAGCGCGAGCTAATCGTGCGTCCCTTGGGCTAGTCTGGCCCGATGTAGGGCGTTATTCACGGGCCTCGTTTAGCGGGTCACAACCTCGCTAGTGGACTTCTTGTTCATGGCTGGGTCTCGGGCTTCTGTTTCTTGGGCTTCTCCCAAATAGTCGTATCAGACGTGAAGCAAATACTATCTAATCAAAACCTAGCGGATATGTTCACTAAATCTCTTCCTACAGACACTGTCAGGAAGTTTGTACAAAAGAATGGTATGTGGCACCTAAGAGATCTGAAAGCCTAAGAGCTTGTAAAGATCAGGAAGAGTGAAAGAAGAATTGTACTCTTTTTCATTAGCCATGGTGTTTTCCCACGTGGTTTTCCATAGCCAATGGTTTTAACGAGGCAAATCCCATTAAGTCTAGATCACAAAGTATCCACCTCTTGTGATACTCACATAATACTCCGAATCTCGAAGTATTCATGAGTAGAGTTCACACTTATGACGGGATAAGGGGGAGTGTTATGAAAGTATATGTAGGCACATGTATAACTTGTCCTATCCAGTAGCAGATTAAGAGTTTGTATCCTACATGAATACTGTATCCTACCATTGTATGAAGTCTTACCTCTTTCCATATAAGTAAAGCTTTGGTGTCTTTTTTCGAGGGGAGAACCCTTTTACTTGCTTAAAAAAATTGAAATTTGTTGATATATTTTCAAACAATAGCATTTAAGTAAAGAATTGCAACTTATGGTTTCATTAAGTCGGAAGACATTTATAAATCCCACTGATAACATGATTCAACGAACAAATAGCCTGTTTTATTCTTCACGGCTTCATCCTCTAACAGCTATCCATGGTTGACCGGAGGATGAATGGTTGAAGTACGGCTGTTTGCTAGAAAATCAGAAAGATCTAATTTTGAATAAAATGTCAGTTTGCACTCGACCGAAAAAAAAAGTTCCAAAAAAAGCCTTGTTGAAGCATTAGGTGCATCAGATTAGAAGGGAGAAGTCAAGAAGAATCATTCTCTTTCTCTCTCTCACATGTGTTTTGAGGACTAATGACTGATCGCATGGAGGAGAAAACGGGAGGCATTCCCTTTCTATAATCCCTCTAGAAGCTAATCTAGACAACAAACAGATCACAGCTCAAAACCACTTCTCAAGCTTCTCAACAAAGAAAAATATAAGGCAAAACTCCCAGACCCCACGCTTACGCTATGGCATATAAACATCAATTTTTTTGCTTCCAGATATCCGAGTTTGCTTATATATGAACATGCAGCTAGCCTCACACTTCCTAACGTAGAATTCAGAAACATGAACAATTCGAATAAGATTTCCTGCATACTTATTCTGTTCTTGCTGGTTTTATTCCATTCTCGCATCTCTACACCAGCAGAAGCCAGGCCATTTCCTTCTCCCTCTCCCAACCAACACCGTAAGCATGCAAAATATTTGTTTCTTTCTACAAGCTCTACGCTTTAATTTTTACGGTCGGCTTGTAATATTGTTGTTCAGGGTATGCAAAAGTGTTCGAGTCACTCGGAATGATGTGCCGGTGCTGCGATGGGGCCGGAGGCCAGTGCCGGAGCAGCTGGGACTCCACCTGTGCTAAGCTAGATTGTCATCCTTGGAAATATTCGCGATTTTAGTTCACCTATCGAAGGAGAATATGTCACTGAGCACATGTGTGATACATATGCAGTAGTATATATGCTTGTGTATGCATGAGATCATATATCTATGTGAATCATGTCGTGTATGCATAAATACATGAATACCTATTTACATATTTTGACTTGAATAGCATGGTGAGCTTAGTGAATATTAGATATTATGATAAAATGTTGGGATCTCACGATGGCTCTTAAAATTTTCTGAGTCCCAAGTTGATTCTCTGACCTTGAGGCCAGAACTAAGGCTTTAAATATGGGGGCCCTAAACAGGCTATCGGGCCTGCAAAGCCAACCCTAAGGTTTTTTGGGCTAGCCATAACCAAAAATTTAACACCCATTGTGAAAGAATTCCGACAATATTGATAACGGTTTTGAACTTAAAAATAATCAAAAAGATCGAAATATCTTACAATGAGAACAATAGCCTAGACAATCAAGTCTAACAAAATATAAAAAATAATATATGAAATTGGATTAATTAAACCAAATAAATGAAATTCAACACATATTATGGGAGTATTGGGTGATTTGGAATTAAATATAAGCCATACATAATATCTTTATGATTATTTTCTTGGATATATTGAATTCATAGTTCAAAAAATGGGGGTTGTTGCGGGCATCTAACAAACCAGGCAAAGGCCAGATCAGGATTGGACCAAAGGGACGTCTTGGTCCTGGCTGTAGGGAACACTTAGTTACTTTGATACCAAGTGTTGAGATCCTAGAAGGCAGGTAGAAAAAACTAGAGAGTGGTGCATAGTGTTTAAAAAATCTTATAAAAATTCTTCTAAGATACCAGTTTGTGTTATCAAAATGATTCTTATTAAACAATAAGTTCTAGCAAATATAATAGCGGAATTGAAAATCAATAGTTGCACGAATTAAATCAACCACAATTGCAAGCACAAACAAGATTATTTTATACTGATTTGGTTAATTTCTGATCGACATCCAGTACACGAGTAAATACCGCTCGAGAATTCCACTATAACTTGAAAATGCAAGAACAGTACAACCCCTTTACACCATAACCCAGTGCAATGAAACCCACTCGAACAAACCTCGAGGGTCACCCTCTTACAAGTGAGAGTATCTATAACGATCTGATTTTGTTGTGCACGTAATGTAAGGACTGTCTACCTTACAATACTAAACAACACACACTAGAGGATGGTGAATAGTGTAATGACAATAATTCTGCAATTAAAAATTAAACTTGCAAATGCGGAATTATAAGTGGAAGAGGAGATTAATCAACATAATTAAGCAAACACAAACAATTTATCCTGGTTCTCCAAAGTTGGATACATCCAGGCACACTAATATCCACTATTAATCCTACACAAGGTAGTGAATACAAACCTTACACAAGGATAACCATACAGAGGGGTTATTCCTACACAAGGACACTCTCACAAACCCTACACAAGGGTTAGTCCTACACAAGGACTCAACCTCCCACAGAGGGAGAAGCTACCTCTCACAAAAAGAGTTAGGGTTTCACTTAAAAAGATGAAACAAAAAGACTCTTACATATGCCTTGATGAGATGAACTTACTCAAAGATGAATGCAAGGCATGAAATTAAGAGGATCTCCAAGTGTTGAGATGAACTTTTATTGCACTTGGAATATTTCCCTAAAGCTAGGCTTCAATGCTTGAAGAGAAATGAGCTCAAAAGGGGGAAATGAGAGAAATAGGAGTGTGTCTTTGATTCTCAAAGATTATCAATAGTGTTCAAGAGTCTCAAATGCTCTAAGCCGTCTCCTATTTATAGGAAGGCAAAACAGCCCAAGAAATGCTAAGAAACCAAGCCAAAAGACCAAAAAACCAAGAATCCCAACAACTATAAACGGGCAAAAACATAGCTGGACCATGCCACTGATGAAGGTTTAACAGTCCCTTGGTGCATGGCCAACATGAAACTGATGAAGAGAGATCAGGCCCCTGTGCAGCTAAAAATCAGCAGGCTGAAATTCTGAATACATCTTCACTAAAACAGTTATATCTGCCACTACAGATATCAGAATGGAGTAATTCAAGTTGGGTTGGAAAGCTTAGTAAGTTAGCTAACCAATGCAATGGTTTGGATGAAAAATTCCAACTACAGAAAAACTGATTTTATTTTGAAGGCAGACTGGTCTGAAAAATCAGTAAGCAGGCAGCTCTCGGGTAAACAGGACAGGTGCATGTAGAAGGATGACCAGGCCCCTGATGACCACTACGTAGGTCCCTGTCTTGCACCCAAATTGTCCATTAAGGGTTTTGACCATATGAACCTATTGGGGTGTGTTCTAGGTTGATCATATGGCAGTTAGATGGTTTGCGTGCATGTGTGTATGACAATCTAATCAAGTCATTACAATAATCCTATGACTCAAATGAGAAAAGAAAGAAAGTAAATTATATGAATTACAATATCTTCTCCTAGAGTCTAGACTTCAAGCTTTGAGTTGCATTGAGTCTTCACGTCATCTTCCAAGCTTTGGCACCTCTTGATGAGCTTCCTTTCATCAAGCTTCAAACTATGACACTGCTCCTCTGGATGTCCATCCTTTCACCAAGCTTTTAGTCTCCAAAATGCTTTTTTTCAATTGTTAAACATGAGACTAAAACATTGAGAGTCATTAGCAACAATATAATGTTATGATCATCATCAAAACTATACTGGTCAAAAAATCCAATACTTCAAATTCTCTCCCTTTTTGATGACGATACACATTCTGTATAAATAAATAAAGTATAATACTAATGAGCCCCCCTAATTATATGCACCAATTGTAAATAATAAACCAATAAAACTTCAAATCAATTGTGACATATAATAGGCAAGATTACATAAATCATATCTCTCCCCTTGTTATTGTCAAAAAGGTAGACACAACATACAAGAAAAAACTCTTTTCATTGATGCCCTTTAAAATGTGACAAAAAAACCAAGAGATTAAGAGACGTTTGTTACCTAATATGAAATCTTAAGTGAGTATCAATCACTATCACATACTCCCCCTAGATCATAGAAAATGTCAAAATGTTGACTTCAATGATCTAATCAAAATTAATTGGAGCCATGGGCCAAAATTGTATCAATGCATTGATATAGAAAGATCAAGCATCATTGATACAAATGACATTGCCAAGAGAAAATATACCATATACAATGCTGGAAACATCAATGGATTGAGTTTGAGACCAGAATAACCAATTGTCGATAATAATCTCAAAGAATAACCCAAAATGAGAGTTAAAATATGTTTTAAAAATAATTTTAAACATACATAACATACCAACTCCTCCATTTTCATACACATGGATCAACAAATGCATGTATGACAATGAAATCCCCAAGGTCCTACTTTCATGATAAAAATTAGTTTGAAAATATTTTCAAAATCATGAAAAATCACACATAATCAATAGGTATTCTAAGATATAAAAATATAAGCATAATACACATGCAATATGAACATGTGTGAGAGACCTATACATTAAGAAACCAAACCCAAGATGAGTTTGATTTCCTAACATAATCACATGAGGTGATCACATCCCTAATTAAAGAGCTGATATAACTATCCCTCTATTGTACACTAACCCTAGTGGGAAGCCAAATACTTAAGGATTTCCTAGGAAATGGTTTTTCCTTTGCAAGGGGGTGGATGTGACATGCATAAGTGAAAGAAAATTTTTCTTTGTATGCGAAAAGTGTGGGGTTTGCTTCTTAGCAAAAAATGAAGAATTTTCATTCTCCCTCATCACCTTGTGATTTACATGATTCTTGTTAGGGTTATTATTGTACAAGAATGCATAGTGGTTCTTCTTAGTTGCCTTAGCAAATAGTCTTGATTTTGCACCAAAATAAGAAATAGATGTGGGTTTAGGTACCACATTTGGAATATAACACAATCCTCCTCTATGATTTGCCGGATGTTGTTTTTCCAACAAATCGTGGAGGAATCCCTAGAATGCACAAAGCTTATGAGCTTTTGGGATTCCTCTTCGCATTTCAACATTAGTTGTTGAATGCGAGACTCTAAGCTAAGATTTTGAGCTACCAATTTTTCAATTGAAATGCTCAAATCCTTAACTGGAGAGAGAAGTGTGTCTCTCTCACTAGTGTCACAAATATACAAAGCATTATCATTTACACTTGTAGAATCTAATTCATGCAACCAAACTCTTAGCATCAACAAATTTAGCTTTTAATTTAGACTAAGCGTTGATGAATTTACTTACCCCTTTGGAGAGCTCCTCGTGCGATATTCAAGCTTCTCATATGATAGCTTTGGCTCCTCCACATCTTCATCATCCTTATTTTCGCACTCCTCCTCGCTAGAGCTTGATGAAGAATCTTCCTCAATAGTTATGAAGCAACCTTCTTCGTTGGAGTTGAAAATCTCTTCCTCTTCATCTCCACTTGTAGAGAAGTCATCAAATGCCGAGAAGCACATGTGAGCCTTTTCCTTGTGATCTTCTTCTTCTTCATTTGATGGGTGCTTGCTTGAGTCATCAAACGTGCCAACAAGACCCTTCTTCTTGTTCTTGTATTTGGACTTTTCTTTCCAAAATTTCTTTCCGTTCCCTTTGTAAGATTCTTTAGAGGGTTTGGAAGGGTATTCGGTAGAAAGATGACATTTACCTCTACAATTGAAACAAGTAGGGGTCTTGTTAGATTTAGAGACAAACTTTGACGAAGACTTAACTTACTTGTCCTTTAAGAACGCTTTGACTTGCTTGGCAAGCTCCATGATATCATCATCACTAGTCTCATCCTCTCCATCTTCTTCACTTGAGGCTTCTTGATATAATTTCTTTCTCCATTTGATTGGATCCTTCACTGCATGGAATGCAATCCCATTTGGCTTCTCCAGCTTCTCAAGCTTGGATGGTTGAATCTCTTTCATATGTAGAAGCTTCACTTCATATACCATGAGACTTCCAATGCACTCCTCAACGGTGTATTTGGTCATGTCGTTTGACTCCACAATATCATTGGCCTTTAACTCCCATTTAAGTGTAAGAGAATCAAGGAGCTTATCTACTCGATCCTCTTGTGAAATAACCTTCCCAAGTCCTTCCAAAGTATTCACAATATCCGTGAACTTTATGAACATGTTCGAGATGCTTGCTCCTTCCTGCATCTTAAACAGTTCATATTTATATCTAAACACACTTCGTTTAGATTTCTTTACCTTTGAAGTCCCTTCATGAGTAATCTCCAAGGTATGCCAAATATTATTGGTTGATTTGCACATAGAGAAGCGGTTGAACTCATTGTGGTTGATGGCACAATGGAACAATAGAAAGGAGATGAGGCAGGGGAGGCTGTCGAGGCTGAGGAGGTTCGGAGATGGGTCTGTGAGCGACGGTTGAAGGAGGTCTGGCGGAGGAGTTCGGTGTTTGTGAGTCAAGTGGAGGAGGAGAGTGCTTGGGTTTTGCTTGGCTGAGGAGGATGTTGAGTTTTAAGAAGAAGAGGGATATGAAGTAAAGGAATGAATATAGTGTAATGCCCTACAAGCTACTGCACAAGTACTAAAGGGGGGGTGAATAGTACTTTAACAATAACAAGGAGTATAATTCCTAATTATAGTGCAAACAACTACCAAATCAATTTGCGGAAGCTTAAATTGATGACAACAACAAAATTAACAATGCTAACAAAAGATGTTACTGGGTTCGGATCCACCCAAGTCTCCCCGACTTGTTCCCGGTGATCCTACGTCCCAACCACCCGGATCCCCTCCGGATACTTGAGTTAGAAACCCTAATTCAAGATTTCCACTATGATATCTTGTGAAAAACCTTCACAAGATCAAATCATACAAGCAATGGCAATAGTGAATCCCACAACCCGGGATCACAACCTTCTCTCACAACCGAGAGAATCAATAAGCAATATAAACAAGTTTATAATGAAATAAACAATCTTACCACAAAATCCTATACCTTGAGTTTTCTTACCAAATAGGTTCAAGGAGGGATTTGAGGAAGATGAAGTCACCAAGACCTAGCACCAAAGAAATGACCAGCAATTGGTGCCTAGGAGTGATTTGGAGACTTGAATCAAGCTAGAGCTTGAAGGGCTCACCAAGAACAAACTTCTCTCAAGATGGATTCTAGATCTAGAAAGTGAGAGAATGGATTTCTTGTGAGGAAGAGAGCTTTGAAAATGAGTGAGAATCACTATCTCTTTCAATCTCAATGAATCTCTTAATGGCAACTCTAACCAAGAGAGAAATGACCAAGGTTCGTATTTATAGGGTCCCATAAAAACGAGTTAGGTCAAATCCCAACGGTTAGAAATCTGAAGCAACTAGTCGGTCAAAGAACAACCACTGACCGACTAGTTCATCAACTAGTCGGTCAGTCAAACAACATGGACCGACTAAGTGAGGAACAGTGAAGAGATAGAATTTCAGACCTAGAAATCTAGTCGGTCCAAGAAGACTTTCTGACCGACTAGTTTCACAACTAGTCGGTCGGTCAGTGAACTTCGACCGACTAAGAGTCAAAAACAAATAGTCTGAATACAAATTGATTTAGTCGGTCCAAGAACAAATGTTGACCGACTAGATTATCAACTAGTCGGACACCAAACGTTCTTAGACCGACTAACGATAAACAGTAACTCAGGAGAAAATTAGCATGAACAGTAAAGCTCAACTAGTCGGTCAAAGAATAATCACTGACTGACTAGTTCACAAACTAGTCGGTCGGTGAGTCAACGTAGACCGACTAACTGTAAACAGTACTGAGGAAGAAAAGATTAACTCAAACTAGTCGGTCCAAGAAGCTTTGCTGACCGACTAGATCACCATCTAGTCGGTCAGTTCTTCTTCTTGAACCAACTAACATGCACGAACAAGTCCGAATCGAAGTGCGATGCTTCGAGGAAGTTAGAATGGACTTCAACTAAGATCCTAGAGCTACGATATGAGCGTTATGAAGATAGAATTGTAAGATATACTCAAGGCTTAACATTCTATAGATCGAAGCTAAAAGACTATAAATAAAACCTTAATGAACGGTCTTCGAGAGCTTCGATCAATTCTTCATGACTTCCAAAACGGTCCAAAAGCTTCAACGAAGCTTTAGGCAATGAATACGAGCTTTGAGAAGTCTTGAGATGTCGCTTTGATTGTTCTCGTGAATTTGGCGACGATCTCCAATACTGCGATCACAAATTGTTAGTTCATGAATTATTTATGTTTGCTCATCATCCAAAACCAAATCCGGGGAGTCCAATATTCAACATTCTCCCCCTTTTTGGTGATGACAAACCAACATAAATAATAATCAAAAATAATGATTCAAATGTAAAATACTTACTCCCCATGCATTGATGACACGTTAATTCCAAAATGAATATATATAAATTGCATCAATCAGACGAGTAAGATATATAACGAGAATCGATTTTTGAAATATCGGATTTTGAAAATCCTTATATATATCTTAACTCCCCCTGAATCTAACACATCAAATTAGATTCTTGGAAATTGAGTTAAATTTTCATTTGCCATATTTATTATCATTATCTCTCCCCCTTTGGCATTATCCCAAAAATGGGGGGCATACAACGACAACAACTAGGAAAAGGAAAATCCAACATCGGGAGTCTTAGAAAATGACGATGGACCTAATTGACACCAAGGGAAAAGTGATGAAATCAAATCAAGGTGTGCCAAAATGTCCATTATCAAAAAGCGAAAACAAAAATCATCAAAAATACCAAATATAAATTCATTTATTGAATAAAGTAACATACCCTCCAATATTCAATATTCTTGGTTAAATTTGTGCATGGAAAACAATTCTATACAATTATAGAAATATAATCTATTTAACCAAGTTTTTAAGCGTCGAGCGAAGATTTCACATATCATAGACATTGAATGAAAATTAAAAGTGCACGACGAGGTAAAAGAGAACATCGATGTATATATATATGAATACAATGAGTACATCCAAAAACACATCGACTACATCATAAGAAGTGCAACATACCATCTATATCAACATCAAAAAGAAGGTACAACACAAACATCAAAACACCGTCATCAACATCCAAAATACATCAAAAACACCGATATCCATATAATCAAAATACATCAAATCACCACCCAAACTCCATCCCATCCTAACCTAAAACACTCTCAACAAGATGCATCATCCAAAGATCATAGGAGAGGCCTCAAAACAGACGATCACGAGGAAGTGGCTGGATCAGCAGTCTCCGTGGGTCCAGTCGAGGGAGTGGACTCAAGCTCTGCTGTGAGGAGTGGCATGTGAACTGAAGGGATCGTCGGGGCAGGGGTGGAGACATCGACGACTGGCTCAACGGCTGGGGTATCAACAGGAACATCAGCAGGAGCAGCAGCAGCATCAGAAGTCTGATCCACTGGTGCAGAAGTCTCTGGAGCACCGGAAGAGGTGCCAGCATCAGGAGCAGATGTGGTAGCAGCAGCAGCAGCCTCAGCGCCATGAGCTAAGGAGGTGACAAGCTCATCAATATCCTCATCGTCCATCTCCTCATCCTCAGAAACAGGAGGAGGAAGCTGAACGCCCATCAAACTAGCCATACGTCAAACTACCTCCTCGGTACGAGCCAAACGAGACTCGTGAAGACGAAGCAACCGAACGACATCATCAAGTGTGGTGGTAGGAGGAGGGGCTGCAGCAGCTGAAGGTGTGGCGTGGGATGCATAAGGAGTCGACCGCTGCACGTGACGGAGTGCCGCAAGAGATTTCTTGACGGCTGTCGCGTTCAGGGGAGGACCCAGGGGACGCTCATCATCCGGAGGCAAAGGAACACCAAATCGACGGAAAACCAAGGTCAGAAGACAAGGATATGGGATGTGCGCAGATTTAGTGGTCTTGCGAATACACTCGAAAGAGTCCATCTTGTCGAGTATAATGCGAGCCCAATTAATCTCGCTACCCATGAAAAGAGCGTATATCAATTTCAGAAATGGCTGAGACGGAAGAGAGGAAGATCCATACTTGGGCAGAAGGAAGGATTTCAAGATCAGGTTAATCACCCAAGCATTCGGCTTGAATGATTTGGAAGGGACGCCTATGAATGCAGGGGGGATAACCTGGAAGATTTTAGCTAGGGTCCGCTGATCGAGGGAGGAGATATCGTCTACAGAGATGTCAGACGGAAGGAGGCCACACGATGAGCAACCTATCAACTCCCCCAAGATCTCTGCCGTGAGGACTATCGGAGTCCCCAAAACAGAAGTCTCGATGGAGTGAGTCTCATCGTACTGACCCCGGACACGATTGGCATAGAAGAGCTTGATGAGGCGAGGATAGGGTAGTGGGTTCGCCTTAGGGTCAAATCTAAGGTAGTCCAAAAGTCCACTATAGGATAACAGATCCGCAAGGCCAAGAAAATCAGAAAACTGAATGTAATGCTCCAACAGCAGTGGGCAATGCTCTATACGGTTGTAAGCCGCTAGACACTGAGGGTCGTCGCGACACAACGATATATCTACACCGCCTACTGGCATCGGGCCTTTACCCTTAGCCTTACGGGTCTTAGGAGGAGGTGGAGGAGGGGGTGGAGTAGGTGCCTTCTCGGGATGTTCAGGAGTGTATTCTTCCTCGGAATCATCCTCGGAGTCACTATCTGAACGCTCACCGGGAGGGGTAGGTGCACGGAACTTTTTGGGCTTGGAAGATTGGCCGGTAGGTTTGGGCTTGGATGTCCTCTTCCTCTTCAACGGTGTTGAAGACGAAGAGGGGGGACGAGTGGTCTTGGCCCTATGCTTAGGTGGGGTCGAAGCGGTTGCGGCCTCTATGGTCATGGGGGATGCCCCAGAAGAGGTAATCGGGATTCTCGTTCTTGCCATGATCGCGGCACAACGATTTCAATCAAGCGATAGGAGAAGATCAAACAACCTAGCTCAAACCCTAGAACCTAACACAACAAGCCCTAAGAATGAATCCGAAACCCTAGAGGTGAAAACAAGTCCTAAGACAAACCCTAGGGATGAAAACGAGACCTAGGAAGGAGGGAGTTACCTAGGGGAGTGATCGACGGCGACTGGCGGCGGAGTTGGCCGGAAAAATGGCCGGAGAACGACGGAAGTCGAAAGGTCACGATCGGGGTTTGGGGAAATTTCGAGCTGAAGACACGAAAACAACCGACTAGACTTAGGAACAATCGGATAAAATGAGTTTAAGTCGGTCGAGAATGCGAAAAGACGTGACTGCCCTAGAGCACTTAGTCGGTCACAGTTCAAGCACTGACTGACTAGATTATGATCTAGTCGGTCGGTCAATGAGCTTAAACCGACTAAGTCGAAACAGAGGCAAAACGAAAATTCTAGGGCTAGAGTTAGTCGGTCACAGTTCAATAACTGACCGACTAGTTTACAATCTAGTCGGTCGGTAAGAGAACTGTGACCGACTAAAAGAAGTCAATGACAAAGGAAAGTTCAAGCTTGAACTAGTCGGTCTGAGTTCACTAGCTGACCGACTAGATGTGCATCTAGTCGGTTGGCTGATGAACTGAAACCGACTAGAAGAGTCCAAAAATTGATAAATAAGTTCTCTCCATAAAACACTTGGACGAAACATCTTAACCCTCTCATAAGTCATCTAAACTACCCCATAAAACATCGAAATCTCAAATACGACATTCAAATAAGAATTCGAGCAAAAATTCAAACATATCGCATAAAATCCCGAAAAATTCAAGAAGTCTAGCATGACGAAATATTGCGAAATATAATAGCATGCAAGATAATTGAATGAAACATGAATCCTATATCTCGGATTCACCCATAATCCCCAATTCTCGATGCAACCGCACAAAGGAGTCCTCCTTTAGGGGTTTCGTGAAAATATCGGCGATTTGCTTTTGGGTTTCAACGTACACTAAAATGATGTCCTTTTTAGTAACGTGATCATCAAAAAAATGGTGTCGGACATCTATGTGTTTAGATCGGGAATGGTGCACCGGATTCTTTGAAAGACAAATAGCACTTTGGTTATCCACCATGATAGGGCTAGTATCACAATGAATACCAAAATCCTTCAGTGTGTGTCTCATCCAAAGAACCTGGGCACAAGCGGCACCGGCGGTAATGTATTCCGCCTCGGTGGTTGAAAGTGATACCGAATTTTGCTTCTTGGAAAACCAAGAGACAAGGGAATTTCCTAAAAATGGCAAGTGCCACTAGTACTCTTCCTGTCGGATTTGCATCCCGCATAATCAGCGTCACTATATGAGACTAACTCATATGTGCTAGATTTCGGATAAAGTAATCCAAAATCTAAAGTGTAACTTAGATAGCGAAAAATACGTTTAACCGCTACTAAGTGAGAATCCTTAGGTTGAGACTGATAACGAGCACAAATACAAACGGCAAACATAATATCGGGCCTACTTGCGGTAAGATAAAGTAAACTACCTATCATACCTCGATATAGACGAATGTCTACATCTTTTCCGCCCGTATCTTTATCAAGATGCGTTGTAGTGCTCATAGGAGTCTTTTTCCCGGAGGCATTCTCCATTCCAAATCGCTTTAGCAACTCCACCGTGTATTTCATTTGGTGGATGAAGATTGCATCGTTCAATTGGAGAATTTGGAGACCTAAGAAATATTTGAGTTCGCCCATGTGGCTCATCTCAAATTGTTCCTTCATAACATTAGAAAACTCTTCGCAAAGAGTGAAGTTAGTAGCACCGAAAATGATATCATCAACATAAATTTGAACTAATAAAATATCATTATTCGCATGCTTAAAAAAAGTGTAGAATCGGCTTCGCCCATTTTAAAATTCAAATCCAAAAGAAAATTCTTTAGGCGATCATACCAAGCTCGAGGAGCTTGTCTCAAACCATAAAGAGCTTTCTTTAGTTTAAAAACATGATTTGGAAATTTTTCATTTATGAAGCCCAGAGGTTGAGAAACGTAAACTTCCTCAACGACATCTCCGTTTAAAAATGCACTTTTAACATCCATTTGAAATAATTTAAAATTTTTATGGCATGCAAAAGACAATAATAGTCTAATTGATTTTAATCTAGCTACCGGAGCGAAGGATTCTTCGAAATCAATACCTTCCTCTTGGCGATAGCCTTGAGCAACTAACCGAGCTTTGTTCCGGACGACGACTTGGTTTTCGTCGGTTTTGTTCTTGAAGATCCACTTTGTCCGTATGACGGTGTGGTTCTTCGATGGCAATGGAACAAGCTCCCATACCTCATTCCTCTCGAATTGAATGAGTTCCTCCTCCATGGCAAGGATCCAAGCACTATCTTCGCACGCTTCAACTATATTCTTTGGCTCTATCGATGAGGCAAAGGTAAAATTGGCGAAGTGGTGGACTTGCGATCTCGTCTTGACTCTATCATGAATATTGCCAATGACTTGCTCATGGGGATGGTCACGAACGGTATGAAACCGCTTGGGAATACCTTGATCACTAGGCACATCCTCAACAACTTCATTAGTCGGGTTAGTATCAATAGAATCAATTGAATCAATAGACTTAGAATTTTCAAACGAATCACATAAAACGTCCATAGAATCATCATCATTTGAAATTCTAGAAGTAGTAAAATTCTCATTAAAAGAGACATGTAGTGATTCCTCGATCGTAGAGGATCTTTTGTTGTTTATCCGGTAGGCTTTGCTACGTGAGGAATACCCAACAAATATCCCCTCATCCGATCTCGGATCAAACTTGTCCAAATTATCATATGTGTTTTTAATAAAACATTTTGCGCCGAAAACACGAAAATGTTTAACTTGAGGCAATCTACCAAACAACAATTCATAACAAGTTTGTTTGGTGCCGGGCCTCAAAAGTATTCTATTAAACACATAACAAGCGGTGTGTACCGCTTCCGCCCAAAATTGCTAACCAAGTTGACTATCTTCGAGCATAGTGCGAGCACACTCCACAAGCGTTCTATTCTTCCTCTCAACAACACCATTTTGAGGAGGTGCGCGAGGGAAAGAAAACGTGTGAGTAATTCCAAGATCATCACAAAAATTTGAGAAAGACTCATTCTCAAATTCACCCCCATGATCACTACGAATAGTGACAATGGTGGTTCCGATGAGATTTTGTACTTTCTTCACAAATATTGTGAAGTTTTCAAAAGCTTCATTTTTATTACATAAGAAAAATACACATGTAAATCTAGAATAATCATCGACGATGACAAGTCCATATCTAGCATTTCCTAAGGAAGCAACTCTAGTTGGCCCAAATAAATCTAGATGTAATAGCTCTAGTGGCCGTTTAGTAGAAATGCTTTTCTTAGGTTTAAATGAAGATTTAGGCAGCTTGCCACGTTGACAAGAATCACAAAAACTTTTCTTTTCAAAAACGAGCTTCGGAAAACCTTTAATGGAATTTAATTTTGAAAGCTTATAAAGTGTTCCAAAGTTCACATGTCCAAAGCGTCGATACCATAAGTGTTGTTCACTTGTGTTGGCAACGAGACATTGTTCATATGACTTAAGAAGATCCAAAATATAAATATCTTTATGGCGTGTGCCGGAAAATAATAAATCATTATTATCATTTGAAATATGACACAATCCTTTCGCAAAGATAACTTTGTAACCTTTGTCACAAAGTTGGCTTATTGAAATAAGATTATGATTTAAACCATTAACTAGATAAACATCACTAATTAAGGGTATAGATGGGTTACCCACTTTACCAACACCGACGATGCTTCCGCTCTCGTTGCCTCCAAATACGACGCGGTTTCCATTTGCAATGGGAACTACTCCGGAGAGCAATTGAGCGTCACCCGTCATGTGTTTTGAACACCCGCTATCGAGTATCCAATTCCCTTTGGAGCTAAATTTAAATTTGTTGCTACTTTTCTTTTTCTTTTCCTTGAGTACCTAAAGATAGAGAATTTCATATCATGGTACCCAAAGTCATTGGGTCCTCAAAGGTTAGACCTTTGGAAGCCAAGTCCAATTGGACTTAGACTTCCCCACATAATTTCTACTATGCACAACATCCGAAAAATAAGCATTCATATACACTTGTTTTTCATCCATGCTTGTGTCCTTTGGGCTCCAAATAGTGAAAATCTTGGGAGCCCTCATCCTATTGGGTGCATGCATGCGACGTTGATTTCTACGTGATGCATGTTGTGGATAGGCATAAGGATTGCACGACGAGAATTATTCATATGATGAGGTGGGTGAACATATGCATGTGTGGGAACACGTGCGTGAGGGTGTCTCACATGGTGTGCACGTGCCCGAGAATGTGTTGCATAAAAATCATCATATGTGTGAGCCGGTGGAGTAGGACGTGTGTTCCTACGTGGCATGGTATTGGTGTACATATAAGCATGCCCCTTCTTTGGAGGTCCACCCAAAGTGGGTTTCTTTCCGAAAGAGGGTGTGGACGAGGTGGAAGCACCATTGGTGGAAGAACTACCAATAGAGTGTTTGCTACCACTCGTAGAGTCACCGGAAGTTGGCCTAACAAAAGTAGTGGCCGATTTGGATGGACATCCCATCGTATACCCCAAACCAATGTGGTGATTGGCCAGAAGTAAGTCACTTAGGATTTTATCCAAATGGTCCTTACCCTTATTGAATTTATTAATTCGGCCTAATGTGTTCTCATATTTCTCTTTGAGAGAACGCATAGAAGTATCCAAGTTGGATACTTGCGATGTGAGAACATAAACACGAGATTTAAGATTCTCATTCTCAATACTCAAAGTCGAGTTTTGAGAAGTCAAATCCGCTATCCTATGTTCTTCCGGATCTTCAATGCTAACATGTTCAAGTTTAGATTTGATATTAACAATCTCATTTCTTAACTCTTCAACAACGGTGTCGTTGTTGGTGATGATAGTCTTAGGCGAGGTTTGAATGCTAGCTAGGTCATCTTTTACTTTAGTATATCTATTTACTAATTTAGTGTATTTAGACCATAATTGAGAGTTAGCATCCCTAAGATCATCCATAGTTACCTCATCACCTTCGTTGTCGCTATCATCGGAGGAGGAAGATCCTTGATCATGCTCCTCTCTTGCCATGAAGCACATGTGCGCTTGCTCCACTTTCTCATCGTCTGACTCTCCGCTTGAGGAATTCTCGGAGTCAGTGAATGTTGCTCCGACAAGTCCCTTTTTGTACCCCTTTTTGTACTTCTTGGACTTGTCGAACTTCGGCGCCTTCCACTTCTCCTTTTGCTTGTTTTGAGGACAATCCGCTTTGATGTGTCCTGGCTTATTGCATTTAAAGCACAAAGGTGGAGAGGCGTTAGTAGAAGTAAATTTAGATTTTTGTTTGAAGTTACCCTTTCGGAAGAAGCGATTGAACTTCTTTGCCATGAGTGCAATGGATTCCATGTCCATTTCTTCTTCCGAGTCCTCATCATCGGTAGAGGTGGATGAAGCCGCCTTGAATGCAATCGCCTTTTTCTTAGGCACGTCTTTGTTCAAATAGGACTTCATCTTTTCTTGTAACTTCACCTTGCTATCTTTGCGTACCTCGTATGACATCAAAGTACCCATCAATTGAACTACGGTATACTTATTCATGTCATTACCTTCCTCGATGGCGAAGGTACGTTTCTCCCAAGAAGAAGAAAGTCCTTCGATAAGCTTCGAGCACTTCTCCTTTTGGGTGTAGGATTTGCCAAGAGCCTCTAACTCGTTTATGATGTCGACGAAGCGAGCGTAATACTCCTTCATCTTCTCGCCCTGTTGCATATGAAACATTTCGTAATCTTTGTTAACAACTACGAGTTTAGAGTCTCTAACCCTACTCGTCCCTTCATGTAGTATGAGGAGGGAGTTCCAAATTTGATATGCACTCTTACATATGCATATCTTATTGAAGTCCTCGGGCTCCAATGCGCATTGCAAGGCGTTCATTGCCTTGGCATTGCTTACCTCCGCGGCGATCTCCGCGGTTGTCCATTTCTCAAAGTCTTCTTCGGCGGGCTCGATGTATTCCTTCATTGTGGTCATCCATAGAGATGCACTCTGGAGGAAGGTTTCCATCCAGCATTTCCAGTAACCGTAGTTGGTAACGTTGAAGAATGGAGGCCTCGTAGAGGAATGTCCTTCCATCACCGAAGATGCTCCTTCACGGTTCCTGAAGGTGCCATAGTCGGAAGGTGGACGCACGGTCTTGTTGTCGTTGGCAGACATAGCTAAGTATCTGGCTCTGGTACCAAATGTAATGCCCTACAAGCTACTGCACAAGTACTAGAGGGGGGGTGAATAGTACTTTAAAAATAACAAGGAGTATAATTCCTAATTATAGTGCAAACAACTACCAAATCAATTTGCGGAAGCTTAAATTGATGACAACAACAAAATTAACAATGCTAACAAAAGATGTTACTGGGTTCGGATCCACCCAAGTCTCCCCGACTTGTTCCCGGTGATCCTACGTCCCAACCACCCGGATCCCCTCCGGATACTTGAGTTAGAAACCCTAACTCAAGATTTCCACTATGATATCTTGTGAAAAACCTTCACAAGATCAAATCATACAAGCAATGGCAATAGTGAATCCCACAACCCGGGATCACAACCTTCTCTCACAACCGAGAGAATCAATAAGCAATATAAACAAGTTTATAATGAAATAAACAATCTTACCACAAAATCCTATACCTTGAGTTTTCTTACCAAATAGGTGCAAGGAGGGATTTGAGGAAGATGAAGTCACCAAGACCTAGCACCAAAGAAATGACCAGCAATGGGTGCCTAGGAGTGATTTGGAGACTTGAATCAAGCTAGAGCTTGAAGGGCTCACCAAGAACAAACTTCTCTCAAGATGGATTCTAGATCTAGAAAGTGAGAGAATGGATTTCTTGTGAAGAAGAGAGCTTTGGAAATGAGTGAGAATCACTATCTCTTTCAATCTCAATGAATCTCTTAATGGCAGCTCTAACCTAGAGAGAAATGACCAAGGTTCGTATTTATAGGGTCCCATAAAAACGAGTTAGGTCAAATCCCAACGGTTAGAAATCTGAAGCAATTAGTCGGTCAAAGAACTACCACTGACCGACTGGTTCATCAACTAGTCGGTCAGTCAAACAACATGGACCGACTAAGTGAGGAACAGTGAAGAGATAGAATTTCAGACCTAGAAATCTAGTCGGTCCAAGAAGACTTTCTGACCGACTAGTTTCATAACTAGTCGGTCGGTCAGTGAACTTCGACCGACTAAGAGTCAAAAACAAATAGTCTGAATACAAATTGATTTAGTCGGTCCAAGAACAAATGTTGACCGACTAGATTATCAACTAGTCGGTCACCAAACGTTCTTAGACCGACTAACGATAAACAGTAACTCAGGAGAAAATTAGCATGAACAGTAAAGCTCAACTAGTCGGTCAAAGAAGCATCACTGACCGACTAGTTCACAAACTAGTCGGTCGGTGAGTCAACGTAGACTGACTAACTGTAAACAGTACTGAGCAAGAAAAGATTAACTCAAACTAGTCGGTCCAAGAAGCTTTGCTGACCGACTAGATCACCATCTAGTCGGTCAGTTCTTCTTCTTGAACCAACTAACATGCACGAACAAGTCCGAATCGAAGCGCGATGCTTCGAGGAAGTTAGAATGGACTTCTACTAAGATCCCAGAGCTACGATATGAGCGTTATGAAGATAGAATTGTAAGATATACTCAAGTCTTAACATTCTATAGATCGAAGCTAAAAGACTATAAATAAAACCTTAATGAACGGTCTTCGAGAGCTTCGATCAATTCTTCATGACTTCCAAAACGGTCCTAAAGCTTCAACGAAGCTTTAGGCAATGAATACGAGCTTTGAGAAGTCTTGAGATGTCGCTTTGATTGTTCTCGTGAATTTGGCGACGATCTCCAATACTGCGATCACAAATTGTTAGTTCATGAATTATTTATGTTTGCTCATCATCCAAACCAAAATCCGGGGAGTCCAATATTCAACATATAGGGAGAAGATCGCTTGCTTGTTATGGTTCCCATGCACGCGGGATGTTGGGATTTGGTTGTTGCGAATATCTCACTTGCATGGGTTTCATGGTCTATTGAGATTCTTTTGCACGCGGCTGGGGACGTGGTTAAGGCCTACATCGAGTTGTTGGAATCGCATGGAAGGGAGTGGGGTTGAGTCTTGTGGAAAGCCGTTGCATGGATGTTGAGATCGGGGTTCATCGAAATGATCTCTGCTTGCAACGAGATGCGGTGGAGGGTTGAGAACGGGCTCAAGTCAATCGCAAGTTACATGGGGAATAACCGCATGCAAAACGAACGGTGCGGGTTGATGCGGTTAAGATAAGATTAGGTTAAGATATCGAATATTTGTTGTGCGGATTTGATTAGGTAATTTAGTTGATAATTGTTATTATTAGGAAAGATCTTTAATTAGGATACTAGAGAATTTCTAAGTAAGATATTTTAATAATTATTAAATGTGTTAAGATTTATTATAAAATATGATTGGATGATAGAAATCATGATCGGATTATTACAATTTTGCAACTGCACGTTAATAATGTCCAAAAACGACAAGGTTAGTGTCAGCGCAATCATGAATTTGAGTGGGTCGCAAATGCTGCAACGGATCACGCATACATGCTAATCAAAAAAATCATAACACGAATAATCTCATAATTCAATGCATCACAAAAAATACGTAAGAAATGATGGTTTTTAGGGACGCGTAGGGCACATTTCTATGCATGTCCTACGTCAGACAGACGATAGAGGCAAACAAAAAAGCAAGCAGTGGAAAACGTTAAACTATTTAACGAGCAAGCCCTAAGGATTTCATGACCCTAGACAAGATCTCTACTATCTTGAGGTGGGTTTAACCACCCCAAGATAGATCTAAGCTTCTGCAATATAATAAATGAAATGCTTAATTAAACTACATACACGGAACTTTGCTTGCACCGGTAAAGTGGACCAAACCGCGTCCCGAGCCGCTCTTCGTCCTGAGCTGAACCGCTTCCTGAGCTGCACCACATCCCGAGGTGAGCAACCACCTTGCCGTTGAGCCAACCACGCGCCGAAGAAAGTTTCACCTTGAGTGGATCCTTCGCCAAGACTCCGGATCGAATCCGAGCCCCTTCGTGTCTTTGCTAGAGCCTTTCAGGAGCAAGTGAGAAATATTGGGAGAAGAAAATATTTATTTTAATCTTAGATACAAACGTGCACCAAACTTTTGGGAGCTTCTCAATCTAGAGCTTGGGATGAGTTATGAGGAGGGGGCAGGAACCTATTTATGTAGGCGGCTGACCCCTCCCCTTTACTCCACTTCCGTTGTGGGACTAATAAACTTGGAGTAAAATATTCAAGTTAGTTTGCTTTAAAGAAAGGCCAAACTTTAATGAATTTTAACTCCCTCACCGTTGAGCTTCGCATTTGATACAACCTATCAAATCGAAGAGCGCTGAACGGTGAACGCGTAGGAAAAAGGGCGAGTCATTCTGAGTCCATTTGACCCCTCAAATATATGTCCAAAGATCAGCCCAAACCTGATTTTCGTACAAAAACCAGCTGCTGGCACAAAAACAGTTCGATGGTTCAGAACCCAGGTGTGGGGCCCACCGTGTGGGCCCCACTGCTCTAGTCGGGCGGGCCCCAGCCATGCTGGGCACATAGTACCCAGCCTGGGTGCTGGCGCCCGGGCCTGGCCCGGTGCTCAGGGCGCCCCAGGCCCAGTGCATGGGCCTGGGCGCCCAGGCACGGCTCAGCCTGTGCTGACCCATGTCCAGGGCATGGGTAAGGCCTTTTGTCTATTTTTTGGGTTTCATGGCTCAATTTGAGTCCAATTTTGACGCCGTTCGAACCTGGATTTAGATCGGGATGTTTCTGTCATCCGTGTAACCATTTTTATGCATTTCTTTAATTAAATACGCACGTAAACAATTTACGACGCATTAAATTTCCCTTTGCAACAAATGCAAAATGTCCACATATTTAATAAAAAATCATTTGCATCAAATACAAATGATCTGAGGGCAACATCCTCCAACATCTCTCACTTGTACTTGGGATCATTTATCCCGAATGCAGGAGCTAACTGCAAAATCTTTGCAGATTCTATCCCTTGCATCAAATGCATATTCTCCCTAATTTCTACCTGTTACTAGACGAAGGTCGCACTCTATGTGAGACCCTACAGACTGACCCTACTACAGGTGGGGCTCAAAACCCCAGGCGACAGTAACCGCGAGCAGCAGGTGCCGTCCCTGTTTCAGTACCATACTTATTTGGTTAACTCATTGACATGAGTATTGTCAGGACCACCCTGACTGTGTCCGTGATGAATACCGCAGTTTTAGTCTCTTCGTCAAAAATATGCCGTTTAATTCAAGTTTAGGGTACGGTCAAACTGTCAACCCCAATTGCTCGAAGCCGGTTAGTCTCCATCGATCTTTAGTCAAATAATGTTGGACATTTTCCAACATACTCTGGCCAGAGTTTTCACTAAAGATCGAACTAAAACTACGACACTAACTTCCATTAACCGGGAGAGACGAATCATATCTTGGTCATTACTCTCCTCATACGTTTCAAATGTCACCCAACCAAAAACCATTCAACGAGGACACCGTTCACGCACAAGTTCGTACAATGACCTCAAGTTAAAAGACCAACTTGCCTATCATCACTAAGAGTTATCATTGACAGATTGGTCAATCATAACCGTATGATAACTCTTATTGGGTCGTTTAGTGAACTCATTCTCCAATGAGCACCTGTGTCGCATCTTCTACTTCGCCAAGTCAAACGATCGTGAGATCATCGTCACCGCTACACGATGAAGACTAAGACACAATGGTCTATCCGATGTTTCGATATCCTTTTCTCGATACATCTACGACCGCGAACCTTATTAAACTTATGCTACTAACGATCAAGCACTTCTCCATGATCAAGATCCTCATCTCGATACATGTTTGACCTTGCATTAAGTCTCAAGCCTTTACCTAAGTTTCTAATGATTACAACATTTCTATTAACTTAGATAAATACTTACCAAACAGCTTACTGTTATTTTGAACAAGATGTCTGTATAGATACATAGGGATGAATTAGCCTTGAGGGCATACCCATCTCTCAACATCTCCCGCTTGCACTTGGGCCCATTTGTCCTGGTATCTCATACCGCATTTACACATAAGTCTTTCCAGACTTCCTGTGGTAGAGCCTTCGTGAGTGGATCTGCTAAAACGTCTACCGTATAGACTTGAGGGGTTTCTATGTTTATCTTAGACCACATATTTGAATGTCATCCAAATAATTCAATTGGTCTCTTGGAATCTATAATTAATTTCTTGACTGGATCTCATCCAGCTCGTCGTACCTTATGAGAATAATCCATAATAAGTTTTGCTGGTCATTTAGACGGTTCATAATCATTTTTGATAAAGTGTCAAACTCTTTGACCACTTTATCAAACCATATGTTCCGGCTCCTTCATGCCTCGCATGCTTTTATTTGCTCCCACTGACCTTGAAAACTCTCTGGCTGATTCATATAAGTTCGTTCTTCTAAATCACATTAGAAAACAGACTATACATGAATGCTCCAGTTTTCATGGTCATCATGAGTAACATCGAGTTCGGTTCTAGTAGATCTGTACACATCTACTGATGACACATGTTCATCATAATCTGTTTATAGGAGTTAGGATGATAATCGTTCTCAATCAACATAAGTTGTACTTCACTATTTTCTCTCTGCATCAATCTTCTATCTTGGAGATTTACTTGCAGCCAATAAGAAACACTTTCTTTGGGCATGTAAACTAAAGTCCATACTTTATTTACTTGCACGGACCTTTTCTGATTGCATCAAGCCATTTCTTAGAGTCACTACTCTGAATGGCAACTTGGAAGTTGTCTAGGCCATCATCAACTATGATGTCTTACTCGACTTTTCGTCTCACGAGTCTCGAGTAATCCTTTAACTTCCTAACGATTGATTTAATGAATATCTTATTGTTAAAGTCCTCAAAGAACCTTATCAAAACCTAGGCATTACTATCTGGGACTTAACCCAGAGGGAGGATTATAACTCAGAGTCACTTGCCATGCATCGCACCTTGTCTAACAAAGTGCGATTCATGCTCTCTAACACACCTATGTGTTAAGAGACTTGACCAGAGAGAAGATCACATTTTCTTTTTAATTTACGCAAGATTTATACAGCTAAGTATTTGGCTCTTCGATCTGATCGAAGCAATTCAAATACTTCTATCATTTTGTTCTCTATTTTATCAGACTTGTGTTTCATCAAGAACACGTGTCGTAATAAAATAAGTATAACTTATCTAGGCTAATTTAGACTTAGGTCTGAATACATCCGTATGTAAAACACCGTGAGTTCTCCAACTCATTATCCCACTGTCTCACAGAAGGTGTTAGGCAATTATACCTTTGAGACAAGACTTACAAGTGTCTTTCAACTCATAATACGAGAGATCAAAACTCTCTTTATCTGACTTGTCCAGTTTGTTCTCATCGGTACGACCTAGTCTATTTTGCAATAGATAAAGTTTCTATAACTTGTGTATTCGTGAATTAACATTTAGTACATTATCGTTATACAAATTTCTCATTTCTTCAGAAGCAAGGTGACGACATTCGCCCAAAAATGTTAGATGTCCTCTATGGTCCAAGAAACAACAATTGCTCCTTTTCCAACAGGTATGACAATCTATTCCCTTTTGTATGACAGTTATCCTGAAGCTATGACATTAAATATGTCACATTTTCAGTTCCTCCTACTTATGCTTTTACTAATGATAAATAAAACTATCTTTCTCAATTGACTTTTCTTAGTGCCTTCTTCCTTTTCTACATCTCAATTAGATATTATGTGTCTCAACAAAATAATAGCAAAGCAAACATCTCATGTATCCAAATGCTTGATCTTTGCAACTTTGAGTGTGCTCAATAAGTTGCTCGTCTAAAGATTCGGTTGGGATACATAGTCTTGCACCGTTCATGCACTCATCTTTGATTCAAACAATTTGATCGAAGTTTCAAACTTTGCGGATCGAAACTGTTTTTCATACAATCTTTAGTATGCTCAACAAATCGTAAGGAGAAACTTGCTTTGAACATCAGTATGTTCAAGCTTCCCCTCATAGAGGCGAGTGACAGGTAGAATGCATTTATTTTGTTGGACTTAGAGCTTAAGGAAATCATTGTCCTTACGCATGTACTTAATAAGGTTATTTTAATGTCAATGAGAACATGGTATAGTCTATCAATTAGAATTTGAGTTGATATTCCATTAACCAACAATTTGGACCAGTTAACTTATTTTCTTAGAATATTATATTTTTGATTCCATCGGTAAACATAGAACTATCGTAGTTTAGCATATGTTCAAGTTTAAATATAGATAGAATAGATTTTATCTAACTATATCCTACCACTATTTTTGCGATCATTTTAAGCCATAATAATGAACAATTAAATTAAATTAAATTAATAGGAAAGAGATCCAACCATCCTGAGCCTCACAACCTTGAGTGTGCTCAACAAATTGCTTGACTATATGATTCGTAGATGACTCTTCATTAATCATATCATATATGATTCTCTTATTGGTTTTTACCCCTAGCCACTTATGATCAAGAGTGTACTCATCCAAATCACAATGACTAGTCTAGTCGGACCCTTGTTTTCGTGTCAGCTTAACTTGCACTGGTGCTCGGTGTATTCATGACACGATGATTTAGGTCAAATCTAGACTACATCTCATGTATGAAGAAGTTGGTTTCCATAAATAGTTTATGTTATAGCTTGAGTGTGCTCAACAACTATAACAAAGAACCTATAGTTGCCAACCTCTAAAACAAGGAGGGCTACGTCTAATCTTGAAAAAGATTTTTAACGTAATTGACTTAGATATAATCGACGATATCATCGTAATCATAATTCACATCCTTGCGGTCCAGCGGAACACGGCCAAAGAATTGACTAAGCCAGAATCACTTATTCCCAGTCTAGCTAGGGTGATCCAACAAACTTAGCCAAGCACATTGAATGGATCATGGTCCATTGAAGGACACTTTTTATTCATGTGTGTCCCGTACGATTATTAATGGCTTCATTAAAACTAGTTAATCCTATCAACTAGTTGAATCCTAAAATTCGAAATTATTAGGATTTGTTAATAACTTTTATTAAGTCCTTATCAACTATAATGAATGATTTTTATGGTGTTATCCTAATCGTGTATTAGGCATTTAAAACAATTTTAAATCATAGCAAAGCAATCTAAAATTATCTCATAATAATTAGATGGCTTTTAATGGCTAACCTAAAAGGCTATCTTGAATTATCATATAATAAGCAAGAATTTAGAATAACCATTTAAAACCATAAACTAACTTATCGCATAAAATCAGCATGCATCTTATCAACTTAAATATTGCATAAAAAGTTTCTAACTATTTAACAATTATCAAATAATTATTAAACGTGAACAACATATTAAAATTTATCATATAAATAATAATATGCAACTTAAAATTTAACACTTAAATTTTAGGTATGATTTTAAAACATAAAAATTTTTATCTAATAAAAATCAATAGTATCATAAAAATTATCACATAATTTTTATTTCAAAAAACATTTTTTTTCAAAATCATCACATAAAATTAGCATGCTACTAAAAGGATTTTATCACATAAAATAATTTTTAAAGCATCTAATAACAAGTGGTCTCATTTTAACATTATCTCATAAAGTTTAAGCATAATTCAAAACATGCAAAATTTTATCTAATAAAATTTTATAGCTTCATGTTCAAAATTATCATATAATTTTATTACATAAACATATGTTAAAAATTATCAAATTAAAATTAGCATGCTAAAAAAATTTTATCACATAAAATTTAATGCATCTAAAATCTTGTTAGTTCCATTTTTAATAATTATCACATAAAGTTAAAAACAGATCTTATGTATTTAAAAATCATACTTGCATTTAAAAATATTGCAGTCCTTAGATCAGAAGTAGACCAAAAGCTCTGATATCACTGATGGGTTTTGAGGGACCGTTAGGACACATTTCTATGCATGTCCTGCGTCGGACGGACGATAGAGGCAAACAGAAAAGTAAGCAGTGGAAAACGTTAAACTATTTAACGAGCAAGCCCTAAGGATTTCAGGACCCTAGCCAGGATCTCTACTATCGTGAGGTGGGTCTGACCACCGCAAGATAGATCTAAGCTACTGCAATATAATAAATGAAATGCTTAATTAAACTACATACCCAGAACTTTGCTTGCACCGACAAAGTGTACCAAACAGCGTCCCAAGCCGCTCCTCGTCCCGAGCTAAATCGCTTCCCGAGCTACACCACGTCCCGAGGAGAGCAAACCCCTTGTCGCTGAGCCAACCACGCACCAAAGAAAGTTTCACCTTGAGTGGATACTTTGCCAAGACTCCGGATCGAATCCGAGCCCCTTCGTGGCTTTGTTAAAGCCCTTCAGGAGCAAAGGAGAAATATAGGGGTAAGAAAATATTCATTTTAAGCTTAGATCCGAGCGTGCACCAAACTTTTGGGAGCTTCTCAGATCTAGAGCTTGGGGAAAGTTATGAGGAGGGGGCATGCCCCTATTTTTATAGGTGGCTGACTCCTCCCCTTTACTCCACTTCCGATGTGTGACTAATAAACTTGGAGTAAAAAATTCAAATTAGTTTGCTTTAAAGAAAGGCCAAACTTCAATGAATTTTAACTCCCTCAACGTTGAGCTTCGTATTTGATACAACCTATCAAATTGAAGAGCGCCGAACGGTGAACGCGTAGGAAAAAATGGCGAGTCATTCCGAGTCCGTTTAACCCCACAAACATGTGTCTAAAGATCAGCCCAAACCTGATTTTCGTTCAAAAACTAGCCGTCGACATAAAAAGCAGTTCTAGGGTTCACAACCCAGGTGTGGGGCCCAACGTGTGGGCCCCAATGCTTCTGCTGGGCGGGCCCCAGCCAGGTTGGGCACCAAGCACCCAGCCTAGGACCTGGCGCCTAGGCCTGGGCCAGGCTCCTGGGCCTAGCCCGTCACCCAGGGCGCCCCTGGGCCCGTGGACGCCACAGGCCCAGCACCTGGGCGCCCCAGGCCCACCACCTGGGCGCCCGGGCCCGGCTCAGCCTAGGCTGATCCATGTCCAGTTTGGGTTTGTTGGCTCAATTTGAGTCCGAATTTGACGCCGTTCGAACCTGGATTTAGAACGGGACGTTCTCGTCATCCATGTAACCATTTCTACGCATTTCTTTAACTAAATACGCACGTAAACAATTTACGACGCATTAAATTTCCTTTTGCATCAAATGCAAAATGTCCACATCTTTAATAAAAAAAATCATTTGCATCAAATACAAATGATCTGAGGGCAACATCCCCCAACATCTGCCACTTGCACTCGGGATCATTTATCCCAAATGCAGGAGCTAACTACAAACTCTTTGCAGATTCTATCCCTTGTATCAAATGCATATTCTTCCTAATTTCTACTTATTGCTAAACGAGGGTCGCACTCTATGTGAGACCCAATAGCTTGACCCTGCTATAGGTGGGGCTCGAAACCCCAGACGACAGTAACCATGAGCAGCAGGTGTCGTCCATGTTTCAGTATCATACTTATGTGGTTAACTCATTGACATGAGTATTGTCGGGACCACCCTGACTGTGTCCGTGATGAATACCACAGTTTTAGTCTCTTTGTCAAAACTATGTCGTTTAATTCAAGCCTAGGGTATAGTCAAACTGTCAACTCCAATAGCTCGAAGGCGGTTAGTCTCCATCGATCTTTAGTCAAATAATATTAGACATCTTCCAACATACTCTGGCCAGAGTTTTCACTAAAGATCGAACTAACACTACGACACTAACTCCCATTGACCGGAAGAGACGAATCATATCTTGGTCATTACTCTTCTCTTACGTTTCAAATGTCACCCAACCAAAAACTTTTCAATGGTGCTTACCCGAGGCTAGATCAGTGATCTAAGTGACACCGTTCACGCACGGGTTCGCACAATAACCTCAAGTCAAAAGACCAACTTGCCTATCATCACTAAGAGTTATCATTGACAGATTGGTCAATCATAACCATATGATAACTCTTGTTCGGTCGTTCAGTGAACTTATTCTCCAATGAGCACATGTGTCTCGTCTTCGACTTCATCAATTCAAACGATCATGAGATCATCGTCACCGCTACACGGTGAAGACTAAGACACAATGGTCTATCCGATGTTTCGATATACTTTTGTCGAAACATTTACGACCACGAACCTTATAAGACTTATGCTACTAACGGTCAAGCACTTCTCCATGATCGAGATCCTCATCTTGATACATGTTTGACCTTGCATTAAGTCTCTGGACTTTACCTAAGTTTCTAATGATTACAACAGTTCTATTAACTTAGATAAATACTTACCAAACAGCTTACTGTTATTTTGAACACGATGTCTGTATAGTTACACATGGATGAATTTGCCTCGAGGGCATACCCATCTCTCAACAAGAAATACATACGATGAATACCGGTCGTTACTTGTCCAATAAGGGTTTTGACCATATGAACCTATTGAGATGTGTTCTAGGTTGATCATATGGTTCACTAAGATGGTTTATGATGCATGCATGCGTGTATGACCATCTAATCAAGGCATTACAATAATCCTATGACTCAAACAAGAAAAGAAAGAAAGTAAATTACATGAATTACAATAGCTTCTCATAGAGTCTAGATTTCAATCTTTGAGTTGCATTGAGTCTTCCTATCATCTTCCAAGCTTTGGCACCTCTTGATGAGCTTTCTTTAATCAAGCTCCAATCTATGGCAATGCTCCTCTTGATGTCCATCCTTTCACCATGCTTTTAGTCCCCAAAATGATTTTCTTCAATTGTTAAACATGAGACTAAAACATTGAGAGTAATTAGCAATAACATAATGTTTTGATCATCATCAAAACTATATTGGTCTAAAAAGCCAATACCTAACATGTAATTCCATGATTAAACTAGTTCAAAATAAGTAAATGATTTTTTTCTTTTTTACGTAACTCAAATCTTAAAATAGACTTTATTTTCATGATCCTCGCAATGATACGAACCAGTGGCATTTTTTTTCATAATTGTTTGGAGTCATAGGTGAAAATTGGTAATTTAATATAAAATAATAATATAATATTATTTATTACTAATAACATTCACTAATTACTTTTACTAATTAACTTACTAATTTACCCTAACCCAACACTTAAACGTGGAAACGTTTAAGAAATTGGCTAATTATTCGTCAAAGTTAGTAATTGCTCTAATTAATAACTTAAATAGTGGTTCATGAACTTATTAGTCTATAAATACCCCTTAATCCCACTTCTTCCCCCGCGAAATATGGTCGGTCCTGAGTATACACCCAAAGAACGGTTGTAGTTTTACCGCAAGCGCACGGTGCAAAAACTTGGTCGGTCCTGAGTATACACCCAAAGAACGGTTGTAGTTTTACCGCAAGCGCACGGTGTAGCGGCGAGCGGGATATCGAACACAGGGAGGACGAATGACCGTGCTTGCTCCTAATCAACCTGGCTACTTAAGAGAGAAATTTGCCTTTGGCGATCCTGTCACAATCGTCAGACAAACGTGCAGAAATATCAAATCAAATAAAGAACGTCTAGGGAATGGGGAATCCCCGCTACTCACCGTATTTCATAAATGTGGTTCGTCGGTATCAAAATTGCTTGAATAAGAATTTGGATGAACTAGTTGCAACTGAATGTGGAACCAAGCTCACGCTCTCGCGCTGTTGCCGGTCTATAGCTATCCTAGGTTTGGATCCAATCTCTTGCAAACCCTAGCCTAGGAAAGCTAGCATTGGGATCAACATCATCGTCCAATCGCACACCGAGTCCAATCTCTTGCAAACTCGGTCCACGATCTAGATTGTGATAGTTTCTACCCGTCCAATCTCTTGCAAACGAGTATCGGCATGGAATTGCAACCGGAAATCCTAGTATCGGTCCAATCTCTTGCAAACCGATACTTCGAAAATCCGATTCCAACCCAATTCGGATTTCTAGGGCTTCCTGTCACGCCCCACTTCCCATTATACTTGGGGCGAGGACGCGAGCGGGCCCGCTTGGGTTGGAGCGGTGAAGCTCGAACCCAATAAGCGTCTGTGAAAACACCTTTCGCAGGAACTTGCATGCAACTCAGAACAATAGAAATATTAAAGCCAACATCCAGATAAAGTACACAATAATATAAGGGCCCCAAGCATGGCCTACAACGATAGCGATACAGATAAAGCGGGTACACACCCTACAAACAACAGCGATGAAAAATAAATAGCTGCAGCGGTGATAATCAGCACTACTCCACGGTAGGGTGGACTTCAGGATCAGCAGAATCCTGGTCTATTGGATCACTCTGATCTAGCAACTCGTCCTCCAGATAACCTGTCTCGTAACCTGACATACATTCAAACAACATGAATGTATGTCAGCAAGGGTCTGCAAGTAGATGTCAGATGACCCAAGGCAAGATATACATAACAAGTTATATATATGGCAGTTTTACAGCGGTTAAAAGAATTTACACTAGCATGTATTTCAATGAACTGAAGCAGTTAAAACATTTATGAAGCAGTTAAAGCAGTAAGTTTCATTAGCATGGTATTTCAGTAGTAAAAATTAACATGGCAGTTGAGTAATGTAACATCAGTCTGTAATTAACTTTCATTTTCAATTATTTAACTGTGTGTGCAAGTCCGTGAATAAGATTCCCGCCGTTAGACGAATAGTAAATAAATGCACCTTCAAGTGCCCCCGAAGGCGATCCGTTTACTACCGGCTAGTGCCCGGGAACCAACCCCACCCAAGTGTATTTTCCGGAATCACGTGCCAAGATGCTAATCCGTCATATACTGAAACACGAGTCCAGACTAGTCGCATGTGACGTAATCACATGTGACCGACGAGATTAACTAATAGCCAACGGCAGTAACATCTGGTAGCCAACGGCAACTGGTAGCCAACGGCATGTAACATCGGTAGCCAACGGCATGTAACATCGGTAGCCAACGGCATGTAACATCGGTAGCCAACGGCATTTAACTACGGGAGCCAACGGCATTTAACTACGGGAGCCAACGGCATTTAACTACGGGAGCCAACGGCATTTAACATTCTATAAGTATCAACAGTTCTAAAATTAACCGTACATGTCCAGAAACATTACCATTCACAAAGTGTGTACATTTCGATTATTCAGGGGTCCACACACACGCACACGAGTTTAAGTCTAGCAGTTCTAAAAATTGTGTATGTGTCAGCAATTAAGTGTACAACATCAGATATCACAAAAACATAAAATAACTGCACGCTTGCCTGACTGGGACAGTTTGGGTTGTCCAAGTAACGGTAGGATAGTTCGCGTCGTATCTGCGCCATTAAATAATAACATTTATTATAATTAACAAAAGTGTTTAAACGAGAATTAACGAGCTAAATTTATTGCGAGTTACGCAACTATTAAGTTAACCCCTAAATTGGGTTCGTCTAATTTTTGTGGGGCTCACTGGCTAGGGTAGCGGTTATATTGGGTTATATAACAGTGTACACATTATTTTATTCAATTTTATTATAGTAACATTATTTAATCATATTAACATGATGAAATCAGATTAAACTAAAAATAACAACTAACTAATTAACTAAGCTAATTTACTAATCTAATTACAAACTAATTATAAGTTTAATTATATGGTCAACATGGTTTTAATATCCACCTACTAAGTTTGACTAAAGGGATAACAAAGTTACATGGTTATAACTTACTATTATTAAATATTATCCTATCTAACCCTCTCTCTCTCTTTCTTACTCTCTCTTTAAGTCTCTCCCTCTCTGTCGTTTCTTTCTCCCTTCTTCATATCTTCTTTTGTTTTTTTTTTGATTCATCTCCATGGCAGCAAGTAGAAGCTCAAGGGAGAGAGCTTACATCGTTCAAGGCGAGGAGAAGAGGCTCACGGCGGCGGCTCCAGTCGGCAGGGCGGCGGTCCGGCGGGCGGGTGGCCGGCGGCGGCGGGCGGCGCAGGTGGCCGGCGGCGGCGCGCGCTGTGCAGGCGGCTCCGGCGGCGAGCAGCTGGGTGCGCGCGCGTGGGTGGAGGAGGAGGGGAGGAAGAGGATGGAAGAGGAAGAAGAAGTTGGGTTTGAAGGGTTTGATTTCTGGAGTAATTTGAAAGGGGTTTGAATCTGAAACAAATTTCAGATTTGTGTTTTTGAGTTCTTGAATCAGATTTTGTTATAGATTGATTTCCTCTTGAATCTGATTTTAAAAACAGTTTGGGATGTATTTGGGCTGATTTTGTTTTTGGGGAGAATTTGGTTGGCTAATCTGTAGAATTTGGTTTGGATTTTGGCTTGAAGAATCTGTTTGCATGGAGTTGGGTTTGATGAATTTTGCAGGGGAGAAGAATTGTTTATGGGTTGGTTGTTTGCAGGTTTCGTTTGCAGGAGGAAGAAGAAGATGTTAGGTTGCCTTAAGAAGAAGTTAGCAGGGAGCAAATTTAATGTTGTTAGGTTTTTGATGAAGACAATTTTAATGATGTTTGTTGACTAAACAATGTGAATGTATCTGGTTAACCAACGTGATGCACTTCTCCTCCAGAAATTGAAACGTGTTTGTGAATGAAGAGAAATTAGTTAATTAATTTATAAAATGCAATTATTAAATTAATAAAAGTAATTAGTAAAAATAACAAAAATAATTAACAAAATAATTAAATTAAAGTTTTTTTAATTAAACGTGATGATTAATAAACGATGATACGGTAAATACGGAAATACAGAGTCGAAAATACCGGCACGCACGAACTAAAGCACGGCTAAAAATACAGGCCGTTACACTTCCTATCAAATTGGGATCCAATCTCTTGCAAATCCCAATCGATATGAATACCTAGCCATCCGTAGTAAATTGATCACAATCTAATCCCTAATTATTAATTCTAGCACAATTTCTACCAATTCATCACAAATATGAAAGTGGGTTTGTAGGGTTCATCCCCACGCCCCAAGACGTGGAGACTACTCACGATTCATAGCAAGATCACAAAAATAATCAATGAAATAAGCAATAGAATTCATCACAATATTGAGATAAGCAATAAAAAATAGAATTTTTAAGGAAAAGAGATGGAAACCAATGGAGTTCTTCAATTGTTCCAACAAAAATCACAAACTTGTCTCTTCTCCAATCACAAGAATAAAGCTAAAAACTAATCTAAAAAGCTGCAAAAAATCTAAGAGAGAGGCTCCCCAAACTAGGGTAAAAACAGGGCTTAAATAGCCCCAAAAATCGTCCAAAAATCGTGACCAAAATACGCCTGCACAGCCTGTTTTCCGCAGTTTTCGCTACAGGCAACGCATCGCACTCGGCCGAGTGACAAAAGTCGCTCGGCCGAGTGAAAACCCTGCAATTTTCCAGTAAGTCGGGGGCTTCAGGGGTCTTCAGTTCGGGGGCGGCTCGGCCGAGTGAGTTGTCGTCACTCGGCCGATGGCTTCAAGGCACTCGGGCGGACGTAATAATCCACTCGGCCGAGTGGGTCTTCTGAAGCTCAGGCAGCCGAAAAACAGTAACTTCGATGTTTTGGAAGGGCTTCGTCTGGGCGCCACTCGGGCGGACGCGATATAGTCACTCGGCCGATGTGGTCTTCGGTGCTCGGCCGAGTGCATATAGAAATCGTATCTGTTCAGGTCGGCCGAGCAGTGTCTCGCTGGTCGGCCGAGTGGCTCCTCCACTCGGCTGAGTGGGACACAAAAAATGCCCAATCTGATTGTTTTGGCCTCCTCGTCGCTCCTGTGACGTCCATTCTTCTTTCGCTCCTCTCCAACAGCAAAATACCCCTCGGGGAGGTCGTCGGTGACCGTCTAAAGTGAGCGCATCTCAAGATCACTCCAAATCGCGCCAAATCACCTGAAATGCGACAAAAACAACAAATCGTGAAAAGCATCGCAATATCGTCGATATATCGTGAAAAACATGATTTGGGCGATCTAAATGGCATGCAAACATGCGGAAAAAAGGTGTAAAATAAGGAGTGATCAAAATCCCCCAAGCTTGCCTCTTACTCGTCCTCGAGGAAGATAAGTAAAAAGGCGAACCCGGTGGATTCGGAAAACAAAAATGGCGAAAAACGAAAAACGAAAAACGAAGAAGAATGAGAATCAAATGAAAATAAAGAAAGAAAGAAAGAAAGAAACAAAGAGGTAGGATGCTAGATCATTTTCTCAGGATGTGGGTTTCACTTACTCTTATAGCATGCACCGAATGAGAAATACATGTCAAAGAATTTTATTTTGATATCATAGTATAATAGTGCAAATAGAAATAGAAAACCCACGAACAATGGTATAATCATGAAAAACGGAATAATTTTAGAATTAGCATCGTCTGAAACATTTAAAGCGGTATACAAATCACAGATCACACACTTTTCAATCGAACGCTTTCTATCAGGAGTATAAGAGTATCACACTATAGAATAGAGAGAATAGAAAAGTATGGATTTCATGAGATGAACGCTAGGCTTAGATTCCTGGATTTCGTAAAGCTAAAAACAATCTCATTGAGTATAGAATATTACTTAGCCTAGGTCGTCGTGCAATGTCAAGTAGTCACTCTCTCACACATCAATGGATCCCCTCCCCCAAGCTTATCTATAAGCGTGGTGGCATAAAAAATATTTACATCCCCATTTTTATATACATATAGCTCCAAAAGTGATAAAAAGAAAGAAGAAAGTGAGATGGGATCTTTTATTGAGGATTTTTCCTCTTTTTTTTTCTTTTTCTTTCTTTGCAATAAGCAATATATACACAACGATCCCAACTCAGAGAGAGATAATGATATACAAGAATGTTTTTCTCTCTTTTATATTTTTTTTTGAATAAGAGATTTGGAGCTAGGAATTAATAGCGGGGGAAATGCCATAAAATAGAATCACTAAGGGGAGATTAACCAATGATTTTAAAAGTAGAGAAATGATGTTCAAGATTTGTGGAGAAAGAAATAAATATAACTCTCGGTTCACTCTATAAGACATGCACGACAACTTCAGCAGGGTAATCTAATCTACTCAGTTTCGATCACAAAAAAGCTAACTAATCCAGATTTATCATAGCTAACATCATCCAATCATCCTGAAGTGAAGTGTACAATTCATGCATATAGAAGTGATATAGGAAAAGAAATCAGTACTCCAAATATAGGCATTCAATGCGTGAATCTTGGTGTGTTTTCTGTGATAGCATACATATGAATATTCAGACTCAGCTAATAGTAAAACTTCATCCATTTTCATGTGGAAAAAGCGTGGGTTACTATCTCTAAATGCAAAGCAAGTCATAGCATATGATATCTGAAATAAAATCTAAGACATGACAAATATAGCATGCATATAGGATAAGCTAACTCCACGTAGTCATCATCACAGAAAAGTCATCTCTAGCATGAGATGAAAAAGAAATAAAGATAAAAGGAAAATAGAGCTATTTACAATGCAGCACACAGAAAAAAAATAAGAAAAACGTGATGCATGGTAAAATAGAAGAAAAGTAATGAAAAATGAGTGCAAAAGTGAAAAACGGTGTGAAAAACTGAAAATAAAGGTGGCAAATCGGAAAATAACGTGAGAACTCACTCCCCCAAGCTAAACGACACAGTGTCCCCAATGTGCAAAGTGTGGCACACCGAGAGACAAGAAATGGGAGGGGCAAGTGAGGATGCATGCATGGAAAAGTGAAAAGAAAAAGAAAAATAAAGAAATGAGAACATGATGCGGACTTGATGCATGCACAGATAGGAGTGATACAGATATATAAGTGGCACCAAAAACTCTCCCTCTCTCCCAAAAAGATATATATAGATATGATCAAAAATAGAATCCCAAATAGATATGATATGATATGCGCAAATAGATATGATCAAAAATAGAATCCCAAAATAAGTGAGGGAGGGGGGGGGTGGACAAAAGTGCATCAGGACCCAGCAGAAACGGGCAGCACAACGGCAAGAAGAAACGATGGCATCAAGAGTGCCTAAGAAGGCGGTGCTGCGCCGTCTCCGTCCTGAGGCGGAGGTCGTGAGGGTGGTGCTGGCTGGATAGGCTGCTGAGCGGGGGTGGGAGTGGGAGTGGCAGCAGGCTGAGTGGGTGTGGAAGTGTGGGCGGGAACCTGCTGGGTGGGTGGGGGTACGCGCGGGAGACGCTCCAGAACCTGGGTGAGACAGTAGTGGATATGTGGTAGCAGGTCGAAGCGGCCAGCCATCGCAGTGACGGTGGCAGACAGGGTCCGGAGGTCGCCTCTGAGGCCACTCACCGCCCCCTCTAGAGCACGAATGCTCTGAAGTATTGTGTCAGGGGGAGGTGGTACAGAGGGACGCACCTGGCGAGGCTGGGCAGGTCTGGGCTGGCATACTCGGGTCGCGTATGTGACGGGCTCAGCGGGAAAGGGTACAAAAGGTGCTGCGCCGGCAAAGGTGGTCCTGGCCTCAGTGTGAGGCCGGGGCGGGCGGTGAGAAGTGGAGGCAGCAGCAACGAAAGAAGAGTGCAAAAGAGGCAGCGAGGCGGCCAGAGAGGTCGACGGCACAGAAGTGTGGACAGACGCCACGACGCTCTCAGAAAATACAGCAGGGGTGGAGACAGAGGTGACTACCGCTGGGGTGGAAGTGTGTGGACCAAAAGGCGCAACCCCAGCGGAGATCATGCTAGCCATGGTCTCCACGACCGCAGCAAACAAGGGCTCTCCACTCTCAACAAAGGTCTGCGGGCGCTCGGGGAGAGCGGAGCAGAGAGGATCGACGGACAGAGGGCCGGTGGTGGTGGTGGGAGTGGTGGTGACAGCCTCAGAAGTGGTGGAGGGGGTGGAAGTGGGCTCAGCAGAGGTACTCGTGACACTGACAGAAGTGGGGACAGAAGTGTCAGGAGTAGCGGAATCAGCAGGTACGGCCTGAGGGGCCACAGGGTCAACGGGCTCGGCAGCGGGCTCGGCAGGGTGTGCAGTAGGGTCAACAGGGGCAGCGTGGGCCTGCTCGGCCTCCTCGGCCTCGAGCACGTAGGCAGTAGGGATGAGAACATCCATCGCAGGGAGCCAGTCGACGTGGGCTGGTGTAATCTGAGTCCGAGCAGGGCTCGATATAATCATGTAATCGGCACCAAAAGGGCCGTGCAACCAGACCCAGTGACGCTCGCCATGCGGACGAAGCATCTTCATCCGGGCCATAACATCTATCAAAAGAGAAGTGGGGCCCGGGACGCGTCGCAAGTCATCGGGGAAGTCCTCGCCGGTCATAAGAGCAAGCAAGGTAATCAGGCCGCCACAGCATATCGGTGAGCGAGCGCCCACCGATACAATGATGCGGTCTAAAAACCATGCCGCGATATCGATCACGACGGTGGGGACAAGCTCGTCTCCATCCCTAGATAGAGCTCTGGGGCGAGTCATCGCATAGAGCATGTAAAGCTCTAGCGTAGACATCGTGCCCGGCTCATATCTGGCCAAAAATGTCGTCGCCATAAGGCGCTGAGCAATGCGAAGGCATGGGTGGACGATGACCGAGGCCTTGGCCCTACTAGGGTCAAAGGCAGCGTGGAGACCCGCGATACGTGCCCAGAAGGCACCGGCGTCGAAAGAGGGTGGGGGATATGGGTGGGGCCGTAACCGCGATCGGCTCCGGGGACAGCGGGCCACGAGAAGAACGCTCTCATCATATCGAGAGTGACCTGGCACTCTCGATCCTTGAACCGAAACGAGCATCCCTCGTCGGTCCGGGCGATCGAACTCAAAACCTCAAGTGTCGGGCGGGTAAAAGTATCTGCCGACACCTGGAAAAATCTCGCCAGCCCACGTTGTCGTACAACGTGAGCATCCCCTCAAGTACCCCCAGGCGTCCTAGGTCAGCGAGGTGTGCAAACCTGGAGGGTACGATCGAGCGCTGGGAGATACGCTCGAAGACAGCGCGGTGTGTGTCGTCTCGGAACGTAATCCCGAGCGGCCCGACCAGTGGAGCCGGTGGTGGTGGCTGTGCAGTGGCGGGGAGAGGCTGTGCGGGCTGTGGGTGCACTGCAGGCTGTGCGGGGTGTGCGGGGCCTGCAGGCTGTGCGGGGTGTGTGGGGGACGGAGGAGGAGAGACTTCCTCCTCGTGGGAGGGGCCGGCGTCTTCCGACCGCTTCCGCTTAGCGGAAGGTCTCCTCGTCCGAGGCCGTGTCCGGGGCGGCATATCGGCCCCGAGCGCGCGCCGAAAAACGTGAAAAGTGCGGCGTGTGCAAAAAGAATGGAAAGAGTATACCCAAACATGCCGCGAGTGCTAAGCAGTGGAAGCGTGCAAAGTCCGCGCCTCCACGAAGTCCAAAACAGCCCGTAGAAGCTCCCCTGAGCTCCCCTAAGCTCCAAAAAACAACCTGCGCATGAAAAAGCGATATCAGCGAGTAATAATCAAAATGTATGGAGCAATAGGGGTATAATGGATAGATATAGAAATTGATTTGGGTTAGGGTGGCGTTTAGCACATGGATCCTCAAGAAATACACGAAAAGAGGAGAAAACGGGCAATAGGGGTGATACCGGAGGTGGCCGGAGCAGCTGCCGCCGGCGGCGACTCGGGCGAGTCGCGGCGGAGGTCGGCCGGTGGTGGCGGGCCGAGCGGCGGCGCGGGCGGCCGAGTATGGGCGCGAGCGAGGGGGGTTCGGGCGAGGGGAGCTGAGGCATCGGGCGGTTTGGGGATTTTGCGATTTCGAACAATGCGCCCCCCTCAGCTCCTTATATAATAAAAGTTACGACTCGGCCGAGTGACGTGGTCACTCGGCCGAGCGGGACCAATGAAAACTTCCTCCCCGCTTACGCTTCGGCCGAGTGGCTTTGCCAGCCGCGGCCGAGTGGAGTAAGTCCATTCGGCCGAGTGACTCAAGCTACTCGGAATGACTCGCCCTAGGAGGGTATCCGTTTTACTCGGCCGAGTGACAATATATACTCGGCCGAGTAGCAGTTATAATGAAATGAGGAAAATAAACAGAGAGTTGGGTACAGCAGACTTCCCTCGTTCGTGAGCGGCTCGGCCGGACGAACTTGTGTACTCGGCCAAGTGACTAGTATACTCGGCCGAGTGAGCCTTGTGTTCTACTGTTTGTCTTTGTTTTGGCTCTAAACTCCGTCTTTCTTCCTCCAGTCGATTCCATCTTCCTCCTAAGCGTCGAGCGCCTTCTTGGGGCGCTCCTCGTCGTCTCTTTCATCCTCCTCAAGATGGATCTACCTATCTCCTCTCCTGTCAAGAAAAATAGGACCCGTTATCACAAAATTTTTGGGCGAACGACTCGAAACACTAAAAATTTCTAAAACGAAAATAAAGAAAAAGTAAAAATAAAGCAAAAACCGTCGGGTTGCCTCCCGACAAGCGCTCGTTTAAGGTCGTGAGCTCGACCCCCTATGATTTTCAATCAATGCGGGATGTTTGGTGCATATGAGATGCACCCATCAAACTTTCCGGGGAGAACGCTCGGATTGGGACGTGGCGGCGTCGTGTTCTCCCTCGGTGGTCTCCCATCTCGAATAGTGTTGGGGGGAGGCTCCCCCAAGCTAGCATTTGCTCTGGTCAACGGATTTACCGGTGACGTCGGTTTCCGTGCCGGCGGAGCTTTCTTCGGAGACCTTGATTTCGAGAGCTTGCAGAGCTCTCGAATCCTTGCGACGTCAGCGTCGCCTTGATCATCTTCAGCGGAGAGGTCGGGGGAATCATCTTTATTCTCTTCATGGCCTAAATCCGGGCCTTCCTCGAAATCTTCATCAAAAAGAGCGCCAATTGAGTGGGGGATCGCCTCCTCTATCACCTCATCAAGGAGGTCCATGTAGTCAAGTTCCTCGTGATAAGGCATGTGCTTCATAGCCTTAGGAATGTGGAGCTCCACCTCGATGTTTTCGACGTTTAAGGTTAAGGTACCTTCGCGCACGTCGACGATGACTCCGGCGGTGGCGAGGAATGGGCGTCCAAGTATCAATGAGGTGTCTCCCTCCTCCTTAACGTCCATGATAACGAAGTCACATGGCAAGCATATTCCACCCGGGACTTGTAGCGGTATGTCTTCGGTGATCCCCACCGGCCTTGTTATCCGTCCATCGGCTAATTGAATGCGCATGTCGGTGGGTTTCAACTTTGTCCCGGTGTTTAGCCTTAAGAACATGGAGAGAGGCATGAGGCTCACACTAGCCCCAAGATCAACCAACGCCTTTTGAAGAGGAACGCCGCCCAAGGTGCAAGGGATCCGAAAACTCCCTGGATCTTTAAATTTGGCCGGCTCCTTCTCTTTCTTGGTAAACCAAGAGCCCTCCTCGGTTAGCATGATCTTCTCCTTCCTCTTTTTCCCCGAAATCAAGTCCTTCAAGAATTTAGCATACGTGGGGATCTCCACGATGGCGTCGAGGAAGGGGATGTTAAGGCTAACTCCTCTTAGGTACTCGAGAAATTTTGTTAGCCTTTTCTCCATTTTCGCTCTAGAGAGCCTTTGGGGGAATGGGACCGGTGGCATGAAGCGTCTTTCCTCAATCAATTCCTCCGCTCTAGATTTCTCCTTTTCTTGTGGCTCCTTCTCCTTATCAACCTCAACTACCGGCTCAATCGGCTCCAAGCTTTCCTCCACGGCCTCCTCGGTAGGAATCATAGCGGGGGTGGTGTCCTTCCCGCCTCTAGTAGTAACGGCAACTACGGCATTGATGTGGCCGGTGTTGCCCCGTGGGTTTTGCTCCGGTTGCGCCGGCAATCGTTGAGTGTTCCGATTGAGCAACGTTAATTGCTCCGATATTTGAGCCACCACGGTATTAAGAGAGTCTTGCCCCGCCTTCAAAGTAGCATTCACCTTATTTTGCTCGACCATGAACGCCTCCACTCTAGCTTCGAAGTCGGATCGTTGTGGAGCTTGTGGCGGATTTTGATTTTGGTTCCTCCACCCTTGGTTGTATCCGGGGGGCCTATATGGTGGAACTTGTTGCTTCGGTTGAAAGTTTTGTTGAGTAGGCCCCCTCGGTGGATAGTTTTGTTGTTGGGGTGGTGGTGGTCGAGCTTGTTGAGGCGGTGGTTGTGGCGGGTTCAAAGCTCCTTCATTGTTGGCGTAGGAGAATCCCGGATGATTTCTTGCGGCCGGATTGGACCAATACCCTTGGTTCCCCGCAACATATTGTACTTGCTCCAAGGATCCTTCTCCTTGCTCTCCTCCCGAGTACATGACTTGAGATTGGTCTTGCCAATCACACATTTGGTTGGTCGGTGCGGGGTGGATGGGCTTCCTTGGGGCTCCGTGATAAACTTCTCCAATCTCTCCACCACCTTGTGGAGAGAATCGAATTTGCTCGTGAGCTCCGCTACGGCCTTCGCCTCGTAGATGCTAGTTGGCTTTAAGGAGGATGTGGAGTGTCCTCGCTCATCGCCCCATTGTTGATTATTTGAGGCCATCTCCTCAATTAGGGCCGTAGCTTCCTCAGGAGTCTTTGACAAGATTGCACCATTCGCCGCGGCATCAATAATTTGTTTGGTCCCCGGTTGGAGACCATTGTAGAAGCTATGCACTAGCTCCCAATCTTCTATACTGTGGTGCGGGCATTGATGCTGTAGATCCTTAAAACGCTCCCAAGCTTCATAGAGCGTCTCCTGTGGTCCTTGCTTGAAGGACATGAGAGCGCTCTGGATCTTCACCGTCTTGGATGGCGGATAGAATTTGTCAATAAATGCACTCGCCAACTCGTCCCAAGTAGTGAAGACACCCTCAGCTTACGTCCTCAACCAATAGAGTGCCTTGTCCTTTAGCGTGAAGGGGAAGAGGCGCAGTCTGATGGCATCAATGGAGACCCCCGTCATCTGAAATGTGGCGCACTTTGACAAGAATAGTTGGATGTGGTAGTGGGGGTTCTCATGTGCGTTCCCATGAAATGGGTCTTGTTGCATCAAAACCACCAATCCAGTCTTTAGCTCGAAGTTCTTATCGGCCGCCAACTGCGGCATGGCAATGGATGAGGTGGTAGAAGAAGTCTTAGGCCTAAGCCTATCGCGAATAGAAATTATTCTCGCCATCCTTGCCGCCAATTCTTCAGGAGTTTCCGGGTTGGTCATGAACCGCCCTTCCGGACCTTGTCTCCTTTCCGCTCTAAGTCTCCGCGTGGTACGTTCGATCTCGGGATCAAATAGTATAGCTTCAGGGTCCGCCGTAGATCTCGTGTTCATGCACAGAGAAAACAGAGTTTCAAAGAAAGGATTAGAACCGTGGAAGGGTTAGGTAAGAAATAAAAAATAAAAATAAAAATAATGATAATAATAAAATAAAAAAAGAAATAGCTAGGGTGAGAAAGAATCAAACGCAATCGCCTCCCCGGCAACGGCGCCAAAAACTTGGTCGGACCTGAGTATACACCCAAAGAACGGTTGTAGTTTTACCGCAAGCGCACGGTGCAAAAACTTGGTCGGTCCTGAGTATACACCCAAAGAACGGTTGTAGTTTTACCGCAAGCGCACGGTGTAGCGGCGAGCGGGATATCGAACACAGGGAGGACGAATGACCGTGCTTGCTCCTAATCAACCTGGCTACTTAAGAGAGAAATTTGCCTTTGGCGATCCTGTCACAATCGTCAGACAAACGTGCAAAAATATCAAATCAAATAAAGAACGTCTAGGGAATGGGGAATCCCCGCTACTCACCGTATTTCATAAATGTGGTTCGTCGGTATCAAAATTGCTTGAATAAGAATTTGGATGAACTAGTTGCAACTGAATGTGGAACCAAGCTCACGCTCTCGCGCTGTTGCCGGTCTATAGCTATCCTAGGTTTGGATCCAATCTCTTGCAAACCCTAGCCTAGGAAAGCTAGCATTGGGATCAACATCATCGTCCAATCGCACACCGAGTCCAATCTCTTGCAAACTCGGTCCACGATCTAGATTGTGATAGTTCCTACCCGTCCAATCTCTTGCAAACGAGTATCAGCATGGAATTGCAACCGGAAATCCTAGTATCGGTCCAATCTCTTGCAAACCGATACTTCGAAAATCCGATTCCAATCCAATTCGGATTTCTAGGGCTTCCTATCAAATTGGGATCCAATCTCTTGCAAATCTCAATCGATATGAATACCTAGCCATCCGTAGTAAATTGATCACAATCTAATCCCTAATTATTAATTCTAGCACAATTTCTACCAATTCATCACAAATATGAAAGTTGGTTTGTAGGGTTCATCCCCACGCCCCAAGACGTGGAGACTACTCACGATTCATAGCAAGATCACAAAAATAATCAATGAAATAAGCAATAGAATTCATCACAATATTGAGATAAGCAATAAAAAATAGAATTTTTAAGGAAAAGAGATGGAAACCAATGGAGTTCTTCAATTGTTCCAACAAAAATCACAAACTTGTCTCTTCTCCAATCACAAGAATAAAGCTAAAAACTAATCTAAAAAGCTGTAAAAAATCTAAGAGAGAGGCTCCCCAAACTAGGGTAAAAACAGGGCTTAAATAGCCCCAAAAATCGTCCAAAAATCGTGACCAAAATACCCCTGCACAGCCTGTTTTCCGCAGTTTTCGCTACAGGCAACGCATCGCACTCGGCCGAGTGACAAAATTCGCTCGGCCGAGTGAAAACCCTGCAATTTTCCAGTAAGTCGGGGGCTTCAGGGGTCTTCAGTTCGGGGGCGGCTCGGCCGAGTGAGTTGTCGTCACTCGGCCGATGGCTTCAAGGCACTCGGGCGGACGTAATAATCCACTCGGCCGAGTGGGTCTTCTGAAGCTCAGGCAGCCGAAAAATAGTAACTTCGATGTTTTGGAAGGGCTTCGTCTGGGCGCCACTCGGGCGGACGCGATATAGTCACTCGGCCGATGTGGTCTTCGGTGCTCGGCCGAGTGCACATAGAAATCGTATCTGTTCAGGTCGGCCGAGCAGTGTCTCGCTGGTCGGCCGAGTGGCTCCTCCACTCGGCCGAGTGGGACACAAAAAATGCCCAATCTGATTGTTTTGGCCTCCTCGTCGCTCCTATGACGTCCATTCTTCTTCCGCTCCTCTCCAACAGCAAAATACCCCTCGGGGAGGTCGTCGGTGACCGTCTAAAGTGAGCGCATCTCAAGATCACTCCAAATCACGCCAAATCACCTGAAATGCGACAAAAACAACAAATCGTGAAAAGCATCGCAATATCGTCGATATATCGTGAAAAACATGATTTGGGCGATCTAAATGGCATGCAAACATGCGGAAAAAAGGTGTAAAATAAGGAGTGATCAAAATACTCAGATCAAACCAAGAAACCCACGCTGCCACAGCACCCCGCTGCTGCCTTCACTATGCCGCCTGAGCCGCCGCCTGAGCCACTGCCCTGCCGCTCCATCGCCATTGTCGCATGCCTCTCTGCCGCAGCCTGCAACTGCAGCACCACCGCTGCAGCTGCAGCCCGACTCGTAGCCCCGTACCACTGCCGTTTCTCCCCTCACCGCTGTCGTCTTTCCCCGTCGCCTTCGCCGCACCGCCGCAAGTTAAAATAGAAAAACTCACATTGGGTTTAGGGATAATCGGGCTCGAACTGATGACTTCCACCACGTCAAGGTGACACTCTACCGCTGAATTATATCCCTTCCCGGACCCATCGGTAAATAGAACTAACTAATCCTAATGTAAAGGGTCGAGAAACTCAACGCCATAATTCCTGAACAACTTGGAATTACTGAATTATGCGCGCTTAGCTCTTACGCTTTCTGTTTATCTATCTTATCTACTGGTTCAAACTCGAATTTGATCTCTTTCCATACTTCACAAGCAGCGGCTAGTTCAGGGCTCCATTTGGCAGCTTCGCGGATAATCTCATTACCTTCACAAGCAAGATCACGCCCCTCATTACGAGCTTGTACACAACACCTACCCTGCATAGATTGGGCATACAGGCATTCCAACCCATTTTAGTGGAGTGACGCGCTATTTGTTTACATCCATTAGTTTGTAAGGGCTTTAATGCGGACTTTGATGGGGACCAAATGGCTGTTCATGTACCTTTATCTTTGGAAGCTCAAACGGAAGCCCGTTTACTTATGTTTTCTCATATGAATCTGTTTTCTCCAGCTATTAGATATCCCATTTTCGTACCAACTCAAGATATGCTTATCGGACTCAATGTAATAACGATCGGGAATTGGCGGGGTATTTGTGCAAATAGGTATAATCCATATAATTACGGAAACTAGACCCTGCCGACCCCTCAGTTGCTGCCGACGACGTTGCGAAGGCGAACAACCCCACGCGTGCACAGTAATCCCCGAGTTATACGGTGAGGAGTGCACAGTAAATACGTATTTATACGTAGATACATGTATTTAATTATATTTATAATATTGGTTTTTAATCTAAAATTCATATTAAATTATCTAGGTATCAGAAAATTACACTGGAAGTGCTAGAAAATCCATCATGACATCAATCTGGCAAGTAAATGTCCCGCAAGATTTTTTCAAGTTTAAATCTAATTAAGATATCTTCTTTTAAAAATTAATATCTTAAATTTTTCACATACACTGATATATGAAAAAAAAATTTATATATTATAGTGTTAGATGAGACGCTCATTTTGACAACTTATTTGAAGTATTCCGATGCATCGTTCATTCTGAATAAATCGATGAACATTTGTGATAGTTATTTTCTAATTTAGAAAATTAGTTTTTAATTCATTTTAAATCTAGAAAATTGATTTTAAAGGTTTAAAATTTAAAAAAATATCCAGAAGCTTAAGAAAAATATTTTCTTCTTAGATAAAATTATTTTCCTTATATTTACCCTATCTAAAATTTCAGAACATATTTTGACACCACTTCAAGCTATAACAAAAATAAAAAACAAGTAAGAAAAATAGATAGAAAATTGTGTGACCTATAACCGGCAATTTCTTATGTTTGCAGATACCGTTTCTTTTGCTCGAGCACCCTTGGAAGCTCTATCTCCAACCTCGGCTTACTACGTCGATCCTCAAACCCATAAGTCACCCTAATTCTTGCTATAGAAATTTAGATTGTGTACTAGTATAAACTCGGATATCATATATAGCCTCAGAACGGCTATTAACTTGAACAAACGACATGACAACTAGAGACCTAATTAAATAGGAAACTACTCAACTACAGAACGACTATTGACTGAAACATTCAACATTGCCAACGTAGAGATATAAATAAATAAGGGACTACTTAACGGTATATTAATATAATCGATGAAGCAAAAGTTGATAATCGACGCTCTTAATATTGGTTCACCGAGCCAGATTGTGTCCAAGTTTGGATCACTACGGGGAAAGTGACCTGCTTGGCCAACCTGACTAAGCCCGTTTGTGTGGATCAATTCTAGAATTCCAATTATTATCAGTTTACAAACATTGATTATAAATACCTTTAAATGAGTTACTTCATCCTTTTATCGCACGTAAACTCATATTCATCATGTTAACTCCCTTGTCCCGTTCACCCGTGCCTACCATGTTCTGATGCTTGTCACTTGAAAACTAGGCATGGAATATCGTGTAAATTCATTGGGAATCTGTGTTGGATCTCATGTAGAAATCTCATGTTTGAATATCATGTTGGAATTTATAAATGGAGCATAAAAGTATAACTTGATACACATGACACATCACTAGCTTGAGGTAACTCATTGTAGAGAGAGGGTGGGTGCTATAACTGGAGACCTGTCATGTCCTGTCCTGTTTTCAAAAGTATTCTCATGTCATGTATTCTCATATCCTTCATGTCCTGTTTTCAAAAGTATTCTCATGTCCTGTTTTCAAAAGTATGTTGTATGTCGACGCACGGTATTAGCTCCCTGTTGCGAAAGAGGTTGACTCATGGTTGCATACTGCACTCTCCTATGTGAGTCACATAGTTTAGCTTATTACTGCTAGCACCACAATAACCATTTAATAATATGCACATCTTGTTCAGTACTTCACATGTTTACTATTGATACAGTCTATGCATGCTTAATACTACAATCGTTGCCTCATACAATTACTTATCACACTCGTACGGTCACTTTTACTTGTCATGCTTGCAGAAGCACCTCTAGTTACTTTTCATAACATTTCCCAAGATTTTGCCCTATTTATTTCTATTAGTAGAATTGTTGTGACTTACCTACAGTTCCATCTTCGTGGTACCGTAAGACGACACCCAGGTTGGAGAAGAGGCTCCTGAGTTCGAGGAGCCGGAGTTCGACCTTGAGACCGCCAACTTTTAGAGTTAATGTTAGGTGTGTGTTATATTCGTAAATGTATTTCCTTCTGGTTTTCATTCATGTATCTCTGTTAAGATTTATCTTTCAAGTACTTAGTGTGGGAACTTGCTGATATGTATTGTACTTCAGTATGGATTGTAATAAATAAAGATGCTGGTTTGAGTATTTTGTACATCATTCTATCAGAAGCTATATTGTTTTCACTGGTAAACTGCAGACATGCAATCATATCAAATAAGTAATGGCACCTTGAGAGCGGATTGTTACAGTATCCCTTTCGATAATACAAAATTAAATTAACAATCTCCCTCTTACAAACCAAGAGACAAAATACTTTCAAACGTGTTGTGTTGATGAAAAATTTTCTATATAGCCTTGTTGAAGCATAAAGTGTAGTAGTGACTATTAATATTTGGGTCTCAATTAAAGATATTGAAACATGGATAAAGATTAAAGACTTTGTCAAGAATAAGATAAAAACTTCAAGAACACAAAAGGCAAAAATGAGATTTTCTTAAGAGAGCTTTTCACAAAAATAATTTTCTTATCAAAATAAAATGATTTTTCTTGTTGTTATAATCCTAGGATAATACTCATATTTGCAAAAACTTAGAAAACAGATTCTCCAAAATACCTGTAAAACGATCATTATAAAACGTGTAGTTGCGTAAATTCCATTCTTGGTAAAGGTAACATTATTAGTCGACTAGTGCACATCTATAAATCAACTAATGCCTATTAGTTGACTAATCAAAGAGCTCTAGTCGACTAATGTAACTCCATGTTTTCATATATATATATATATATATATATATATATATATATATATATATATATATATATATATATATATATATATATATAGGGTAAAATGCGCCTGAGGTCGTGCTCAGATGGGATTCCTGCGCTCGACCCCCCCTGACCGTCCGATCCGATCCCACGGCTGTTGTTAAAAGCGGAACATGAGGAACTTTTGGTGCAATTACCAACGGGCCCTTACGCGCCCGGAACTTTTGGGGCAATTACCATCCCGCCCTTATAGCCCCTATGAAAGCAACTTTTTAGAACTATTGGTGCAATTACCATCCCGCCCTTTATATCCTTTTCAAAGAAATAGTTTACACTATACGGCACCGTTGTGCGCGTTGACCCAGAACGGAGTATATTACTCCCCGCGAACAACGCGCTACAGCCTATGCGTCGTGCGCGGCGTGGGATTAAAATGCACAAGTGTTGAGAAGTTACCAACCGTGCGCACGACGGGCAAAATTACCCCCGTCGTGCGCGAGGGGGAAAACGCAACGTGTAAAGAAATTTCCATCCGTGCGCACGACATGCAAAATAAACCCCGTCGTTCGCGGGGGTTAAAACGCCTAGTGTGAAGAAATTCACATCCGCACGCACGACGGGCAACATTACCCTTGTCGTGCGCGTGGGTTAAAACGCCTAGTGTGCAGAAATTTCCATCCGATCGCACGACGGGCAAAATTAACCCCGTCGTCCACGGGGGTTAAAACGCCTAGTGTGAAGAAATTCACATCCGCGCGCACGACGGGCAAACTTACCCCCGTCGTGCGCGTGAGTTAAAACGCCTAGTGTGCAGCAATTTCCATCCGAGCGCACGACTGGCAAAATTAACCCCGTCGTGCGCGGGGGTTAAAACGCCTACTGTGTGAAGCAATTTCCATCCGCGCGCACGACGGGAAAAATAACCCCCGTCGTGCGCGTCGTCCGCGGGGGTTAAAACGCATAGGTGTCGAGCAATTTCCATCCGCGCGCACGACGGGCAAAATTACCCCCGTCGTGCGCGTCGTGTGCGGGCAAACGCACAAGTGTGGAGCAGTTTACAGCCGTGCGCACGACGGGCCAAATTACCTCCGTCGTGCGCGAGGGGGAAAACGCAATCTGTAAAGCAATTTCCATCCGCGCGCACGACGGGCAAACTTACCCCGTCGTGCGCGTGGGTTAAAATGCCTAGTGTGGAGCAATTTCCATCCGAGCGCACGGCGGACATAATTAACCCCGTCGTCCGCGGGGGTTAAAACGAACAAGTGTGCAGCAAATTCCATCCGCGCGCACGACGGGCAAAATAACCCCCGTCGTGCGCGTCGTCTGCGGGGGTTAAAACACACAAGTGTCGAGCAATTTCCATCCGCGCGCACGACGGGCAAAATTACCCCCGTCGTGCGCGTCTTGTGAGGGCAAACGCACAAGTGTGGAATAATTTACACACGTGCGCACAACGGGCCAAATTACCCCCGTCGTGCGCGAGTGGAAAAACGTAATCTGTAAAGCAATTTCCATCCGCGCGCACGACGGGCAAACTTACCCCCGTCGTGCGCGTGGGTTAAAACGCCTAGTGTGGAGCAATTTCCATCCGAGCGCACGACGGACAAAATTAACCCCGTCGTGCGCGGGGGTTAAAACGACAAGTGTGTAGCAATTTCCATCCGAGCGCACGACGGGAAAAATTAACCCCGTCGTCCGCGGGGGTTAAAACGCCTACTGTGTGCAGCAATTTCCATCCGCGCGCCCGACGGGCAAAATAACCCCCGTCGTGCGCGTCGTCCGCGGGGGTTAAAACACACAAGTGTCGAGCAATTTCCATCCGCGTGCACGACGGGCAAAATTACCCCCGTCGTGCGCGTCGTGTGCCGGCAAACGCACAAGTGGATATTAATTTACAGCCGTGCGCACGACGGGCCAAATTACCCCCCGTCGTGCGCGAGGAGGAAAACGCAATATGTAAAGCAATTTCCATCCGCGCGCACGACGGGCAAACTTACCCCCGTCGTGCGCGTGGGTTAAAATGCCTAGTGTGAAGAAATTCACATCTGCGCGCACGACGGGCAAAATTACCCCCGTCGTGCGCGTCCTGTGCGGGCAAACGCACAAGTGAGGAGCAATTTACAGCCGTGCGCACGACGGGCCAAATTACCCCCGTCGTGCGCGAGGGGGAAAACGCAATCTGTAAAGCAAGTTCCGTCCATGCGCACGACGGGCAAACTTACCCCCGTCGTGCGTGTGGGTTAAAACGCCTAGTGTGGAGCAATTTCCATCCGAGCGCACGACGGGCAAAATAACCCCCGTCGTGCGCGTCGTCCGCGGGGCTTAAAACGCACAAGTGTCGGGCAATTTCCATCTGCGCGCACGACGGGCAAAATAACCCCCGTCGTGCGCGTCGTGTGCGGGCAAACACACAAGTGTGGAGCATTTTACAGCCGTGCGCACGACGGGCCAAATTACCCCCGTCGTGCGCGATGGGGAAAACGCAATCTGTAAAGCAATGTCCATCCGCGTGCACGACGGGCAAACTTACCCCCGTCGTGCGCGTGGGTTAAAACGCCTAGTGTAGAGCAATTTCCATGCGAGCGCAAGGCGGACAAAATTAACCCCGTCGTCCGCGGGGGTTAAAACGCACAAGTGTGCAGCAATTTCAATCTGCATGCACGACGGGCAAACTTACCCCCGTCGTGCGCATCGTGTGCGGGCAAACGCACAAGTGTGGAGCAATTTACAGCCGTGCGCACGACGGGCCAAATTACCCCCGTCGTGCGCGTCGTGTGCGGAACTTACCCCCGTCGTGCGCGTCGTGTGCGGGCAAACGCACAAGTGTGGAGCAATTTACAGCCGTGCGCACGACGGGCCAAATTACCCCCGTCGTGCGCGAGGGGGAAAACGCAATCTGTAAAGCAATTTCCATCCGAGCGCACGACGGACAAAATTAACCCCGTCGTCCGCGGGGGTTAAAACGCACAAGTGTGCAACAATTTCCATCCGCGCGCACGACGGGCAAAATAACCCCCGTCGTGCGCGTCGTCCGCGGGGGTTAAAACGCACAAGTGTCGAGAAATTTCAATCCGCGGGCACGACGGGCAAAATTACCCCCGTCGTGCGTGTCGTGTGCCGGTAAACGCACAAGTTGATATTAATTTACAGCCGTGCGCACGACGGGCCAAATTACCCTCGTCGTGCGCGAGGGGGAAAACGCAATATGTAAAGCAATTTCCATCAGCGCGCACGACGGGCAAACTTACCCCGGTCGTGCGCGTGGGTTAAAACGCCTAGGGTGGAGCAATTTTCCATCCGCGCGCACGACGGGCAAAATTACCCCCGTCGTGCGCGTCCTGTGCGGGCAAACGCACAAGTGAGGAGCAATTTACAGCCGTGCGCACGACGGGCCAAATTACCCCCGTTGTGCGCGAGGGGAAAAACGCAATCTGTAAAGCAAGTTCCGTCCGCGCGCACGACGGGCAAACTTACCCCCGTCGTGCGCGTGGGTTAAAACGCCTAGTGTGGAGCAATTTCCATCCGAGCGCACGACGGGCAAAATAACCCCCGTCGTGCGCGTCGTCCGCGGGGCTTAAAACGCACAAGTGTCGGGCAATTTCCATCCGCGCGCACGACGGGCAAAATAACCCCCGTCGTGCGCGTCGTGTGCGGACAAACGCACAAGTGTGGAGCATTTTACAGCCGTGCGCACGACGGGCCAAATTACCCCCGTCGTACGCGAGGGGTAAAACGCAATCTGTAAAGCAATGTCCATCCGCGCGCACGACGGGCAAACTTACCCCCGTCGTGCGCGTGGGTTAAAACGCCTAGTGTAGAGCAATTTCCATGCGAGCGCAAGGCGGACAAAATTAACCCCGTCGTCCGCGGGGGTTAAAACGCACAAGTGTGCAGCAATTTCAATCCGCGCGCACGACGGGCAAACTTACCCCCGTCGTGCGCATCGTGTGGGGGCAAACGCACAAGTGTGGAGCAATTTACAGCCGTGCGCACGACGGCCAAATTACCCCCGTCGTGCGCGTCGTGTACGGAACTTACCCCCGTCGTGCGCGTCGTGTGTGGGCAAACGCACAAGTGTGGAGCAATTTACAGCCGTGCGCACGACAGGCCAAATTACCCCCGTCGTGCGCGAGGGGGAAAACGCAATCTGTAAAGCAATTTCCATCCGAGCGCACGACGGACAAAATTAACCCCGTCGTCCGCGGGGGTTAAAACGCACAAGTGTGCAGCAATTTCCATCCGCGCGCACGACGGGCAAAATAACCCCCGTCGTGCGCGTCGTCCGCGGGGGTTAAAACGCACAAGTGTCGAGAAATTTCCATCCGCGGGCACGACGGGCAAAATTACCCCCGTCGTGCGTGTCGTGTGCTGGCAAATGCACAAGTTGATATTAATTTACAGCCGTGCGCACGACGGGCCAAATTACCCTCGTCGTGCACGAGGGGGAAAACGCAATCTGTAAAGCCATTTCCATCCGCGCGCACGACGGGCAAACTTACCCCTGTCGTGCGCGTGGGTTAAAACGCCTAGTGTGGAGCAATTTTCCATCTGCGCGCACGACGGGCAAAATTACCCCCGTCGTGCGCGTCCTGTGCGGGCAAATGCACAAGTGAGGAGCAATTTACAGCCGTGCACACGACGGGCCAAATTACACCCGTCGTGCGCGAGGGGGAAAACGCAATCTGTAAAGCAAGTTCCGTCCGCGCGCACGACGGGTAAACTTACCCCCGTCGTGCGCTTGGGTTAAAACGCCTAGTGTGGAGCAATTTCCATCCGAGCGCACGACGGGCAAAATAACCCCCGTCGTGCGCGTCGTCCGCTGGGCTTAAAACGCACAAGTGTCGGGCAATTTCCATCCGCGTGCACGACGGGCAAAATAACCCCCGTCGTGCGCGTCGTGTGCGGGCAAACGCACAAGTGTGGAGCATTTTACAGCCGTGCGGACGACGGGCCAAATTACCCCCGTCGTGCGCGAGGGGGAAAACGCAATCTGTAAAGCAATGTCCATCCGCGCGCACGACGGGCAAACTTACCCCCGTCGTGCGCGTGGGTTAAAACGCCTAGTGTAGAGCAATTTCCATGCGAGCGCAAGGCGGACAAAATTAACCCCGTCGTCCGCGGGGGTTAAAACGCACAAGTGTGCAGCAATTTCAATCCGCGCGCACGACAGGCAAACTTACCCCCGTCGTGCACATCGTGTGCGGGCAAACGCACAAGTGTGGAGCAATTTACAGCCGTGCACACGACGGGCCAAATTACCCCTGTCGTGCGCGTCGTGTGCGGAACTTACCCCCGTCGTGCGCGTCGTGTGCGGGCAAACGCACAAGTGTGGAGCAATTTACAGCCGTGCGCACGACGGGCCAAATTACCCCGTCGTGCGCGAGGGGGAAAACGCAATCTGTAAAGCAATTTCCATCCGAGCGCACGACGGACAAAATTAACCCCGTCGTTCGCGGGGGTTAAAACGCACAAGTGTGCAGCAATTTCCATCCGCGCGCACGACGGGCAAAATAACCTCCGTCGTGCGCGTCGTCCGCGGGGGTTAAAACGCACAAGTGTCGAGAAATTTCCATCCGCGGGCACGACGGGCAAAATTACCCCCGTCGTGCGTGTCGTGTGCCGGCAAACGCACAAGTTGATATTAATTTACAGCCGTGCGCACGACGGGCCAAATTACCCTCGTCGTGCGCGAGGGGGAAAACGCAATCTGTAAAGCAATTTCCATCCACACGCACGACGGGCAAACTTACCCACGTCGTGCGCGTGGGTTAAAACGCACAAGTGTGCAGCAATTTCCATCCGCGCGCACGACGGGCAAAATAACCCCCGTCGTTCGCGTCGTGTGCAGGCAAACGCACAAGTGTGGAACAATTTACAGCGGTGCGCACGACGGGCCAAATTACCATCGTCGTGCGCGAGGCGGAAAACGCAATCTGTAAAGCAATTTCCATCCGCGCGCACGACGGACAAAATTAACCACGTCGTCCGCGGGGGTTAAAACGTAAAAGTGTGCAGTAATTTCCATCCGCGCGCACGATGGGCAAAATAACCCCGTCGTGTGCGTCGTCCGCGGGGCTTAAAACGCACAAGTGTCGGGCAATTTCCATCCGCGCGCACGACGGGCAAAATTACCAACGTCGTGCGCGTCGTGTGCAGGCAAACGCACAAGTGATTATATTAATTTACAGCCGTGCTTACGAAAGGCCAAATTACCCCCGTCGTGCACGAGGGGGAAAATGCAATCTGTAAAGCAATTTTCATCCACGCGCAAGACGGGCAAACTTACCCCCGTCGTGCGCATGGGTTAAAACGCGTAGTGTGAAGAAATTCACATCCGCGCGCACGACGGGCAAAATTACCCCCGTCGTACGCGTCCTGTGCGGGCAAACGAACAAGTGAGGAGCAATTTACAGCCGTGCGCACGACGGGCCAAATTACCCCCATCGTGCACGAGGGGGAAAACGCAATCTGTAAAGCAATTTCCATCCGCGCGCACGACGGTCAAACTTACCCCCGTCGTGCGCGTGTGTTAAAACGCCTAGTGTGGAGCAATTTCCATCCGAGCGCACGGCGGACAAAATTAACCCCGTCGTCCGTGGGGGTTAAAACGCACAAGTGTGCAGCAATTCACATCCGCGTGCACGACGGGTAAAATAACCCCCGTCGTGCGCGTCGTGTGCGGGCAAATGCACAAGTGAGGAGCAATTTACAGCCGTGCGCACGACGGGCCAAATTACCCCCGTCATGCGCGAGGGGGAAAACGCAATCTGTAAAGCAATTTCCATCCGCGCGCACAACGGGCAAACTTACCCCCGTCGTGCGAGTGGGTTAAAACGCCTAGTGTGGAGCAATTTCCATCCGAGCGCACGACGGACAAAATTAACCCCGTCGTCCGCGGGGGTTAAAACGCATAAGTGTGCAGCAATTTCCATCCGCGCGCACGACGGGCAAAATAACCCCCGTCGTGCGCGTCGTGTGCGGGCAAACGCACAAGTGTAGAACAATTTACAGCGGTGCGCACGACGGGCCAAATTACCGCCGTCGTGTGCGAGGTGGAAAACGCAGTCTGTAAAGCAATTTCCATCCGCGCGCACGACGGACAAAATTAACCCCGTCGTCCGCGGGGGTTAAAAAGCACAAGTGTGCAGCAATTTCCATCCAAGCGCACGACGGGCAAAATAACCCCCGTCGTGCACGTCGTCCGCGGGGCTTAAAACGCATAAGTGTCGGGCAATTTCCATCCGCGCGCACGACGGGCAAAATTACCACCGTCGTGCGCGTCGTGTGCAGGCAAACGCACAAGTGAGTATATTAATTTACAGCCGTGCGCACGACAGGCCAAATTACCCCCGTCGTGCGCGAGGGGGAAAACGCAATCTGTAAAGCAATTTTCATCCGTGCGCACGACGGGCAAACTTACCCCCGTCGTGCGCGTGGGTTAAAACGCCTAGTGTGGAGCAATTTCCATCCGAGCGCACGGCGGACAAAATTAACCCCGTCGTCCGCGGGGGCTAAAACGTACAAGTGTGGAGCATTTTCCATCCGCGCGCACGACGGGAAAAATAACCCCCGTCGTGCGCGTCGTCCGCGGGGGTTAAAACGCACAAGTGTCGAGCAATTTCCATCCGCGCGCACGACAGGCAAAATTACCCCCGTTGTGCGCGTCGTGTGCGGGCAAACGCACAAGTGTGGAGCAATTTACAGCCGTGCGCACGACGGGCCAAATTACCCCTGTCGTGCGCGAGGGGGAAAACGCAATCCGTAAAGCAATTTCCATCCGTGCGCACGACGGGCAAACTTACCCCCGTCGTGCGCGTGGGTTAAAACGACTAGTGTGGAGCAATTACCATCCGAGCACACGGCGGACAAAATTTACCCCGTCGTCCGCGGGGGTTAAAACGTACAAGTGTGCAGTAATTCACATCCGCGCGCACGACGGGCAAAATAACCCCCGTCGTGCGCGTCGTGTGCGGGCAAACGCACAAGTGAGGAGCAATTTACAGCCGTGCGCACGACGGGCCAAATTACCCCTGTCATGCGCGAAAGGGGAAAACGCAATCTGTAAAGCAATTTCCATCCGCGCGGATGACGGGCAAACTTACCCCAGTCGTGCGCGTGGATTAAAACGCCTAGTGTGGAGCAATTTCCATCTGAGCGCACGACGGACAAAATTAACCCCGTCGTCCGCGGGGGTTAAAACACACAAGTATGCAGCAATTTCCATCCGCGCGCACGACGGGCAAAATAACCCCCGTCGTGCGCGTCGTGTGCGGGCAAACGCACAAGTGTGGAACAATTTACAGCGGTGCGCACGACGGGCCAAATTAATGTCGTCGTGCGCGAGGCGGAAAACGCAATCTGTAAAGCAATTTCCATCTGCGCGCACGACGGACAAAATTAACCCAGTCGTCCGCGGGGGTTAAAACGCACAAGTGTGCAGTAATTTCCATCCCCGGGCACGACGGGCAAAATAACCCCCGTCGTGCGCGTCGTCCGCGGGGCTTAAAACGCACAAGTGTCGGGCAATTTCCATCCGCGCGCACGACGGGCAAAATTACCACCGTCGTGCGCGTCATGTGCGGGCAAACGCACAAGTGAGTATATTAATTTACAGCCGTGCGCACGACAGGCCAAATTACCCCCGTCGTGCGCGAGGGGGAAAACGCAATCTGTAAAGCAATTTTCATCCGCGCGCACGACGGGCAAACTTACCCCCGTCGTGCGCGTGGGTTAAAACGCCTAGTGTGGAGCAATTTCCATCCGAGCGCACGGCGGACAAAATTAACCCCGTCGTCCGCGGGGGCTAAAACGTACAAGTGTGGAGCATTTTCCATCCGCGCGCACGACGGGAAAAATAACCCCCGTCGTGCGCGTCGTCCGCGGGGGTTAAAACGCACAAGTGTCGAGCAATTTCCATCCGCGCGCACGACTGGCAAAATTACCCCCGTCGTGCGCGTGGTGTGCGGGCAAACGCACAAGTGTGGACCAATTTACAGCCATGCGCACGACGGGCCAAATTACCCCCGTCGTGCGCGAGGGGGAAAACGCAATCTGTAAAGCAATTTACATCCGCGCGCACGACGGGCAAACTTACCCCCGTCGTGCGCGTGGGTTAAAACGCCTAGTGTGGAGCAATTACCATCCGAGCGCACGGCGGACAAAATTAACCCCGTCGTCCGCGGGGGTTAAAACGTACAAGTGTGCAGCAATTCACATCCGCGCGCACGACGGGCAAAATAACCCCCGTCGTGCGCGTCGTGTGCGGGCAAACGCACAAGTGAGGAGCAATTTACAGCCGTGCGCACGACGGGCCAAATTACCCCCGTCATGCGCGAGGGGGAAAACGCAATCTGTAAGCAATTTCCTTCCGCGCGGACGACGGGCAAACTTACCCCCGTCGTGCGCGTGGATTAAAACGCCTAGTGTGGATCAATTTCCATCCGAGCGCACGACAGACAAAATTAACCCCGTCGTCCGCGGGGGTTAAAACGCACAAGTGTGCAGCAATTTCCATCCGCGCGCACGACGGGCAAAATAACCCCCGTCGTGCGCGTCGTGTGTGGGCAAACGCACAAGTGTGGAACAATTTACAGCGGTGCGCACGACGGGCCAAATTAAAATCGTCGTGCGCGAGGCGGAAAACGCAATCTGTAAAGCAATTTCCATCCACGCGCACGACGGACAAAATTAACCCCGTCGTCCGCGGGGGTTAAAACGCACAAGTGTGCAGCAATTTCCATCCCCGCGCACGACGGGCAAAATAACCCCCGTCGTGCACGTCGTCCGCGGGGCTTAAAACGCACAAGTGTCGGGGAATTTCCATCCGCGCGCACGACGGGCAAAATTACCACCGTCGTGCGCGTCGTGTGCGGGCAAACGCACATGTGAGTATATTAATTTACAGCCGTGCGCACGACAGGCCAAATTACCCCCATCGTGCGCGAGGGGGAAAACGCAAT